>CM062295.1:784790234-785060234 GCA_031216915.1 Pictodentalium vernedei
ACGTATCACTGAATGTGTAACATGCACCTGCATATGTTGATGTGCAAACGTTTTGAGCAATTCCTTTGGCAGCTCCGAAGACCACGACAACCGTTGGCGTAATGATAAAACTAATGGAATCCACCATAAGGCCTGACTGTTTTTTAGCATGACGGAATACGCCAACGGCCTGCAGGTGAGCCCAGTGTGAGAACCATCCCCAAATGTTATGGGGTTCTATTGGGATTTTGAAACATTCTTGTTAAAAAAACAACTTTTGCCGTTTAAAAAAATCAAGAGGTTTTTTGCTTCAAAAGCTACCAGAATGCTTCCTTGATTGTCCTTTTCAAAAAATTTTCTGGGGGAGTACCCCCCCTCCTCCCCTCCCCCCCTCCCCTCCCCCCCCTCAAAAAGCTCGGGCCTTCAGCACTCGCGTCAGATGCCTTCGGTATCTGGATACCCCATACCCATTTAGTATCGGCCAGTTCACCCAAATTAGCAATATCAGCCCCCCCAATATAAATTTCGTTCCGACGGGCCTGCGTGACACTCCTAGCAACACGCAACATCCCTAGCAACAGGTGATCTATTGGACCGATTTTGACCAAAATAGATATATGACCCATAATGCAATAGGGGTCCAAACCAAGGAGTCGGTAATGATGTTCAGTTTGTTTCCCAAGCAACGAACGTGCCTCCCTAGCAACGGGCGGCCTCTTAGGCCAATTTCGACCATATTTGATATATGGATCCACAATGCACTAGGGATGCAAACCAAAGAATCGAAAATGGTGTCAGTTGGTTTCCCTAACAACCAACTTGCCTCCCTGGCAACGGGCGACCTACTGGCCAATTTGACTGAATTTCGATACGTGGACCCTCAATGCACCAGGATTCAAACCAAGGAGTCGGTAATGATGTCAGTTTGTTTCCCTAGCTCCCAACGTGCCTCCCTAGCAACGGGGAGACCTATTGGGCAAGTTCTGACCAAATTTGATATATGAACCAATAATGCACTAGGAATCCAAACCAATGAGTCTGTAATGATGTTAGTTTGTTTCCCTAGCAACGAACGTGCCTCCTTAGCAACGAGCGGCCTCTTGGGCCAATTTCGACCAAATTTGATAAAGGGACCCATAATGCACTAGGAATCCAAACCAAGGAGTCGAAAATTATGTCAGTTGGTTTTCCTAGCAACCAACGTGCCTCCCTAGCAATGGGCGGCCTCTTGGGCCAATTTCGACCAAATTTGATAAAGTGATCCACAATGCACTAGGGATCCAAACAAAAGAATCGAAAATGGTGTCAGTTGGTTTCCTTAACAACCAACGTGCCTCCCTAGCAACGGGCGACCCACTGAGCCAATTTTGACTAAATTTGATAAGTGGACCCTTAATGCACCAGGGATTCAAACCAAGGCGTCGGTAATGATGTCAGTTTGTTTCCCTAGCAACCAACGTGCCTCCCTGGCAACGGGCGACCTATTGGGCAAGTTTTGACTAAATTTGATATATGAACCAATAATGCACTAGGAATCCAAACCAAGGAGTCGGTGATGATGTCAGTTTGTTTCCTTAGCAACGAACGTGTCTCCTTAGCAACGAGCGGCCTCTTGGGCCAATTGCGACCAAATTGGATATATGGAACCACAATGCACTAGGGATCCAAACCAAAGAATCGAAAATGGTGTCAGTTGGTTTCCCTAACAACCAACTTGCCTTCCTAACAACGGGCGACCTACTGGGCCAAATTTGATATGTGGGGGCCATAATGCATCAGGATTCAAACCAAGGAGTCGATAATGATGTCAGTTTGTTTCCCTAGCAACCAACGTGCCTCCTTAGCAACGGGCGACCTATTGGGTCAGTTGTGACCAAATTAAATCCATGGACCCACAATGCACTAGGGATCTAAACAATGTTGGCTGACACGATTTTATTGACTTGAAGTTGAATGAGACTACTTGCGCTCGCTTTTAGGTAGCACCTAATTCATATTAGGCAACACGTATGTACCGTTTGTATGAACTCAAAGCCAATCTCAATCAAAGGCATCAACTTCAAAAATTTTCAGCGGAAGTGGTACACAAGGACGCTGACATGTTTGCGCATGGCGGAAATTGACATTCGTAATTGAAGAAATGATTTATTTTCGTAGGAAGTAGTTAACGAGATGAGACTTCACGAGAATGACTCTGGCTGATTAAACTTTTAGGAATTTCTCCCAGAAGAACCAGGGACAAATGAGGTTACATTTTTTCAGGAATACTCGGAAGCTAGAACAAGTGATGACTGTCCACCATTGCTTTCACCCTCATTGGGTGAAGGGATCCTTAATATGTTGGGGGGGGGGGGGGGGATATGGGGGCTAATAGATCACTGATTATGTCACGTAACGTCCATAGCAAGTAAATCACACCTCTAGCAACGGGCAAACTACTGAGTCAATTTTGATACATGGACCCAACATGCACTTCAAACGAAAACAGACAGGTCAATGGTGTCGTCGCGTGACTTCCCTAGCAACCAGATCGCCCCCTTAGCAACGGGCTAACTACAGGTCCGATTTTGACCAAGTTCGGTATACGGACCCAAAATGCATTGCAAATAAAAACAGACATATCATTGTTGACGTCTTGTGACTTCCCTAGCAACCAGAGCGCGCCCTTAGCAACGGGCTAACTACTGGGCCTATTTGGACCAAATTCGGTATACGGATCCAGAATGCATGGCAAATGAAAACAGATTAATCAATGATGTCGTCACGTGACTTCCCTAGCAACCAGAGCGCGCCCTTAGCAACGGGCTAACTACTGGGCCGATTTTGACCAAATTCGGTATACGGACCCAAAATGCATTGCAAACGAAACTGACAGGTCAATGGTGTCGTCGCGTGACTTCCCTAGCAACCAGAGCGCCCCCTTAGCAACGGGCTAACTACTGGTCCGATTTTGACCAAATTCGGTATACGGACCCAAAATGCACTGCAAATACAAACAGACATATCAATGTTGACGTCTCGTGACTTTCCTAGCAACCAGAGCGCGCCCTTAGCAACGGGCTAACTACTGGGCTGATTTGAACCAAATTCGGTATACGGACCCAGAATGCATTGAAAATGAAAACAGATAGATCAACGATGACGTCACGTGACTTCCCTAGCAACCAGAGCACCCCCTTAGCAGCGGGCTAACTACTTGGCCGATTTTGACCAAATCCGGTATACGGACCCAAAATGCATTGCAAATGAAAACAGACAGATCAATGTTGACGTCATGTGACTTCTCTAGCAACCAGAGCGCCCTCTTAGCAACAGGCTAACTACTGGGCCGATTTTGACCAAATTCGGTAAAATGCATTGCAAACGAAACAGACAGGCCAATGGTGTCGTCGCGTGACTTCCCCCTAGCAACCAGAGCGATCCCTTAGCAACCAGAGCGCCCCCTTAGCAACGGGCTAACCACTGGGCCGATTTTGACCAAATTCGGTATACTAATCCAAAATGCATTGCAAACGAAACTGACAGGTCAATGGTGTCGTCGCGTGACTTCCCTAGCAACCAGAGCGCCCCCTTAGCAACGGGCTAACTACAGGTCCGACTTTGACCAAATTCGGTATACGGACCCAAAATGCATTGCAAATAAAAACAGACATATCAATGTTGACGTCTCGTGACTTCCCTAGCAACCAGAGCGCGCCCTTAGCAACGGTCTAACTACTGGGCCTATTTGGACCAAATTCGGTATACGGACCCAGAATTCATTGAAAATGAAAACAGATAGATCAACGATGACGTCAAGTGACATCCCTAGCAACCAGGGCGCCCCCTTAGCAACGTGCTAACTACTGGGCCGATTTGGACCAAATTCGGTATACGGATCCAAAATGCATTGCAAACGAAACTGACAGGTCAATGGTGTCGTCGCGTGACTTCCCTAGCAACCAGAGCGCCCCCTTAGCAACGGGCTAACTACAGGTCCGACTTTGACCAAATTCGGTATACGGACCCAAAATGCATTGCAAATAAAAACAGACATATCAATGTTGACATCTCGTGACTTCCCTAGCAACCAGAGCGCGCCCTTAGCAACGGGCTAACTACTGGGCCTATTTGGACCAAATTCGGTATACGGACCCAGAATTCATTGAAAATGAAAACAGATAGATCAATGATGACGTCACGTGACATCCCTAGCAACCAGGGCGCCCCCTTAGCGACGTGCTAACTACTGGGCCGATTTTGATCAAATTCGGTATACGGACCCAAAATGCATTGCAAATGAAAACAGATAGATCAAATTTTATGTCTCGTGACTTCCCTAGCAACCAGAGTGCCCCCTTAGCAACGGGCTAACTAATGGGCCGATTTTGACCAAATTCGGTATGCGGACCCAAAATGCATTGCAAAAACCCAGAAGCACAGGATTAGTTGTTTCATAATTACTCTCAGAATTATCTGTTGTGATAACTACAAACAATACCGGTACGTCGGTATTTTTTCCAATGAAATTAATGAAAATGGCTTATTGAAACTGGCACATAAAGCTCTAGGCCTATTTACTTCAAACGGCAAACTTGTCTGTGCTGTCTTGTGAAGTGTGTATATCTGTGCTGGCTTGTGTAGTTTGTGTGTCTGTTGGGCAAATCGCCCAGAAACCTGGTCCAAATCGTCCACAAACATGGACCGAATCGTCCAATAGTCTGGTCCGAGTCGGCCAGAAATATGATCAGATTCGTCCATAGATCTGGGACCGAAACGTCCTATATACAATTCTGGTCCGAATCATGAAACTACATTTGTGATACTCAGTCTTATTATTTTAAAGATGGTCTTTTCAGTAAAACTGCATTGGCATATATATTATCATCGTCCTTTTTTCACAGCACTGCTGTATTTTCTTGTTGTGGTTACTAACAGTTGGTAATAGTAACAATAAATGCTACACGCTATTTGTGAAAAAATAAAAATGAACGCAACAATTTTCGTAACTCCTCGGATAAATTCCGGAAAACAACGACGCCATAAGTTTATATATCTTCCAATCAAGGCAGTGATAAAATTATCTTTCAACCAGAGCACTGGAAATTATCTTCCAATCAAAACGCAGATAAAAGTAGTCAGCTCGAAATTTGGTTCCGTTGGTCCCCTATTCTTTAACCAGTAAATGTAGGCCTACAGCACTTTAGGACTAATGCATCACTTTCGCTCGCTTTTAGGTTTGCCTAAATTTCATATTACCATGATCGTCAGATTATCAAGAGTCGCTATTATTTTTTCTCGATTTTACTGAACAGCAGACGTACATATGAGCGAATCTGTTTTTGTTTACACGAGCATCGGTGGGCGGTACTTCCGCTGTCAATTTTATCACCGAAACGAAATGGAATAATAATAACATAATAACATACCATTTCGAGTTATGGATGCTTTATTAATACGAGACAATATCTGTTCGTTAATGTTTGGCATCTTATGAGGTAAACACATTTAAAAACGTAATAAATAATTGCCACTTTCACTTCACTCTTCGTGGGGTATGCTTACGTGCGATAAATTTAGACAAGTTTCCATTCAGGTCGATGTCACCAAAGGTCAACTTAAATGTAGTTCCATTGTAGGTGTAAATTTTAACTACTGAAATCCCATTGCTGGCGTGTTCACCAAAATTTAAGTCATATATATACCATGATTGCCTATATTGTAGAATATGTAATGATGGTATAAAAATATTTACAAAAAATCAAAGATCACAATTTCTAACAGTGACATTGTTTTTCATTCTCTTCTCCAACTCATATTTCAGTCGTCCGAATGTCTCCAACCGCAACTTCCGGATTACTGAGCTACCTCTTTCAGCTTTCAATTCCGTATTTTAGTTTCCTATGAATTATCTGAACAATTCTCACTTTTCTTCTCTTCATCCACCTAATCATTACAAATTAATTCTTCATCATACAAACCCTGCTCTAAACCAGGGGTGGCGCCAGGGATTTCTCGACAGGCTGACCTCTCCGACAGGGGGGCTGACCTCTCCGACAGGGGAGCTATAACATTTGACCTCCCAAATGAAGGCAAATGAGTGAAAATTGGTAAATTGGAGAACCAAAATAGAAGCAAATTGAGTATGTTTGTTGATTATTTAACCCTTTACCTTACCTGAAACGCAGACGACACTTGCAAAAAATAATTCTTGAATAACTATTTTTTTTTTATTTTTTGTCTCAAAAACATAGGTTATGAGCCCTCGTTGGAACGAGCTCGACGAGCTCGTCCCAACGAGGGGTCATAACCTATGTTTTTAAGACAAAAAATTAAAAAAAATAATGAAAATTAATTGGCGATTTTTGAGAACAGCGCTGGCCGGTTTTGGACTTTACCTTAGGTAAAGGGTTAAAGTAAACATATTTTAATAAGGTCGGGAAATATTTCATCTATAAAGCCAGTTTGACGAACGACATCAAGGAATTTCGTGAGAATCACCATTCTCTATCAAATTTCCAGTGCTGCACGGGCTCGAGACTGACAAGACGAGATATCTACATTCGATTGTCGGAAATGTCTCGTGAAGTCGGGTTTACGAGGCTCTCCGACGGACTGACTAAAAATCTCCGACGGGGGGGGGGGGGGGGGGGGGGGAGGCTAGACCTCTCCGACGGGGGGCTATAGCCCCCCACCCCACCCCGCGCCGACACCCCCCCCCCCCCCCTGGCTACACCACTGCTTTAAACCACTCCATCATTCCTCGTGATTCCTGATAATTTATTTAATACAGGACAGCCGTTATGGACATTCCCTGTGTCTAAGTATCTCTGTAAAATCCTGGGGTCACAAAAGAAATGCTTAGAAACGATAGAAAACGGTCGTCTACAACCCAGTTTTTACCACATGAATAAGTCTCAAACAGTTTTTTGGTCCCACGCAAAAAAAACAATTTGAGCGTATTTATGCGGTAAACAAGTTTTGCTGTATGTCACTTCAGCAACTTGGCTATACTATGACATGTCAGTTTTTAATCAGTTTTAACGTTTTTGACTAGCATGTGGTTTGTTTAATGGAATACTCAGGATTAATTCCTAATAATACTGGATATTATTAGCAAGGTAAATACATCACAGTATATGTATTATATTATCACGTGTTGACAAGGCAGAAAAGTATAGAAAAGTGCTAAAAAATTGATATATGATGCTTAGAGGGTGGGTGTTAAAAAATAATCGGATTTTTTTATGCAGGATATGGGGTGGGTGTTCAAAATGACAGGAAAAAGTATGTGGAAAATAAAAAAAATCTTGCGATTTAGGGGTGGGTTGGTGTCTGGGAAGGTTGAATGCAAAGTACGGCATCGTGTACTACAAGTCCCTCCACCCCCCCCCCCCCCCGAAAGACCAAAGACATTAATTCAACAATATATAATAAAATGTGAGAAATTAGAGAATTGTCGCTTATAATCAGACCAAATAGTCACGGAGATAGTAGACGTTCAAACAGACGATTCCAATATCGATGATCTCAGATCGACCATTGCCAGATGGACGAGTCCCGGACAGACGAGTCAAGGGACTCGTTTATCTGGGACGCATCTATCGGGGAATCGCCTTATGATACTCGTCTATTTGGGAATCGCCCCCAATGAGTCTCATCTATCTGGGAATTGTCTATCTGAGAATCGTCGATTTGGGGGCTCGTCTATCTGAGCATCGTCTATCTGAGACTCGTCCATCTGGGACTCGTGTATCTGAGACTCGTCTATCTGGGAATTGTCGATCGGGGATTCGTCTTTCTGGGACTCGTCTATCTGGGAATCGTCGATCTGGGACTCGTCTATTTGAGAGTCGTCTTCATGAGACGCGTCTGTCTGGGACTCGTCTGTATGACTCTCGTTTATCTCGGACTTGCCAATCTGGGAATCGACTACCCGAGAATCGTCGATCTGGGAATCGTCTATCTGAGAATCATCGATCTGGGACTCATCTATCTGGAACTCGTCTATCTTGGAGTCGTTTTTAGGAATCGTCTATCCGGAACTCGTCTATCTGGGAATCTTTGACCTGGGACTCGTCTACCTGGAACTCGTCTATTTGGGAATCGTCTATCTAGGAATCTTTGATATGGAACTCGTCTATCTGGAACTCGTCTATCTGGGAATCTTTGATCTGGGACTCGTCTACTTGGGAGTCGTCTATCTGGGACTCGACTATCTAGGAATCTTTGATATGGAACTCGTCTCTCTGGGAGACGTCTCTCTGGGAATCTTTGACCTGGGACTCGTCTACCTGTGAGTTGTCTATTTGGGAATCGTCTATCTAGGAATCTTTGATATGGAACTCGTCTATCTGGGAATCGTCTATCTGGGAATCTTTGACCTGGGACTCGTCTACCTGGGAGTCGTATATCTGGGACTCGACTATCTAGGAATCTTTGATCTGGGACTCGTCTCTCTGGGAGACGTCTATCTGGGAATCTTTGACCTGGGACTCGTCTACCTGGGAGTCGTCTCTTTGGGAATCGTCTATCTGGGAATCTTTGATCTGGGACTCGTCTCTCTGGGAATCTTTGATCTGGGACTCGGCTACCCGGGAGTCGCCTATCTGGGACTCGACTATCTAGGAATCTTTGATATGGAACTCGTCTATCTGGAATCTTTGACCTGGGACTCGTCTACCAGGGAGTCGTCTATTTGGGAATCGTCTATCTAGGAATATTTGATCTGGGACTCGTCTCTCTGGGAGACGTCTATCTGGGAATCTTTGACCTGGGACTCGTCTACCTGGGAGTCGTCTATCTGGGACTCGACTATCTAGGAATCTTTGATCTGTGACTCGTCTCTCTGGGAATCTTTGACCTGGGACTCGTCTACCTGGGAGTCGTCTATCTGGGACTCGACTATCTAGGAATCTTTGATATGGAACTCGTCTATCTGGGAGTCGTCTATCTGGGAATCTTTGACCTGGGACTCGTCTACCTGGGAGTCGTCTATCTGGGACTCGACTATCTAGGAATCTTTGATCTGGGACTCGTCTCTCTGGGAATCTTTGACCTGGGACTCGTCTACCTGGGAGTCGTCTATCTGGGACTCGACTATCTAGGAATCTTTGATATGGAACTCGTCTCTCTGGGAGACGTCTATCTGGGAATCTTTGACCTGGGACTCGTCTACCTGGGAGTCGTCTATTTAGGAATCGTCTATCTAGGAATCTTTGATATGGAACTCGTCTATCTGGGAGTCGTCTATCTGGGAATCTTTGACCTGGGACTCGTCTACCTGGGAGTCGTCTATCTGGGACTCGACTCTCTAGGAATCTTTGATCTGGGACTCGTCTCTCTGGGAGACGTATATCTGGGAATCTTTGACCTGGGACTCGTCTACCTGGGACTCGTCTCTTTGGGAATCGTCTATCTAGGAATCTTTGATCTGGGACTTGTCTCTCTGGGAATCTTTGATCTGGGACTCGGCTACCTGGGAGTCGTCTATCTGGGACTCAACTATCTAGGAATCTTTGATCTGGGACTCGTCTCTCTGGGAGACGTCTATCTGGAAATCTTTGACCTGGGACTAGTCTACCTGAGAGTCGTCTCTTTGGGAATCGTCTATCTAGGAATCTTTGACCTGGGACTCGTCTATCTGGGAGTCGTCTATCTGAGAATCTTTGACCTGGGACTCGTTTACCTGGGAGTCGTCTATCTGGGACTCGAATATCTAGGAATCTTTGACCTGGGACTCGTCTACCTGGAACTCGTCTCTTTGGGAATCGTCTATCTAGGAATCTTTGATATGGAACTCGTCTATCTGGAACTCGTCTCTCTGGGAATCTTTGATCTGGGACTCGGCTACCTGGGAGTCGTGTATCTCGGACTCGACTATCTAGGAAACTTTGATATGGAACTTGTCTATCTGGGAATCTTTGATCTGGGACTCGGCTACCTGGGAGTCGTCTATCTGGGACTCGACTATCTAGGAATCTTTGATCTGGGACTCGTCTCTCTGGGAATCTTTGACCTGGGACTCGTCTACTTGGGAGTCGTCTATATGGGACTCGACTATCTAGGAATCTTTGATATGGGACTCGTATATCTGGGAGTAGTCTATCTGGGAATCTCTGACCTGGAACTCGTCTACCTGGGAGTCGTCTATCTGGGACTCGACTATCTAGGAATCTTTGATCTGGGACTTGTCTCTCTGGGAGACGTCTATCTGGGAATCTTTGACCTGGGACTCGTCTACCTGGGAGTCGTCTATCTGGGACTCGACTATCTAGGAATCTTTGATCTGGGACTCGTCTCTCTGGGAATCTTTGACCTGGGACTCGTCTACCTGGGAGTCGTCTATTTGGGAATCGTTTATCTAGGAATCTTTGATATGAAACTCATCTATCTGGGAGTCGTCTATCTGGGAATCTTTGACCTGGGAGTCGTCTATCTGGGACTCGACTATCTAGGAATCTTTGATCTGGAACTCCTCTATCTGGGAATCGTTGATCTGGGACTCGGCTACCTGGGAGTCGTCTATCTGGGACTCGACTATCTAGGAATCTTTGATATGGAACTCGTCTATCTGGGAATCTTTGACCTGGGACTCGTCTACCTGGGAGTCGTCTATCTGGGAATTGACTATCTAGGAATCTTTGATCTGGGACTCGTCTCTCTGGGAATCTTTGATCTGGGACTCAGCTACCTGGGAGTCGTCTATTTGGGAATCGTCTATCTAGGAATCTTTGATATGGAACTCGTCTATCTGGGAGTCGTCTATCTGGGAATCTTTGACCTGTGACTCGTCTACCTGAGAGTCGTCTATCTGGGAATCTTTGACCTGTGACTCGTCTACCTGGGAGTCGTCTATCTGGGAATCTTTGATCTGAGACTCGGCTACCTGGGAGTCGTCTATTTGGGAATCGTCTATCTAGGAATCTTTGATATGGAACTCGTCTACCTGGGAGTCGTCTATCTGGGAATCTTTGACCTGTGACTCGTCTACCTGGGAGTCGTCTATCTGGGAATCTTTGATCTGGGACTCGGCTACCTGGGAGTCGTCTATCTGGGACTCGACTATCTAGGAATCTTTGATCTGGGACTCGTCTATCTGGGAGTCGTCTATATGGGAATCTTTGATCTGGGACTCGGCTGCCTGGGAGTCGTCTATTTGGGAATCGTCTATCTAGGAATCTTTGACCTGTGACTCGTCTACCTGGGAGTCGTCTATCTGGGAATCTTTGAATTGGGACTCGGCTACCTGGGAGTCGTCTATCTGGGACTCGACTATCTAGGAATCTTTGATCTGGGACTCGTCTATCTGGGAGTCGTCTATATGGGAATCTTTGACCTGGGACTCGTCTACCTGGGAGTCATCTATTTGGGAATCGTCTATCTAGGAATCTTTGATATGGGACTCGTCTATCTGGGAATCGTCTATCTAGGAATCTTTTATATGGAACTCGTCTACCTGGGAGTCGTCTATCTGGGAATCTTTGACCTGTGACTCGTCTACCTGGGAGTCGTCTATCTGGGAATCTTTGATCTCGGACTCGGCTACCTGGGAGTCGTCTATCTGGGACTCGACTATCTAGGAATCTTTGATCTGGTACTCGTCTATCTGGGAATCTATATGTGACTCCTGTATCTGGGACTCGTCTGTCTGGGAATCTTTAACCCGGAATCGTCTATCTGGAAATCTTTAACCTGGACTCATCTATCTGGGAATCGTCTATCTGGAAAACTTTGATCTGGGACTCGTCTATCTGGGAATCATCGTCTATCTGTGACTCCTGTATCTGAGACTCATCTATCGGAGAATCATCGATCTGGGACTCGTCTATCTAGGAATCATCTGTCTGGGACTCGTCTATTTGAGAATCGTCTGCATGAGACGCGTCTATCTGGGACTCGTCTGTCTGTGAATCGAATATCTGGGAATCGTCTCTCTGGAAAGCGTTCAGATTCTCATAGGAACTGCCTCGTCCTTCTCTCAGTTGAGCACGTAGAATTAAGTGTCTTGCCCATGATCACACCATAGATAAATAACGTCGGTGAAAATCGAATCTACGACATGTCGATGTGAAATGCAATGCGTTAAACAATGACCCATCCCGAATCTCCTGGCAGGGGACGTGAAAGAGGCGTATAAACAATGATGTGTAGCTTTCAGAGCAGACTGATCAGATAAAAGGCAACTTGACAAGCCAATTGATACTGTTATGAGTATTTTGCGCTGCGTGCAGACAAATAAATAAATAAACTCCGAGCTCTTTGATGTATACAACAGCCTCACTCTCGGTGCCTACTGCTGATATAAACGATTGCATTCCAGATAGACGATGTTCAAGCGGACAGATAGAGTCCTGTATCCACAGAGACGAGTCCCTGTGAATCTATCGGGGAATCGTCCATTTGAACATCATCTTTTTGGAAATTGTCCATTTGAACATTCGTCCCCTGAGTTCCAATGTGTTCTATGTGCCAGTAGGCACATAGAACACATTGGAACTCAGGGGACGCATTGTCTATCTCGGACTATTTGGCTTGATTATAAGCCAGAATTATTTTATTGTCGCACCTTTTTAACTTCCTCTTTTCACGTGAAACCAGAGATAGAAGAGATCGTGAGAGAAAGGGAGGGAGAGAAAGGGGAAGAAAGAAAGAGAGAGAGAGAGAGAGAGAGAGAGAGAAGGGACTGAAGAGCTCCGCAGATTTTCTATTCTTTGGAGACCTAACAAAAACGTTCAAATAACAGAGTTTAAGGGACCCAAAGCTGAAGCACAAGCTGTCTAAAATATGGACGCTAGTAGTATAGCAAGACGTTTTCGTGCCCCATTAACCTGACTTTTGCTGTTGCCGTTAGTGTTAAATTTACATGGAAAACAGACTTTTGCCAGAGCAGCTTTTTCCGGTGCAAAACTTCAGCACCATTCAGAACTACATTCGGTAAGTGGTTCATGTACTACGTACTTTATTATTGTAAGGTACACACATATATACGGGTGTGGTTTGGGGTATACAGTGTGAGTATGTGACGGAAAATTGGTGGTGAAGTGAAGGTTATCTTTTAACTGAATGGTTGGAGAATTAGGAGACACAGATCTTACCAACCGAAAGAGATAGAAATGTAGGAACTATTTCCAATTTAAGATATGTATGGGGGGGGCTGTGGGGAGGGGTGGGCACGACCAAACATGTGCCCCAAACTCTGATATATCAGCAGTGTCCCTTGTGCCTTAGTGGCATGATAGGAATTACAATATACAAAGTTATGTTTGGAACTCACGTATCTCAACACCAAGAAAAATGTTAATTTTTCTCCATCGGGCCGATGTTAATTTGTAAAATATAGAGTACGAATTGTGCACAATCCATAGTAGAGACAAACGTGGGTCAAATCTGAAGAGTAAAGAATCTTCGACCCCCCCCCCACCCCCCCCCCCCCCACCCCCGCTAATGTCGAATAAGACTGTAAAAGCGGATCGGTAAAGGTAATGTTGTCCTGAAATGTCTCTCTCTCTCTCTCTCTCTCTCTCTCTCTCTCTCGAAGGATGGGTAGCATAACATGATAAACGTATGTTGTGGTAAGGCCTCTTATGGTAAGGTTGTGGTAAGGCCTCTTATGCACCCCGTTCCATCCTCTTTGTAGCTCCCGAAGTATCGAGCGTTAGGAGAGAAAGAGAAAGAAAGAGAGAGAGAAGTTTCCATTTTCGTTGGTAAAGATTTTGAAGTGCAGTAACCCTTTATCAACCGATGTCCCGTATGAGAAACGAGAAACCCATTGTCAAAATTAACTGTACCGTGTTGTTCATATCTGAGAGTAGAATTCTGACAGTAGATTGACAGCTCCGACATTCGCTCAGTAATTTACCAAAAATAGTACAAGGCAAAATAAAAGAAATATTTCTCATTAACATTCTCATTATCTGGCAGTTAATTTTCTGTTCAGATTCAGTCTACGTTTATTCTGTGGCGGATATCGTAATCACTCGGGGTTGGGGCGGGGGGGGGGGGGGGGGAGGGTCGTAATTTTTTTACGAACCCCAGGTGATGGTGGGAGCGTTGGTCAGCGGCTCTGAAAACACGTTTTTTCCATGCCTTGAATTTTTTTTCCTATGAGCTCTTATTTTTCAAATAAGTTAGGCATATTGATCAGGGCAGCTCAAGAGCGTAGGAAGCTTATAATATTGGGGTGGGGGGATATTCTAAACGGGAGCTTGTAGGGGACAGCACGACCGCCTTTGGCAACCCGCTCTGCGTAGCCGAACCCGCGTGAGGGGGATACCAGGAAAATTTGTGAAATATGAACTACTGAGAGCTCATTTCCTCGCTTCTCAAGTAAAAAAAAATCAGGGTATCGTTGCTGTTAATTTTTGGTGTTTATCCCTTTACCTAACATGAAAAGCAGGCGACACTTGCAAAAAAAAATTCTTGAATAACTACTTTTTTTTATTTTTTGTCTCCAAAACATAGATTGTGATCCCTCATTGGAACGAGCTCGACGAGCTCGTTCCAGTGAGGGGTCATAACCTATGTTTTTGAGACTAAAAAAAAATGAAAAAATCCTGAAAATTAATAGGCGATTTTTGAGAATAGCGCTGGCCGTTTTTTGGCCGTTACGTTGAGTAAAGGTTCAAAGGAGAATGTATGTCAGAGAGGAAGATGTTAACCCGTTGAGCGTCAAATCAGTCAGTGACATCGGCTACCAACTTTTCTATGCACTACAAATGTTGTAGATCATACAGTGTTTATTTGCGCCTGTATGATGTAGAATATGCAGATGTATGTGGTTATTTTCTTGTAGATACTAGATATGGTTTACAAAGTTTTGGATTTTTTTTTGGTGGGGGGGGAAATACCCCCTTACCGCCCCCCCCTCCTGTTCCTACGCAACTGTGGCAGCTTGTGTGGGCTTTTTGCCACCACTCCATCTCCTCTAGATTAACAGGGGGGGGGGGGGTAGTAGTACAGGATAAGGGCTAGCAGCATGGGAATGTGGACAGAATGTTCACCGTTCCCCATCACGCCAGCATTGGTTCACGATGTTGAAATTAGTTAACCCTTTGCCTAAAGTAACGGCCAAAACCGGCCATCACTATTCTCAAAAACCACCAATTAATTTTCATTATTTTTTTCATTTTTTGTCTCAAAAACATAGGTTATGACCCCTCGTTGGAACGAGCTCGTTCCAACGAGGGGTCAATACCTATGTTTTTGAGACAAAAAATGAAAAAAATTAGTTATTCAAGAATTATTTTTGCAAGTGTCGTCTGCTTTTCGGGTTACGTAAAGGGTTAATTATCATTTATGTAATCTACCATAAATATCATATAACCAGATCTGACAAAAAAGGACTCTTCTCACCATGAATAGTAGACATTATACAGTGGCATAATGCCATTTCCCAATGCAACTGACCACTTTCGCGGATTCTCGTTATGTGATTACGAATTTCAGTCATATACAGGTATGAGCAAAATGTAGGGTTGTTATTGATCATTCAAGCCTTGGGCTTTGTGAGTAGGCTTCAAACAAATTCCCTTTAATTTGTGATATACTCTCAGAAAAGGTTGAACCGTCAAATTGTCTGGGCATTATATTGATAGAGAGTTTATTAACAGTGAAACAGATTCCATATCAACAAACTGTTTATATAATTGTGAAAACAGCTGTTTGTCAATTGGGAATCAGTTGAGTTAATATGAATTTCAGTCATTTACCCATGCCCCATAGTGTATAGCACATGTTGCGGAAGATATTTATTTATTTATTGATGTTTTAAGGTCACATATTTATGCACAATGGCGAATCATGACCGTGACAGGTTTACGGGTGGAGGAAGCCGGAGTATCCGGAGAGAACCACCGAGCAACGACGAGCAGCTGCCAGCTCCTCGACATCGTAACTCCGCATTGCAGCACAGACAGGGTTAGATTGGTTGAAGACATGCGTGCCATCAACGTGCAGTACGCCTTAGTACTCGGCGTCATCGTGCCCCACGCGGGCAATGGAGATGAAGTGTCTTGCCCAAGAACACAACGCGGTTGCCGCAGGTGGGATTCGAACCGAGGACCTCTCGGCATGCAGCCTGCACCTCTACCAACTGACCTACCGCGCCCCCCTGCGGAAGATATTGGGTATCGGGAGAGAAACCTGGCGTATGAGATCTGAAACATTTGCAAAAACATATAAGACGCCTGGTTGGGTTATAAAAAAAAATAACTTCTTTTAACCCTTTACCTAACGTAACGGCCAAAACCGGCCAGCGCTATTCTCAAAAGTCGCCAATTAATTTTCATTAATTTTTTAATTTTTTGTCTCAAAAACATAGGTTATGACCCCTCGTTGGAACGAGCTCGTCGAGCTCGTTCCAACGAGGAGTCATAACCTATGTTTTTGAGACAAAAAATGAAAAAAAATTAGTTATTCAAGAATTATTTTTGCATGTGTCGTCTGCTTTTCATGTTAGGTAAAGGGTTAAAATAAACAATAGCAATATGATGTGACAAAGAGTAAAATTAAATCATAGAATAAAGTGTGTTGGGATCATCTGAGTCAGAAATGAGACGCATGAGTATTATGTTACAATGAGATCAGGGTGAATATTGTAACAACCACTTGAAAAGTTACTGTCCTGTCACTGGTACTGTACCATAGTTTGGGCAAATAGGTTTCAAGCCTTTGAGCTGAATGAACAGCCCCCAGTATATTGTAGGATAACACTGACATTTATTCCGTAAAGGGTAATATCGTCTCCTGACTTCTAGAATGTTCTATGTCCCATAGGGGACAGAATACTCCCATAGGAGACATAATACTCCCATAGGGGACAGAATACTCCCATAGGGGACAGAATACTCACATAGGGAACAGAATACTCCCATAGGGGACATAATACTCCCATAGGGGACATAAGTACTCCCATAGGGGACAGAATACTCCCATAGGGGACATAATACTCCCATCTCTATCTCTCTCTCTCTCTCTCTCTCTCTCTCTCTCTCTCTCTCTCTCTCTCTCTCTATCTATCTATCTCTTTCAACCTCCACCTATCGACGAGGTCTCTGAGACACCTTTCAATGTATTTATGCTGTACTATGCACGGTTGTCTGCGAGTAGAATGAAAAAAAGGAACTGTTGTCAATTTAACCCTTTGACACCTGGTGGTATCTTCCTTGTCAGTTCAATGGTATCAACTGGAAGAGTTCATATTCGTCATGCTGGGGTAGATCAATTAATAATTTCAACAATCAGCTTTCGGGCTGCACGTAGAAAATATCAGTGATGGCGCCAGGGGGGGGGGGGGGGGGGGCTACAGCCCCTCCCTCCCCCGTCGGAGAGGTCCAGCCCCCCCCCCCCCCCTCCCCCGTCGGAGATTTTTATTCAGTCCGTCGGAGAGTCTCGTAAACCCGACTTCACGAGAAATTTCCGACAATCGAATGTAGATATCTCGTCTTGTCAGTGTCGAACCCGTGCAGCACTGGAACTTTGACAGAGAATAGTGATTCTCACGAAATTCCTTAATGTCGTTCGTCAAACTGGCTTTATAGATGACATATTTCCCGACCTTATTATAATATGTTTACTTTAACCCTTTATGTAAGGTAACGGCCAAAACCGGCCAGCGCTATTCTCAAAAATCGACAATTAATTTTCATTATTTTTTTCATTTTTTGTCTCAAAAACATAGGTTATGACCCCTCGTTGGAACGAGCTCGTTGAGCTCGTTCCAACGAGGGGTCATAACCTATGTTTTTGAGACAAAATATTAGTTATTCAAGAATTATTTTAGCAAGTGTCGTCTGCTTTTCAGGTTAGGTAAAGGGTTAAATAATCAACAAACATACTCAATTTGCTTCTATTTTGGTTCTCCAATTTACCAATTTTCACTCATTTTCCTTCGTTTGGGAGGTCAAATGTTATAGCCCCCCCCCCCTCCCTGTCGGAGAGGTCAGCCCCCCCCCCCCCCCCCCCCTGTCGAGAAATCCCTGGCGCCACCCCTGGAAAATATTGATTTGTCTACCCCACGTATTCACTTAGCAACAATCCTACTTACTGGGATAATGACATATCATCGCGTACAAAAGGTTAACGTACCACGCATTTTAACTTATACAGTAATGGAACATATTTGAAAAGTAAAGGAAGTGTATTTTACTTAACGGAATGGCAGGTATAATATTAAAGTCGGACGTGTAAAACATATTAATGTTATTATGGAAGGAAGTAATTACAGGAGTGACAAAAATTGCCCTGAAATTAATTCATCCTGTCAAACACTGTGTGGGCGCTGTTTGTTTTCTCTTCTCTCTTTAACCGTTCCAAATAGACAAAAAAAAAAAAAAAATTTTCAAGCTGGTGCAATGGAACCAAAGACTGAAAAAGAAGCACCCAGACCTTAACTAAGACAAGGAGTGAAAGATGTGTATTTTGTACTTTAAAGCAGGGGCATGAATTATTCTGGCAAACCACCTCCAGAGTCCCAATTTTCTTTCTCGCTGGACTGAAGTGAGACAAGGTATTTATTTATTTTTTTATTTATTGGGGTTTAGCGACACTTTCGACAGCCTGGGTCAACTCGTGTCAGACAGTTTTACGGGTGGGAGAAACCGGTGAATCCGGAGAGATCCACAGAGCAGGTAGCAAGTGTCAGACTCCCCGACGTTCTAACTCCATACAAACAGGTTAACATTGGTTGAAGACAATCGACTTGTATAACGCTTTAACCAGGTGGGAAATTAGAATTAAGTGCCTTGCCCAAAGAGACAACGTAGTTACCCTGGCGTGGATCGAACAGTTATCATTTGGAGTTGAAATCCAATTCCACAACATTGTTCCACCTCACTCCAAGGTGAGTAATAATTTCGTATAATACACACTAAAAACTAAAGTGTTAAAACTGACACTTTCAAGGTGTTAAAACCATTCTAACTCTTAGGGTTTGATTTTAACACTCAAAGTGCAACGCTTTAAGCACTTAGACATTCCAATCGTCAGACATCTGAAACTTGAATGGATGGCACTTCGCATGTGTCTACCATTAGTGGTTCTCCAGAATCGTGCATAATTTGACTTGCGCTTGGTGGGTACATAATTAAAAGGACACAACGTAGATGACGCGGATCAGGCTCGAGAGTTCGAGCCTGATCCGCGTCATCTGTGTTGTTTCCTTTTAAGTGTCGCGACATTACACTTGTCAAGTGGTATTATTGTAACACCTGTCAAGTTCTGGGATATCTACACTTGAACAAAGTGCTAGTTCAGCACTTAGTAAGTGATAAATACAGCACTTCAAGTGTAGTTTTTAACACTTTAGTTTTTAGCGTGTACTCTCTCGGATCCCAAGTTTCTATTTGGACAGTGAAACACAACATCACACTCTTCTAGTGTTTGTCACAAAAATTAAAACTTTTTTGAAGATTAATATACATAATTCTAGACAGTTGAATGATGTTCTGTGGAGAGTTCTCTGCCACTTCAGATATTTCAATTAGAGGTGTCTCGAGACAGGATCCTGGAATAAAATCATGTAATGGAATATAAACATCAGGGAGGCAAGTAGAGGTCTCGTAGAACACAACGTCATTACTATTAATCCTTTACCCAACGAATCGCCCGCATCCGCCAGCGTAATATGCAAATTCGGCAGCTGAAAAAATATTATTTTTCGAAAAATTTCAACAAAGTCATATCATGTGACCACTCTTTGGGACGAGCTCGTCGAGCTCGTTCCAAAGAATGGTCACATGATATGGTTTTGTTGAAATTTTTGGAAAAATTTAAAAAAATTATATTTAAAATAAATAAATTTTGAAATCGTCTGTGTTGGGTAAAGGGTTAATGCGGGGGAGCGATGACTCGGTAGGTAGAGGTGCAGGCTGTAAACCGAGTGGTTCACGGTTCGAATCCCATCTGTGGCAACCGTGTTGTATCCTTCGTCGAGACACTTCACCCCAATTGCCCACGTGGGACAGGGTGGCGTTGTGTACTAAGGTGTATTGCACGTCGCTGTGTACTTGTCTTCAACCAACCCTGCTTGTGTGGAGTTAGCATGTTGGGGAGTCTGACAGTTAGTTGCTCGCTGGTTCTCTCCGGGTACTCACGCTTCCTCCACCTGTAAAACTGTCCGACACGAGGTGACCCTGGCTGTCGAAAGTGTCGTTAAACCCCAATAAATAAATACCCCAAATTTCCGGTAAAATCTAATCTCGAATTGAATTGAATCTCGTGTATTTTACGATGTAGGTATTGTGCCTTCATACAACAGTAAATATTGTCAGTCTTTACCCAAGTTCTGTATCATGCAGCTTGTCTGTTTGGAAAATTTAAAAAACGGAATATTAAAAAAACTCCACTTGTTTTATCCTTCCGCACTGGCACTTCTGCCATATTGATTGACCGATTCACACGCGTGTCTCGCTCTGTGTTTATTACACGCCTTCACGTTTATAAAAAAACAATTTTTAGAAGGACACTCAGCTATTCATTTGACAACTATCAACAAAAACAACTTATTTTATCGCCAACCAAATTTGGGAGGGGAACTCATTTTACTATTTCGTCCCCCTAAGTTCCAATGTGTTATATGTGCCTACTGGCACGCCTACTGCCACGCCTACTGCCACATAGAATACACTTGAACTCAGGAGGCGATTTTTTAGCTATCGCTAGCGATTCAAATTGTAATTGCGTTGCACGATTTGTACAAAATTTAAGTGAAATTTCGCTTCTTTATAAAAAAATAGTCCGTCAACGATTTTCGTTCAGCACATATGTGCGGAAGAGGTTTTCATTTTCCGCATGGTTTAGTGTTGTTGTAGATGGGAATTAAATAGAACAGGCCTGCAATAGAATACAGTTAAAACTAGAAGTCCTGTCATGAAATACGCACAAATAGCACGTTGATATGCGCGTTAATGTGCGCGTTGTGGCCCAATTAAAGCTATCATATTCTGTACATATGTCCTGTGCACAGGCAATGTTTCAGTCCATTGGCAGAAACATTGTATGTGTTTGCTATGAGTAACCAGGAGAACCTGTTGTGCTTTGGATGCCATTCGATATGGCAATTGCGCGCAATTCCAAGGCGCAATTAAGCCTAGATAAGCGCACTATTTGTAACATGACTTCTAGTTTTAACTGTAGAATAAGTGATGACAAGATCGGTCCTTCTACAAAAATAAAATTCATTCAGTCAATAATTCTTATCAATAACAAGGTCATGCCTTTTTGATGTATCAGATCATTTTACTACTCGCCCGAGGTCGAATTGGCTTCATTCTGGCTTTCTACGATATTGGAGAACTGGCTTGCTGTAGGTAATTTTACGATGTTGGAGAATTGACATGTATTGACGGTTAAGAAAGATCCTTCATAGGCACACTATTCTTAACCAGTATTTTATTCAAACTAAGTGCCTTGTTAACGTCTGTCAAAATTTGATGATGCGCTCGCGTTGAGACTTTGTCCCCACAGTCCTTGTTACCTGACAGTTGATCGCCATTGCTCGCTGCTTCTCCCCGGGTTGTCCGTCTTCCTCCACCCGTAAAACTGTCCGACACGAGGTGACCCTGGCTGTCGAAAGTGTCGTTGAACCCCAATAAATAAATAAATACCCAAATTTCCGGTGAAGTCTAATCTCGAATTGAATTGAATCTCGTGTGTTTTAAGGTGTAGATATCGTACAAGAGGGGGTGTCACCCCCTCCTGTACAGGACACCCCTCTCCTGTACAGGACACACAGCCCTGTACAGGACACCCCCTCCTGAACAGGACACCCCCATCCTGTACAGGACACTCCCTTCTGTACAGGACAACCCCCTGTACAGGACACCCCTCTCCTGTACAGGACACCCCCTCCTGCACAGGACAACCCCTCTTGTACAGGACAACCCCCTGGACAGGACACCCCTCTCTTGTACAGGACACCCCCTCCTGCACAGGACACCCCCTCTTGTACAGGACAACTCCCTGTACAGGACACGCCGTCCTGTACAGGACACCCCAGTCCTGTACTGGACACCCCTGTACAGGACACCTTCTCCTGTACAGGACAACCCCCTCCTGTACAGGACACCCCCTCCTGTACAGGACACCCCCTCCTGTACAGGGCACCCCCCGTACAGGACAACCATCCTGCACAGGACACCCCTCTCCTGCTCAGGACACCCCCTCTTGTACAGGACACCCCCTTCTGTACAGGGCAACCCCTGTATAGGACACACCTCTCCTGTACAGGACACACCCCCCGTACAGGACACCCCCTTCTGTACAGGACAACCCCGTGTACAGGACACCTCTCTCCTGTACAGGACACCCCCTCCTGTACAGAACCCCCCTCCTGTACAGGATACCCCCTGTACAGCACATCCCTTTTCTGTACAGGACACCCCCTTCTGTACAAAACAACCCCCCGTACAGACACCCCTCTCCTGTACAGGACACCCCCCTCCTGTACAGAACACCCTCTGTACAGGACACCAACTCTCCTATACAGGACTCCCCCTGTACAGGACAACCCCCTGTACAGGACACCCCTCTCCTGTACAGGAGACCCCCTTCTGTTCAGGGGACCCTCTTATGTACATGAGATACCCTTCTGTACAGGACATCCCTCTCCCGTACAGGACACCCCCTCTATACAGGACAACTACCCCCCCCCCGTACAGGAGACTCCTCTCCTGTACATGAGCCCCCTTCTGTACAGGAGGTCCCCCTTCTGTACAGGACACCCCTCTCCCGTACAGGACACTTCCCTCCTGTACAGGACAACTACCCCTCCCCTTGTACAGGAGACCTCTCTCCTGTGCAGGAGAGCCCTTCTATACAGGAAACCCCTTTCTGTACAGGACACCCCTCTCCCATACAGGACCCCCCTTCTGTACAGGACAACTACCCTCTCCCCTATACAGGAGACCCCTCTCCTGTACAGGAGACCCCCTTCTGTACAGGAGACCCCCTTCTGTACAGGACACACCTCTCCCGTACAGGACACCCCCCCCCCCCCCTGTACAGGAAAACTACCCCCTCTCCTGTACAGGAGACCCCTCTCCTGTACAGGAGACCCCTCTCCTGTACAGGAGACCCCTTTCTGTTCAGGAGACCCCTTCTATACAGGACACCCCTCTCCCGTACAGGACACCCCTCCTGGACAGGACAGGTACCCCCCCTCCCCCGACCCCCCCCCCCTGTACAGGAGACCTGATGATAGAAAAATGAGTTCAATGGGAGATGCTTTCTGGGATTTTGAGAACAGTATGTCGACAAATTCGAATTGAGTCATCTGGTCAATTTCGTAAAAAACAAACTGCACAGAATATTCGGGCACAGATCACGTAGATTTGGAGGGGGCAGTCCAAGTATTTCAATACCGTTGGTATATCAGAAAGATCGATGTCTTAAGTTCGGGAAAGGCCCAAAGGTAGAGTCCCCCTCGTGTATTTTGATGTCCGGAAGAGTATAATCAAAACTTTCCCGGGGAAACCCAGACCTGATACTCCCCCGGAGAACTTTATAAACTATATACTCCAGATGGTGCCATTTTGAGTCTAGAGAGGAAGCCAAGCGTGGAATACCATCTGATTTTCTTATCAAGTGATGCCCTGCAGCAGACCGTATTATTTTACGGGCACTTGTAGGAATGTCAACCACTGATTGATGCATGGGACACTTCGTCCCCTGAGTTCCAATGTGTTCTATGTGCCAGTAGGCACATAGAACACATTGGAACTCAGTGGACGACTTGTCTTCAAGCAATTCTATCCCTGTTTGTTGAGGGTTGGTAAGTTAAAAAGCCCGACAGTGACTCGGTGCTTCTCCCTGGATTCTCCTCTAGTTTTATCCATCCATACAACTATCCGACACGATATCATTCTGTCTGTAAAATATATATTTTGGTGTGGTTTTATCTCCTACTTCATCGTTAGCTGATAAGACCCAGTAGGCACATAGAACACATTGGAACTCAGAGGACGAAGTGTACATCGACGTGAAGTACGCCTTAGTATACAGTGCCCCATGTGGGCAATCAGAGTGATGTCAAATGACACAGCGCAGTTACCTCTGGCGGAGATCTAAGCGTGGACCTTTCGGTTTGAAGTTCAATGTCGTAATCACTGACTCACACGCTTCCACATCGGCATCGCACACTAAAGGGAGAGGTTGACGGTTCGCTCTAGCGTTGTGTCCTAGAGCAAGACACTTAATCCTGATTATCGACGTGAGGATGGGAGGTGGCGCTGAGTACTAACGCGTGTTGGCGTCAATGGTGCACTTGCCTTCTGCTCTGCGAGATTAATAATTTGGCAAGCCTGGCATTTACTCGCCGCTGCACGGCGGTTCTCTTCTGATACAACGGCTTCCTCTACCCGAAAAGCTGCCCGGCAGGAATTGATCTTGGGCGTTGAAGGTGAAGTTGAACCATAAATAAACCATCACTCTGTACATCAGTTTCGCCATCTATATTCAAAGACTCACATTATACGAATATTCGTACCGGTATGGTCATTGTTACTGAATTCTGACTGAGATTGTTTTTTGCTCGAAATAATACTGCATTTTCTTTAATATTGGCTGCGTAAATGGGTCATATCCTTTATAGGGCCAGGAGATTACACCATTTCATCACCTCCTTTATAGGGCCAGGGGATTACACCATTTCATCACCTCCTTTATAGGGCCAGGAGATTACACCATTTCATCACCTCTTTTATCGGTCCAGAAGATTACACCATTTCATTACCTCCTTTATATGGCCAGGAGATTACACCATTTCATCACCTTCTTTATAGAGCAAGGAGATTACACCATTTCACCACCTTTATACAGCCAGGAGATTACACCATTTCATCGCCTCTTTTATAGGTCCAGGAGATCACACCATTTTATCATCTCCTTTATAGGGCCAGGAGATTACACCATTTCATCACCTCCTTTCTAGGGGCAGGAGATTACACCATTTCATCACCTCATTTATAGGGCCAGGAGATTACACCATTTCATCACATCCTTTATAGGGCAAGGAGATTACACCATTTCATCACCTCCTTTAAAGGGTCAGGATATTACACTATTTTTATATGACCAGGAGACTACACCATTTCATCACCTCCTTTATACGGCCAGGAGATTACACCATTTCATCACCTCTCACCTCCTTTATTGGGTCAGAAGATTACACCATTTCATCACCACCTTTATATGGCCAGGAGATTACACCATTTCATCACCTCCTTTATAGGGCCAGGAGATTACACCATTTTTATATGACCAGGAGATTACACCATTTCATCACCTTTATACGTCCTGGAGATTACACCATTTAATAGCCTCTCACCTCCTTTATTGGGCCAGGAGATTACACCATTTCATCACCTCCTTTGTAGGGCCAGGGGACTACACCATTTCATCACCTCCTTTATAGGGCCAGGAGATTACATTATTTTTATATGACCAGGAGATTGCACCATTTCATCACCTTCTTTATACGGCCAGGAGATTACACCATTTCGTCACCTCTCACCTCCTCTATAGGGCCAGGAGATTACACCATTTCATCACATCCTTTATAGGGCCAGGAGGTTACACAATTTCATCACCTCCTTTATCGGGCCAGGAGATTACACCATTTCATCACCTCCTTTATAGGGCCAGGAGATTACACCATTTCATCACCTCCTTTATAGGGCTAGGAGATTACACAATTTCATCACCTCTTCATAGGACCAGGAGATTACGCCATTTCATCACCACCCTCTATACAACCACGAGATTACACCATTTCATCTCCTCCTTTATACGGCCAGGAGATAACACCATTTCATCACCTCCTTTATATGGCCAGGAGATTATACCATTTCATCACCTCCTTTATAGGTCCAGAGATTACACTATTTCCTCACCTCCTTTATACGGCCAGGAGATTACACCATTTCATCACCTCCTTTATAGGGCCAGGAGATTACACAATTTCATCACCTCCTTTATCGGGCCAGGTGATTACACCATTTCATCACCTCCTTTATAGGTCCAGGAGATTACACCATTTCATCACCTTTATACGGCCAGGAGATTACACCATTTCGTCACCTCTTTATAGGACCAGGAGATTACACCATTTCATCACCACCTCTATACAACCATGCGATTACACCATTTCATCTCCTCCTTTATACGGCCAGGAGATAACACCATTTCATCACCTCCTTTACATGGCCAGGAGATTATACCATTTCATCACCTCCTTTATAGGCCCAGAGATTACACCATTTCATCACCTCCTTTATAGGACCAGGAGATTACACCATTTCATCGCCACCTTTATATAGCCACGAGATTACACCATTTCATCTCCTCCTTTATAGGACCAGGAGATTACACCATTTCCTCACCTCCTTTATACGGCCAGGAGATTACACCATTTCATCACCTCCTTTATAGGGCCAGGAGATTACACCATTTCATCACCTCCTTTATAGGGCCAGGATATTACACCATTTCACCACCTCCGTTATAGGACCAGGAGATTACACCATTTAATTGTTTTTCTTCATTCATTGAAATATCAGATTATTGTCCAATTTTTTCCAGATTGCTACTGCAATCTGGCAATAATGAGGCGATAATCTGGTGTTATTAAGGATACAATGTTGACTAATGGAGCATTTTGTTATAGGCTGTTCTGTATATAACCTTGGCCATTGAAAGTTCTACTCTCCGAGAAAATCCATGCAAGGACGCAGTGTGTGTAAGTACAAAATGATAGAATATGCATCCCGTGGAGAGGGATATATTACGTCATTTCCCCACGAGTACATGATTAATAATTATTAATAACCTTCTATCTCATTTTGTTCAGATTACCTGGAATAACGCAAAACTGAAAGTTAACTAACCATGGCCTATTCATAATTTATAGGGATAAATATTTAATTTTTGGACTTAACGCTACTTGGAATATGGTTTTAATTTCAACTTCGTTACAAACGGCCAATTACGACAGATATTAGCGGTAATTAACTCACAATGATAACGCCTCTTCTTATACTCACCTTCACAGAATCTCTTCCTGTCCAACGAAAATTTAATCTCCGAAGAAAAATAAATATAACGAACAAAATAGAATAAGGAATTATAAGTGAAAAAAAAAGAAGATATTCAGTGAATAATTCTTATTAATCGCTCAGTCGTGCCTTTTGATGTATCAAATCTTTTCCTTACTCGTCCCGATCGAATTGGCTTCTTGTTGGCAATTTTACTTTTGGTATCACAGAACTAAATCTTTTCCCATAGGCGACCATTATAACAATTATGTGGAAAACAATATGATCGCATCACATAAATTAAATATTTAAATACCTACACAAAGTACAGACCTTCACACAATTTTCTCTGACCAGAAAACGGGGGGGGGGGGGGGGGTTGGGGGGGGGGGGTTGGGGGGGGGGGGTCATGCAACAAATAAGACAAACAAGAGAAAAAATGCACCAGGACGTGAAGAACCGTCCTTGAACTCAGTTTTTTTCTGTAAATTCCCAACAAAAATACCTAAATAGTTTACTGATTTTTTTTAGACCCAGAAAATACTGGGAAAATCTCTTTTTTCTTATGGAGTATTCAGTATTGATGTTAAAATCTAATAAAAAGCTTTAACAATTTTCTCAAGCAATAAGTTTTTTTTCTGTGAGTCTTATTTTAGACTATGATGCAACATTTCAAGGCAGATCACTCTAAAACAAATATTTTGTTCCGTAATACCTTTTACGATATTGGAGAACTGCCTTCCTGTTAGCAATTTTACTTTTACGACATTGGAGAACTGGTTTCCTGTTGTCAATTTTACTTTTACGACATTGGAGAACTGGTTTCCTGTTGTCAATTTTACTTTTACGATATTGGAGAACTGGTTTCCTGTTGTCAATTTTACTTTTACGATATTGGAGAACTGGTTTCCTGTTGTCAATTTTACTTTTACGATATTGGAGAACTGCCTTCCTGTTAGCAATTTTACTTTTACGATATTGGAGAACTGGCCTCCTGTTGGCAATTTCACTTTTACGATATTGGAGAACTGGCCTCCTGTTGGCAATTTTACTTTTACGATATTGGAGAACTCGTTTGCTGTTGGCAATTTTACTTTTACGATATTGGAGAACTGGCCTCCTGTTGGCAATTTCACTTTTACGATATTGGAGAACTCGTTTGCTGTTGGCAATTTTACTTTTACGATATTGGAGAACTGGCCTCCTGTTGGCAATTTCACTTTTGCGATATTGGAGAACTGGCCTCCTGTTGGCAATTTCACTTTTACGATATTGGAGAACTCGTTTGCTGTTGGCAATTTTACTTTTACGATATTGGAGAACTGGCCTCCGGTTGGCAATTTCACTTTTACGATATTGGGGAACTGGCATCCTGTTGGCAATTTTACTTTTACGATATTGAAGAACTGGCTTCCTGTTGGCAATTTTACTTTTACGATATTGGAGAACTCGTTTGCTGTTGGCAATTTTACTTTTACGATATTGGGGAACTGGCATCCTGTTGGCAATTTTACTTTTACGATATTGGAGAACTGGCTTCCTGTTGGCAATTTTACTTTTACGATATTGGAGAACTCGTTTGCTGTTGGCAATTTTACTTTTACGATATTGGAGAACTGACTTCCTGTTGGCAATTTTACTTTTACGATATTGGAGAACTCGTTTGCTGTTGGCAAATTTACTTTTAAGATATTGGAGAACTGGCCTCCTGTTGGCAATTTCACTTTTACGATATTGGAGAACTGGCCTCCTGTTGGCAATTTTACTTTTACGATATTGGAGAGCTCGTTTGCTGTTGGCAATTTCACCTTTACGATATTGGAGAACGGGCTTCCTGTTGGCAATTTTACTTTTACGATATTGGAGAACTGGCCTCCTGTTGGCAATTTTACTTTTACGATATTGGAGAACTCGTTTGCTGTTGGCAATTTCACTTTTACGATATTGGAGAACTGGCTTCCTGTTGGCAATTTTACTTTTACGATGTTGGAGAACTGGCCTCCTGTAGGAAATTTCACTTCTACGATATTCGGAGAACTCGTTTGCGGTTGGTAATTTCACTTTTACGATATTGGAGAACTGGCTTCCTGTTGGCAATTTTACTTTTACGATATTGGAGAACTCGTTTGCTGTTGGCAATTTTACTTTTACGATATTGGAGAACTGGCCTCCTGTTGGCAATTTCACTTTTACGATATTGGAGAACTGGCCTCCTGTTGGCAATTTTACTTTTACGATATTGGAGAACTCGTTTTCTGTTGGCAATTTCACCTTTACGATAGTGGAGAACTGGCTTCCTGTTGGCAATTTTACTTTTACGATATTGGAGAACTGGCCTCCTGTTGGCAATTTTACTTTTACGATATTGGAGCACTCGTTTGCTGTTGGCAATTTCACTTTTACGATATTGGAGAACTGGCCTCCTGTTGGCAATTTTACTTTTACGATATTGGAGCACTCGTTTGCTGTTGGCAATTTCACTTTTACGATATTGGAGAACTGGCCTCCTGTTGGCAATTTTACTTTTACGATATTGGAGAACTCGTTTGCAGTTGGTAATTTTACTTTTACGATATTGGAGCACTCGTTTGCTGTTGGCAATTTCACTTTTACGATATTGGAGAACTGGCCTCCTGTTGGCAATTTTACTTTTACGATATTGGAGAACTCGTTTGCAGTTGGTAATTTTACTTTTACGATATTGGAGAACTCGTTTGCAGTTGGTAATTTTACTTTTACGATATTGGAGAACTCGTTTGCAGTTGGTAATTTCACTTTTACGATATTGGAGAACTGGCCTCCTGTTGGTAATTTTACTTTTACGATATTGGAGAAATCGTTTGCAGTTGGTAATTTTACTTTTACGATATTGGAGAACTCGTTTGCAGTTGGTAATTTTACTTTTACGATATTGGAGAACTCGTTTGCAGTTGGTAATTTCACTTTTACGATATTGGAGAACTGGCCTCCTGTTGGTAATTTTACTTTTACGATATTGGAGAAATCGTTTGCAGTTGGTAATTTTACTTTTACGATATTGGAGAACTCGTTTGCAGTTGGTAATTTCACTTTTACGATATTGGAGAACTTGTTTGCAGTTGGTAATTTTACTTTTACGATATCGGAGAACTTGTTTGCTGTTGGTAATTTTACTTTTACGATATTGGAGAACTGGCTTCCTGTTGGCAATTTCACTTTTACGATATCGGAGAACTGACTTCCGATTGGCAATTTTACTTTTACGATATTGGAGAACTGGCTTCCTGTTGGCAATTTTACTTTTACGATATTGGAGAACTGGCTTCCTGTTGTCAATTTTACTTTTACGATATTGGAGCACTCGTTTGCTGTTGGCAATTTCACTTTTACGATATTGGAGAACTGGCCTCCTGTTGGTAATTTTACTTTTACGATATTGGAGAACTGGCTTCCTGTTGGCAATTTTACTTTTACGATATCGGAGAACTGGCTTCCTGTTGTCAATTTTACTTTTACGATATTGGAGCACTCGTTTGCTGTTGGCAATTTCACTTTTACGATATTGGAGAACTGGCCTCCTGTTGGTAATTTCACTTTTACGATATTGGAGAACTGGCCTCGTTTTGGCAATTTTACTTTTACGATATTGGAGAACTGGCCTCCTGTTGGTAATTTTACTTTTACGATATTGGAGAAATCGTTTGCAGTTGGTAATTTTACTTTTACGATATTGGAGAACTCGTTTGCAGTTGGTAATTTTACTTTTACGATATTGGAGAACTCGTTTGCAGTTGGTAATTTTACTTTTACGATATTGGAGAACTGGCTTCCTGTTGGCAATTTTACTTTTACGATATTGGAGAACTCGTTTGCAGTTGGTAATTTTACTTTTACGATATTGGAGAACTCGTTTGCAGTTGGTAATTTCACTTTTACGATATTGGAGAACTTGTTTGCTGTTGGTAATTTTACTTTTACGATATTGGAGAACTGGCTTCCTGTTGGCAATTTTACTTTTACGATATTGGAGAACTCGTTTGCAGTTGGTAATTTTACTTTTACGATATTGGAGAACTCGTTTGCAGTTGGTAATTTTACTTTTACGATATTGGAGAACTGGCTTCCTGTTGGCAATTTTACTTTTACGATATTGGAGAACTCGTTTGCAGTTGGTAATTTTACTTTTACGATATTGGAGAACTCGTTTGCAGTTGGTAATTTCACTTTTACGATATTGGAGAACTTGTTTGCAGTTGGTAATTTTACTTTTACGATATTGGAGAACTCGTTTGCAGTTGGTAATTTTACTTTTACGATATTGGAGAACTGGCTTCCTGTTGGCAGTTTCACTTTTACGATATCGGAGAACTGACTTCCGATTGGCAATTTTACTTTTACGATATTGGAGAACTGGCTTCCTGTTGGTAATTTTACTTTTACGATATCGGAGAACTGGCTTCCTGTTGGCAATTTTACTTTTACGATATCGGAGAACTGGCTTCCTGTTGTCAATTTTACTTTTACGATATTGGAGCACTCGTTTGCTGTTGGCAATTTCACTTTTACGATATTGGAGAACTGGCCTCCTGTTGGTAATTTTACTTTTACGATATTGGAGAACTGGCTTCCTGTTGGCAATTTTACTTTTATGATATCGGAGAACTGGCTTCCTGTTGGCAATTTTACTTTTATGATATTGGAGAACTGGCTTCCTGTTGGCAATTTTACTTTTACGATATTGGAGAACTGGCTTCCTGTTGGCAATTTTACTTTTATGATATCGGAGAACTCGTTTGCTGTTGGCAATTTTACTTTTACGATATTGGAGAACTGGCTTCCTGTTGGCAATTTTACTTTTATGATATCGGAGAACTGGCTTCCTGTTGGTAATTTTACTTTTATGATATTAGAGATCTCGTTTGCTGTTGGTAATTTTACTTTTACGATATCAGAGAACTGACTTGCACTGGCGGATAAGAAAATGTCATCGGCAATCTATTCTTCTCAGGCATTTTATTCAAACTAAGGGCCTCATTAACGCCTATAAAAATTTATGATCCTCTCCTGTTGAGACTTTGTCTCCACTATTTGAGATGCTGATTTTATTCAAATTAAGGGCCTCATTAACGCCTATAAACATTTATGATCCTCTCCTGTTGAGACTGTGTCTCCACTATTCGAGATGCTGATTTTATTCAAACTAAGGGCCTCGTTAACGCCTATAAAAATTTATGATCCTCTCCTGTTGAGACTTTGTCTCCACTATTCGAGATGCTAATTTTATTCATACCAAGGGCCTCGTTAACGCCTATACAAATTTATGATCCTCTCCTATTGAGACTTTGTCTCCACTATTCGAGATGCTGATTTTATTCAAACTAAGGGCCTCGTTAACGCCTATAAAAATTTATGATCCTCTCCTGTTAAGACTTTGTCTCCACTATTCGAGATGCTGATTTTATTCAAACTAAGGGCCTCGTTAACGCCTATAAAAATTTATGATCTTCTCCTGTTGAGACTTTGTCTCCATTATTCGGGATGCTGCCTGACATACGTAACACACTTAGCTCGTTTTGTTGATGTAACAAACCCAAAGTTCAAACATAAAAAGGGAGGGACTGCTGCTGTACGTAAAAGCCCAGAGACCGAGGTCGATTGGTTAGCGCATTGAACTTGAAATCAATCCGTGTCGTCTTCATTGTGCACTTGAGCAAGACGCTCCAACCCATCTACTCAGATGGGAGCACGATACTTGGATAAGACCCTCGAACCCATCTGTCCAGGTGGAAACACGATACTTGGACAAGACCCTCGAACCCATCTGTCCAAATAAGACCACGATACTTAGGCAAGACCGTCGAAACTATCTGCTAAGGTGGGAGCACGATACTCTGGCAAAACCCTCGAATACATCTCTCCAGGTAGGAACACGATACTTGGGCAAGACCCTCAAACACATTTGCCCAGGTACGATACTTGGGCAAGTCCCTCGAACCCATCTGCCCAGGCGGGAGCACGATACTTGGGTAAGACTCCCGAACCCATCTGCCTAGACGGGAGTACGATACTTGGGTAAGACCCTCGAACCCATCTGCCTAGACGGGAGTACGATACTTGGGTAAGACCCTCGAACCCATCTGTTCAGGCGGGAGCACGATACACGAACCCTCGAACTAATCTGCCCAGATGGGAGCACGATGTGTCGTGTACAAGAACCCCGAACTCATCTACCCATGTGGGAGCATGATGGTGACGTGTACAAGACCTCTGAACCCATCTACCCAGGTGGGAGCATGATGGTGACGTGTACAAGAGCCCCCGAACTCATCTACCCAGGTGAGAGCATGATGGTGCCGTGTACAAGACCCCGAACCCATCTACCCAGGTGGCAGCACGATGGTGACGTGTACAAGACCCCTGAACCCATCTACCGAGGTGGGAACACGATGGTGACGTGTACAAGACCCACGAACCCATCTACCCAGGTGAGAGCATTATGGTGACGTGTACAAGACCCTCGAACTCATCTACCCAGGTGGGAGCACGATGGTGACGTGTACAAGACCCCCGAACCCATCTACCCAGGTGGGTGCACGATGGTGACGTGTACAAGACCCTCGAACTCATCTACCCAGGTGGGAGCATGATGGTAACGTGTACAAAACCTCCGAACCCATCTACCCAGGTGGGAGCACGATGGTGACGTGTACAAGATCCCCGAACCTATCTACCCAGGTGGGAGCATGATGGTAACGTGTACAAGACCCCCGAACCCATCTACCCACGTGGGAGCACGATGGTGACGTGTACAAGATCCACGACCCCATCTACCCAGGTGGGAACACGATGGTGACGTGTACAAGATTCCCGAATCCATCTACCCAGGTGGGAGCACGATGGTGAAGTGTACAAGACCCTCGAACTCATCTACCCAGGTGGGATCATGATGGTTACGTGTACAGCAAGTAGATGGCGCACACACACCATCGCCAAATCCTCCCCTGCTTATGCCGAGTTATCATATACGAAATTCCGTCAGTTACTCGCCGCTGGTCGGTGGTTCTCTCCAGGTACCACGGTTCTAGCTGTTGAAAGGATCGACGAATCTCAATAAAAACGCAAGAATTAAAAACTCGCAAAATTCAAAACTAAACACATATTTTTATTATCACTCGCGTCGGTATCGCAAGTTTTCGTTATTTTTGTTTCAAATTAAAACTTGTAGGACTTTTTTTCAAATGGCACGTCAGTGACTATTCTTCATCTCTTTTGCTCATTTTAGTCTTATGATTTAAACCTTTACCTAACACGAAAAGCAGACCACCCTTGCAAACAAACTTCTTGAATAACTCTTTTTTTTTCATTTTTTGCGTCAAAAATATAGCTTATCGCCCCTCATTGGAATGAGCTCATTGAACTCGTTCCAATGAGGGGCCACGAGCTATGTTTTTGTAAGAAAAAGGAGTAATGAAAATTGAATGGTGAAATTTGTGAATATCGCTGGATGGTTTTGGCCGTTACGTTGAAGAAATGGTTAATTAATGTACAATCATAATTGTAATTAACACTTTGAACGCGAGAGGTCGCTTTTCCGGCCTAGGAACATTATACGTCATAATTTCATAAACTGATAAGTGAGTGCGTCGGGTAGACAATAAATATTTTCAACGTGCAGCCCAGTAGCTGCACGTTGAAAATATTTATTGGTCTACCCCCAAATGCTGACAATGGACTCCTCCAATTGATGTCATTGAACTGACAAGGAAGATACCACCGGAGGTTAAACGGTTAAACACCGGAAAAACGAGAAAAACAGCAATTTCGTATCTGTGTGTTCTGTAATACCCTACACCGATTCAGGTTATCACTTCGTTCACAACCATGAGTAACAAGGGAATGGCGTAGAGATATTACAGAGGCCCTCTGTAATTCCCACAACTGAAATTTTTATTTAGACTGGTGCCCTCATTAATAGACGGGAGCAGCATTCGCCACATTGGGTCACGTGTGTGTGTGGGGGGGGGGGGGGGGAGGGGGGGTGCATACATCGCCTTTATTTCCAAAGCACACCAAACTTGGAATAATTAACAGCCACAACCTTGGACAGAAAATGATGGACGTGAACCCGACTCAGCGTCAGATAAATGGATATTTGTATATTACGTACTTGATTTATTACTTTATTTATTGGTGTTTAAGGTCACATACTTCTGCACAATGGCTAATCATGACCACGACAGTTTTACGGGTGGAGGAAGCCGGAGTACCCGGAGAGAACCACCGAGCAACGGCGAGGAACTGTCAGCTCCCCAACATACTAACTCCACACAAGCAGGGTTAGCAGTGGTTGAAGACAGGTGCACCATCGACGTGCAGTACGCCTGAGTACACAGCGTCACCGTGCCCCCTACGTGGGCAATGGGGGTGAAGTGTCTTGCCCAAGAACACAACGCGGTTGTCGCAGGTGGGATTCGAACCGAGGACCTCTCGGCTTGCAGCCTGCACCTCTACCAATTGAGCCACCGCGCCACCATTACGCACTTGATCATTCGTGGTAAATTTAACTTTCTTAGTAAGTACCAATCGTAATATTATTGGTAATATGGTAAGTGCGAGCTGAAAACCAAGCTGGTTCTTTCCGGTAACTCCGGGTACTCCGGTCAAGGACACATTGAAATGTATCTGCGTCAAGTCTGACATGAGTTGCGTATCTTCGTTGCATTGCAAAGCGAAAATAAGCTGCTAATTTGAAAGTTCAACATTGAAAATGAATTGATATCAATAAAGTATTACTAATACCTGAGTTATAGGTGTTTGCATAGTTGAGTTATACGAAAGGAAATGAGTGACACATGGCGGTAACTATTTCTTTCCACGCGTTTGTTGTTTTGAAAACAAATGTGACGTATGACGTAACCAAACATGGGGAATGCTGATAAAGTCTATTCTAACGTTTGGAAAATGCAATTGCATCCCCCCATCCCCCACCCCCCGGTGTGAATACTTCTTCCAAACATATACACACTAAAAACTAAAGTGTTAAAACTGACACTTTCAAGGTGTTAAACCCATTCTAACTCTTAGGGTTTGATTTTAACACTCAAAGTGCAATGCTTTAAGCACTTAGACATTACAATCGTCAGACATCTGAAACTTGAATGGATGGCACTTCCCATGTGACTAGCATTGGTGGTTCTTCCAGAATCGTCCATAATTTGATTTGCGCTTGGTGGGTATAATTAAAAGGAAACAACGCAGATGACGCGGATCGGGCTCGAGAGTTCGAGCCTGATCCGCGTCATCTGCGTTGTTTCCTTTTAAGTGTCGCGACATTACACTTGTCAAGTGGTATTATTGTAACACCTGTCAAGTTCTGGGATATCTACATTTGAACAAAGTGCTAGTTCAGCACTTAGTAAGTGTTAAATATAGCACTTCAAGTGTAGTTTTTAACACTTTAGTTTTTAGCGTGTATGGGGTCCGAAATTCCAAAACCAAATCGATGAATTTTCTGATTTCTGACTCGAATCTATAAAGAGTTCACAACAAGGCCGAGTTTACACTTTTGTAACTGAATTAATTATTTTTTTCCTAACCCTTTTCGTTTGAAACTTAGCTGATATAATTAAGTGGTTGTACGTTGGGAACCTCTATTACGGCTGTATCAGAAAATGATAGGGAACGCGGGGGCTCACTGGTTACGTGATTGGACTTCATACCGACAGATCCAGGGTTCGATGCTCGCCAGCGGTAACTGCCTTGTGTTCTTGTGCAAGGCACTCCATTCCGATTGCCCACGTGTAAGCGCGGTGGTGCTGTGTACTAAGGCGTACTGCACGTAAATGGTGCACTTATCTTCAACCAATGCTAACCTGTTTGTGTGAAGTTAGTACGTTGGGGAGTCAGACAGCTGCTTGTTGGTTCTCTCCGAGTATTCCGATTTTTAAATCGATTTAATCGCATAATACTAAAAACCCAGTCTGGTGGTTGTACACCAAATAGTAATGGGTGGGATGTCCTCTTCGTCCCTTCTATTTATATCTCAGGGTTTACCTTCCTTTCTCTCCATTTACACAAATACCCCCACACTAATTGTCTATTTTCGCAACGTTCCAGGAACGTCGCGAAAATAGCCGATTGAGGTGGGAGTGTTTGATAGAAATAGGGAGGCTCGGTCATTGTAGTCCCATCTGAGGATTCGCTAATACCTATCGCCGTCAAGTGGGTTAACAAAGCCAGTTAATAAATCTATCGTGTTTCATGTCTATACATACAACGTGTGTCACACATTTAAGAACAGCCAATGTAGTTCAAAGCTATTGACAGGAGGAAACCTGTGTCAATTTAACATTCAGACAAAAATAGAAATAAATATGTCACAAACGAGACTTTTAGAGTATATTCGTTGCTGTGTTTAATACAGTCCCATTCATGACGGAAGTGTGGGAATGTAGACTGACAAATGAACAGTTTTATTAATTACGGTCATTAATATAATCTTTGTACTATTGTGACACTTACCTTTTCATTAAAAGTTCTAATTATTGGAGATTCCGTGTACAGTAATATTGCTGATTCGGCGATTGTAAGTAAATTTAACTTATTAATTTGATTTACTTGGTCTGTTTTCATTACTGTACAATTGGAATCTGAACTCTATTTTTTGTCGACTTCATAAAAAACGGATCAACCTGGAAGTTGTACCAAAATACACCATTAACTGGACAGTAGATGGGTGAGTCTTTTTTCCTTTTTCTTGCGTTGGGACGTTCAGAAAACACGGGCACAGGTAAAACATCCCCAAACGCTATATTTATTTATTTATTTATTTATTTATTTATTTATTTATTTATTTATTTATTTATTGGTGTTTAAGGTCACATACTTATGCACACTGGCTAATCGTGACCGTGACAGTTTTACGGGTGGAGGAAGCCGGAGAACCCGGAGAGAACCACCGAGCATGACGAGCAGCTGCCAGCTCCCGAACATCGTAACTCTGAACTCTACACCGCGGCACAAGCAGGGGTAGATTGGTTGAAGACATGCGCACCATCGACGTGCTGTACGCCTTAGTAGCCTACACAGCGTCATCGTGTCCCCATGTAGGCAATCGGGGTTAAGTGCTTTGCCCAAGGACACAACGCGGGAGCGCGAATCAGTCGCTGAAATGGTCACCCATACAACTAATAACCGCGCTCGACGCTGCTCAACTTCGGTGATCTGACGAGAACCGGTTACCTAGACGAACCCCACCCCCCTCCCCCCCAAAAAAAAAACTTATCTAAGAATAGTTGAGAGAGGGGGAGATATTACGCCAATAATATCTTTACCAATATTTATTTCAAACTACAATACTACCAAAAGAAAATCAGGGTTGTGGAGGAGCCAAGTTGACTTAAATGCAGTTACCTGAAAGTTAAACACGTGTTCTCTATTTGCATTCTCGTCAATGCAATTTTATTGGGGAGCAAGGTGTCATGTAACCTCTACACTCCCTCTCCCATAGTTAGGCTCATTTATATCTCAAAATACCTAAAGACAGTTTGGAGTTGATTGCAAGTGTAGTCATACAAACTTCGTTTTGGTTTGAGATAGTAAAATTATTTCAAATTTTAGTTTCAAATATTTTAGTAACGGTTTAACAAAAATTCTGTTCACACTGCATAGCGCAACAAAATTCATCAGCTGCTATTTTACGTGGTGGAGATTTGTTGAAGAATCTCAAGCTTATAGTTCATCAGTTGTGTGCAACAAGGCCCCCATCTGCAATGCTTTAGCATTGCAGATGGGCCTTGCTGCACCCAAAGCACGACCTAAAAGCGTCCTTTGCATATTACTTCCCTTTTTTGATTATCTGCTATGGGTTTTTTTATTCATAACTCCCAGCTGTGTGAGAACATTGTTGTTCGCTCTGGGTCGTATTCGCAGTACATTTGCCTCTGTTGGTGCAGGATTTATATCGACTTCGATTTAAAAATAAAATGTTTTCAAGGCGAGCTTCCATACTGCATCCATCAGTTCCACAAAAAGGGACAAACAACGAATTCTGCTGGGGTTTAACGACATTTTCGAAATCAAATTGAAAGGCATCGCGTATCTTCTCACATTGATATATTTGTCATTGCAGACCACAAACATTCTGTAACTGGGCCAGGGATGTGGTTATTTATTTATTATTCAATTATTGGGGATTAATGACACTTTCGACAGCCAAGGCCACCTCTTGTCGGACAGTTTTATGGATGGAGAACTCGGAGAGAACCACCAAGCAACGGCGAGAAATTATCAGACTCCACACATCTAGAGTTAGCATTGGTTGAAGACAAGTGCACCATCGACGTGCAGTACGTCTTAGTACATAACGCCAACATGCCCCCACATGGGCAATTGGGATTAAGTGCCTTGCCCATGGACACAACACGGTTGCCGCTGGTGGGATTCGAACCGAGGATCTCTCGGCTTCTAGTCTGCATTCCTACTTACTGAGCCACCGTGTACACCCGGGGCGTGGCTATGTGTCTTTCTCTGTTTTTGCCCCTACTATGTGTCAGTACTTAGAGATGTGATAAACAGGCCCTATTCGGTTGGTGTGATGGGGACGCTGCAGGGGACCGAAAAATGGAAGTAGATGGTCTCCAGTAGACAGAATGAATGACGGAAACACCAGTCACCCCAACAACGCGCTGCGCATGCGCGCTAAGACTGCGCATCACAATGGGGATGATGTCAAATGATGACCGCTCAAGCGAGCAATCACGACGACCAAACATGACGAAACAAGGTCACGTGACTATGGCGTCACTAACGAGATCCCCCATGAGACACCCCAATCGGCTCTTTACCACATCTACACATCCCTCCATAGCCCCCAACTCTACACCTATACCATAACCTATTGGCAGATTAAGCTATGTAGCATGGTGGTACCCCATAGTAAAAAAAAAAGTGTTATGCGTTGTGATACATTTTCCTGTTCTCTGTTTAATGAAGAGAAAGGCTATTCAAGAAACAACAACAATGCTAAAAGTTTATGAATCAGTTGTAGAGGAAATTGTCTCCAATAATGACTTACATGAATTCGCTACTGCCTTACCATCCTTTGCTGCTGTGAAAACCTCTCTATATAATCAGAAATACCCAACACTTCCTAAGGAAAAATCTGACATCCAACTAGATGGCGACTGGTTAAAAACATCTGAAGGTGACAACTTCCTACTTTCTAAGACAGACAACAAGGACATTCTGATATTTGGATCAGAACTCGGGCTCAGAACTCTGTGTGAAGATGACACTATATTTATTGATGGAACTTTTTTACTCATGCCCGAGTATATTTTATCAAATATTTACCTTGCACGCTTTTGTCAGTGGTCAACAGTTCCCACTTGTTTACTGCCTTTTATCCCAAAAAGATGCTACTACATACAATCGAACCTTTCTTCTCATAAAAGAAGCTGCTAATAATCAAGGACTACTATTCAACCCACCAGAAATTATGTCAGATTTTGAGACAGGTCTCATAGCTTCTGTAAAAGTTAGTTTTCCAACAGCCAAACATAAAGGCTGTTACTATCACTATTCCCAGAGTATCTGGCGCCAGGTGCAGACGGGTGGCTTACAAACTGCCTATTCAAATTCAGAGGACGCCACATTTCGTGATTGTATCAGAAAGGTTCTGGCTATTGCTTTTCTTCCTGTCCTGTGTGTGAGAACAACATGGGAGGAGCTCAAAACAGAACTTGAAGGTTTTGGGTTTCCCGAGATCTTAACTTTTATCAGTTACATGGAAAGAACTTGGATCAGTAGGGACGCAAAATTTCCAGTCAGACTTTGGAACCACCACAGCACGGAATCCCATCGTACAAACAATGTTTAACCCTTTTCCCCCAAAGCAGACGATATCAAAATTTATTATTTTAAATATAATTTTTTCAAAAAATTTCAACAAAACCATATCATGTGACCCCTCGTGGGAACGAGCTCAACGAGCTCGTTCCAACGAGGGGTCACATGATATGGTTTTGTTGCAATTTTTTGAAAAATAATATTTTTTCAACTGCTGGATTTGCATCTAACACGGGCGGGTGCGGCCGGTTCCTTGGGTAAAGTGTTAACTACGGCAGTCAAACACTTTTCCATCTTAATGGGATTTCCGCCAAAATAAATAGCAGCAAAAAACTTGCGATCTCGACAAAGCGAGATCGCGCGCGTTAGTTGTTTCTATTTGTTCAGACGGAAATTCTTTTAAGATTGAAACAGCGTAACATTCTATTCAAACGTGGATGCAATACTCATCCTTTGAGTGAAGATAGTTTCAAAAGATTATTAAATCTTTCTGGCCAAACATGCGACATTAGCAATTTCGTAACGTTATGTTGTGAATGACTTTGTTGTAACCTCCCGTTCGTTCGCGAATTTTACGATTGGCGTAACCCCTACATAACCTAAACGATCATTCACAAATTATTTCCAGACCTGGGCACTGTACACCTAAAAAGGTTATTAACACATGTATATTTCACATTCACGGCCATGCAAGGAAACTTGAGAAATTGAAACATTCAGAATTCAATACACAGATATGTTGTTTTGTATAGTTGATACACGAATGAAGCATTTAGCCTATTGGATTGATCATATTATCCCACGATTAATTCTTAATGGCTGATAATTGGTGAAAATTATCTGTTATTGTTCGAGCTATCTATTGATCTTTCATTATATGTGATATATGACGGCAGTAATATAAATTATTGGCACAACAAACTGTACTGAAAAAGACGAACGTTAACCGTGTGACCAACAGATAGTGTCAGTAAATACCTGGGATACGACAACTGTTTGTCGAGGCGAGTGTTTGGCAGTCAAGCACATACGGGTAATGGGATCATGGGGACTATCGCGCTATGTAAAAACAAGACTTTTATTCCTAAAGGCGATTATCTAAAGCTCGTTGTTCAACATTTATCACCTGGTGCACTGACGAAGATTTCGAGAGCAAGAAAGACGACTTAAGTTTCATTTTTTTTTCAGGCAATCGTATCTACATTTTGGCGAAACCCGAGACAAAGTGCGGGGACGTGTCTTCGTATTGGGTTAAACCCCATACAAAGTCCGGGAAAGTGTCTACGTTTTGGGCTAAACCCGAGACAAAGCCCGGGAACTTGTCTACGTTTTGGGCTAAACCCGAGACAAAGCCCGGGAACTTGTCTACGTTTTGGGCTAAACCCGAGACAAAGCCCGGGAACGTGTCTACGTTTTGTGTGAAACTCGAAACAAAGTCCGGGAACTTGTCTATGTTTTGGGCTAAACCCGAGACAAAGCCCGGGAACTTGTCTACGTTTTGGGCTAAACCCGAGACAAAGCCCAGGAACGTGTCTACGTTTTGTGTGAAACTCGAAACAAAGCCCGGGAACGTGTCTACGTTTTGGACGAAACCCGAGACAGACTCCGGGAACTACTTGGATGTTAATTGAAAAATATCCCCACCACGTCCAGTGTTTGAAAGCCTTCAGTATAAAAAAAAACAGCGACGGGTACAATGGAGGCGCGCAGTCCCACTTTTCAAAACGTCGTTTGTATAGATACTATTGTTGGCAGGGACGCAGAACAGGTGGGCCAGGTGTTGAAAAAATATCAAAACTTCATCTTTACCAATATACTTTTACACCCTAAATCCACCACCAGAGAATCAGGGTGGAAACCCTGTACGTTTCAAATGCAGTAACGTGAAACTAATATTTTTTATTTTTTTTTTTTTTGAGTTCGTCACGTTATTACAACCGTTTTGCTAATTAGCAGGTAGGCGGTACATAGAAGCTTTACTCTAAAGCTTTTCTCATATGTTTTGTCTCATTTACTGCCTTTTAAGTCGAGAAAGAGTGCTCGAGTTTGGCTCTATAATTGCTTGTTAAATATGGAACAAAAGATTGCACTCTTCTCACTCTCGAGGCGTTTTTGTCCCAGATGTGTGTTAATTCCAAACATAGCTTCGTATATTGTAAACAGTGCTCTAGGAATGTAGGTCACGTGACCAGGCGGCAATAACGGCCAAAATAGGACAGTTTCATCTCGACATCATACCAAGTTATTCTTCCAAGTTTCAATGAGATCGCTTCATATTTATTTATTGGAGTTTAAGGTCGCATTCTAATCATGACCGTGACGGTTTTACGGGTGGAGGAAGCCGGAATAACTGGAGAGAACCACAGAGCAACAGCGAGGAACTGTCATCTCCCCAACATACTAACTCCAAACAAGCAGGGTTAGCATTGGTTGAAGACAGGTGCACTATTGACGTGCAGTACGCCTTAGTACACAACGTCTCCGTGCCCCCACGTGGGTACTTTGGTTTCTCGTCCAATTCCCTCCCAGCAAGATAGTTTTATGTACGAATACAGTAAAATCGTCCGACTGGTTTGCCGTAAATACCGGAAAACGACTGCAGCCCCCCCCCCCCCCCCCCACACACACACACCCTTATTCGCTTTTGTCCCCAAAGCATTCCTTTAACTCCACATTGAAATGATCAAAAGAGAGACAAAAACCATGTTTTCGGGCCAAAAAGTAATGAGGCGTGAAAGCGTTCTATTGTTATTAGCACCAGATCTGTATAGATTTACAGTTAAAACTAGAAGTCCTGTCACGAAATGCGCACAAATAGCACATCGATTTGCGCGTTAATCTATGCGTTACGACCATAGTAAGGCTATCAAATTCTGTACATATGGCCTATGCACAAGCAATGTTTCAGTCAATGGACCTCCGGGTAATCCGGAGGTCCATTGGCTGAAACATTGCATGTGTTTGCTACGAGTAACCAGGAGAACCCACTATGCTAGGGATGCCATTCGATATGGCAATTGCGCGCAATTCCTACGCGCAATCATGCCAAGTTAAGCGCGCATTTCGTGACAGGACTTCTACTTTTAATTGTAGCTTGAGGCTGGTGCACTTTTCCTGCTATTTATAAGTCAATGAAGGGTCGGACGGAACTTCAATTCAAACTACAAAACAAACAAAAAATAAAAAAACAGAAATGAATGATAGACGTGTTGTGTGTGCTGTTTATACGTCAGTGAGTATATATGAGCCGTGAGTAAGTCAGGTGTTGCACATTAATGATTCCTGATAACAAATTACTCTCCATGATTCTTGATGAAGGCAATCTTAAATTTTGTTGATCTGAAAAATTGGGATGTGCACTGTTAACATCGAAGGAAATTTACTGCGGTACATTTCTCGGGGGAGGGGGTGAGGGGGAGGGGGTGAGGGGGGGGGGCGGCTGTTCCTCTATGATTACCTTCCACATAGACATTTCACCCGTAACCATTGTCACGGATGGCAGGTAATCAAATCTTTTTACATACATTGTATTTGGTAACAAGTATATTATCTGTGATTAAAGGGGAGCGCGGTGGCTCAGTAGGTAGAGGTGCAGGCTGCAAGCCGAGAGGTCCTCGGTTCGAATCCCACCTGCGGCAACCGCGTTGTGTCCTTGGGCAAGACACTTCATCTCCATTGCCCGCGTGGGGGCACGATGACGCCGTGTACTAAGGCGTACTGCACGTCGATGGTACGCATGTCTTCAACCAATCTAACCCTGCCTGTGCTACAGTGCGGAGTTACGATGTTGGGGAGCTGGCAGCTGCTCGTCGTTGCTCGGTGGTTCTCTCCGGGTACTCCGGCTTCCTCCACCCGTAAAACTGTCGCGGTCATGATTAGCCATTGTGCATAAATATGTGACCTTAAACATCAATAAAACTAAAAAAATTAAAAAATCTGTGATTGAAGAGGGGTGTTTTGGGGGTTTGACCACACTTTCAAAACCCAGGGTCCCTCCATGTCGTACAGCTTTAAGGCTGGGGGAGCCGTAGTACCCCGAGAGAACCACCGAGAAGAGGCAAACAACTGTCAAACCCTCTAACCTACAAACTCCACACGAGCGGAGTTAGTAACAATTGAAGTCAAGTACACCATCAATTTGCAGTACACCTTAGTACACAGCGGCACCGTGTCACCACTAGTATATGCAGTACACCTTAGTACACAGCGACACTGTGTCACCACGAGTATATGCAGTACACCTTAGTACACTGCGGCGCAGTGTCGCCACGAGTATATGCAATACACCTTAGTACACAGCGACACCGTGTCACCACGGGTATATGCAGTACACCATAGTACACAGCGGAGCCGTGTCACCACGATTATATGCAGTACACATTAGTACACAGCTGCACCCTGTCACCACGAGAATATGCAGTACACCTTAGTGCACAGTGGCACCGCGTCACCACGAGTATATGCAGCGCACATTAGTACACAGCGGCACCGTGTCACCACGAGTATATGCAGTACACCTTAGTACACGGCGACATCGTGTCACCATGAGTATATGGAGTACTACTTAGCACCCAGCGGCACCGCGTCACCACGAGTATATGCAGTGCACAGTAGTACACAGCGGCACCGTGTCACCACAAGTATATGCAGTACACCTTAGTACACAGCGACATCGTGTCACCATGAGTATATGGAGTACTCCTTAGCACCCAGCGGCACCGCGCCACCACGAGTATATGCAATACACATTAGTACACAGCGGCATCGTGTCACCACGAGTATATGCAGTACACCTTAGTACACAGCGACACCGTATCACCACGAGTATATGCAGTACACCTCAGTACACAGCGGCACCGTATCACCACGAGTACATGCAGAACACATAAGTACACAGCGGCACCGTGTCACCACGAGTATATGCAGTACACCTTAGCACACAGAGGCACCGGGTCACAACGAGTATACGAAGTACTCCTTAGTACACAGAGGCACCGTGTCACCACGAACATATGCAGTACACCTTACTACACAGCGGCAGCACCGTGTCACCACGAGTATATGCAGTACACCTTAGTACACAGCGACACCGTGTTACCACGAGTATATGCAGTACACCTTAGTACACAGCGACACCGTGCCACCACGAGTATATGCAGTACACCTTAGTACACAGAGGCACCGGGTCACAACGAGTATACGAAGTACTCCTTAGTACACAGCCTCACCGTGTCATCACGACTATATGCAGTACACCTTAGTACACAGCGGCACCGTGTCACCACGAGTGCAATCGAGATTAGATGCATTGGCCAAGGACACAACGTGGTTGCCGCTACTCATGATCAAACAGTCGACATTTCAGTTTAACCCTTTACCCAACGTAACGGCCAAAACCGGCCAGCGCTATTTTCAAAAATCGCCAATTAATTTTCATTTTTTATCTCAAAAACATAGGTTATGACCCCTCGTTGGAACGAGCTCGTTCCAATGAGGGGTCACAAAATATGTTTTTGAGACCAAAAAAAATAGTTATTAAAAAATTTCTTTTGCAAGTGTCGTCTACTTTTCATGTTTGGTAAAGGGTTAAAGTATAATATTGTAACCCCCACGACCATCTCACGTGATTTCCTCGCTTCACTGAATAATTTTCTCTCCTCACCGGCATCAAAATCTGGAGATACGAGAGAGATCCACCTTACCCGACATATCCATCCTTTTGGCCAAAGTGGATGTTTAGGTGCTTTTCTATACTTCTGTCGGGCTTGAAGAGACATTGCATTACAATCGTTACTTATTTCCAGTTCCTTATTCGACATTCTTTATCAACCAATAAAAAATCGGTTTGTAACAAATGTCGAATAAGGAACTGGGAATAATTAATGGTTGTCCCTTGAGCCTGACCTGTGCGAAAAGGACACATTTTTAATTACATTTCCGTGAATTTATTTATTTATTTATTTATTTATTTATTTATTTATTTATTTATTTATTTATTTATTTATTTTGGTAGTTTAACGACATTTTCGACGGCCAGAGTCACCTCGTGTCTGACAGTTTTACGGGTGGGAGAAAGCCGAAGTACCCGGAGAGAACTACCGAGCAACGGCGAGTAAAAGTAAGGCTCCCCAACACGGTGTCTTCCCACTAGACCACTTCCCTTTAGGCCAATTCCCTTTAGGCCAACTCCCAAAAGATCAATTCCCCTTAGACCAACTACATACTGTTATTGTTTAAGGGTTGATTAAGGATAATTAAGAAAGCATTAAAATTTACTGATAAGCACTTTATTTGATAAACAAATATTTATACGCATAACATACAAAACATACAGGTTTATAACATTTCTGTTTATAAAATATCAACACGCCAGAAAATAAGCAGACTATCATCTGAAAAATGAGGTCCCCCAGAGGGTAAATTTGGTGATGCTACCCTGCACAGCAAGGTAGCATCACTAAATTTACCCTCTGTGAACCTCAATTTGAATTAAGGTCTCAAACATAAAGAGGTACCCAGAGAATAAACTTGCCCACTGTATGGGATAGCATCAGCAAATTCACCCTTAGGGGACCTCATTCTGCAATGACAGGCTGCTAATTTTCAGGCTTGAATATCAATAACATTAAATACATTTATAAATATTTATAAATATATCAAATTATTGATATAGAACTATTTTAAAAAGTAGAACGCATGAGTTGGTGTGAGCGGAATTGGTCTTTTGGGAATTGGCCTGGTGGGAGTTGGTCTAAAGGGAATTGTTCTAGTGGGAATGAACCCCCCCCCCCCCCCCCCCCCCCCCCACCACCACACTAACTCCGCGCATGTATTGTTTGAAGACAAGTATACCATCGACGTGTAAAGTGCCTCCCACGCTGACAAGACTAGTGGAGTTAAGTGCCTCGCCCAAGGATACAACGCGGTTGCCATGGGATTTAAACCGAGGTCCTCTCGGCTAGCAGCCTTCATCTCGACCTACTCAGCCACCGCGGTCCCATTTCTGTGAACTGGAGATGTGTATTAGTAAAGGAAATATAGCCGACATAAGAAAATGTTTCCAAACTAACATCGGGTCACAGATTTTAGACGCCACATGAAGCTGACATTGCATGTAGTGTTTACAAAGGGATTTTGAAAATGATAATTTGAAGTGATTTATCCTGATGTGTATTTCTCGAGTAAGAAATCCCGAAAGATAACCTTTTACACCATTGGGGAAATGCAACCGATATTATATCATTTTTCGGTGTAGTGGAATCTTTGATGGTGAAATGTTGAACCTGCCTCAAACTGGATGCCTTACATACCATACAGACCACAGGTAGATAGGAAACTGAGTGAGGTCGTTGCGGTATCTATCAGGACAACTCGTGCCCTGGACGATACGTACCCAATTTGTACCTTTCCTTGGACAACGCGTACCCCGCTCTGGACAACTCGTACCCCGCCCCTGGACAACTCGTACCCCGCCACTGGACAACTCGTACCCCGCCACTGGACAACTCGTATCCAGCCCCAGGACAACTCGTACCCCGCCTCTGAACAACTCGCACCCCGCCTCTGGACAACTCGTACCCCGTCTCTGGACAACTCGTACCCCGCCCCAGGACAACTCGTACCCCGCCTCTGGACAAGTCGTACCCCTCCTCCGGACAACGCGTACCCCACCTCTGGACAACTCGTACCCCGTCTCTGGACGACTAGTACCCCGCCTCTGGACAACTCGTACCCCGCCCCTGGACAACTCGTACCCCGTCTCTGGACAACTCGTACCCCGCCCTTGGACAACTCGTATCCCGCCTCTGGACAACTCGTACCCCGCCTCTACACAACTCGTACCCCGTCTCTGGACAACTCGTACCCCGCTCCTGGACAACTCCCCGCCCCTGGACAACTCATATCCCGCCTCTGGACAACTCGTACCCTGCCTCTGGACAACTCGTACCTCGTCTCTGGACAAATTGTACCCCGCCCCAGGAGAACTCGTACCCCGCCTCTGGACAAGTCGTACCCCTCCTCTGGACAACGTGTACCCCGCCTCTGGACAACTCGTACCCCGTCTCTGGACAACTCGTACCCCGCCTTTGGACAACTAGTACCCCGCCTCTGGACAACTCGTACCCCGCCTCTGGACAACTCGTAGCCCGCCCCTGGACAACTCGTACCACGTCTCTGGACAACTCCTACCCCGCCCTTGGACAACTCGTATCCCGCCTCTGGACAACTCGTACCCCGCCTCTGGACAACTCGTACACCGTCTCTGGACAACTCGTACCCCGCCCCTGGACAACTCGTATCCAGCCTCTGGACAACTCGTACCCCGCCCCTGGACAACTCGTATCCAGCCTCTGGACAACTCGTACCCTACCTCTGGACAACTCGTACCCCGTCTCTGGACAACTCGTACCCTGACTCGTATGGATTCATACCTGGGATTGGAGACTACATGTGAAAAAATAAGGACGACTATTCATGAAAATCACATTTTCAAGAAATATATTGCCAACAAAACGAAGATATAACACACAAGCACTCTCGTTCGAACAAATGGAAGAAAAAAACACAAAACTAAAATGCAGTGAAAGTTGAGCGAGACATGTTTATAAATAACTGAAATGCGGAATTAATTCTTATTTTTCTCAATTGTATTTTCTGCATTTTAGTTTTATTAACTGCGGGACAATTCGTACCTTTACGAGAGACAATTCGTACCTTCGTATTAGGGTACGAATTGTCCAGGGTATGATTCGTCCAGGGTCCGGGTTGTCTATGAACCGGTCGTTGCTGGGAGAAATAGCGTAATCATAGTAATCAGCCAAGACTCAATGAGTGTCGACTGAATCATTATGTCTCACGTTGTCGAATCCACCCGTTTCGTTTTTGTTGGGGTGGTTCTTATCCTGAAAGGGTCATCATCAAAAAGAATAATGAACAGGGATTCACGGAAAATAACAATTTTAATATGTTATAAAAATTTTATATTACAATTTATTGGGGCATGGCTGTTGGCACACTCCAGTGACTTGTAAAAGAATAATGTATATGTCCATAAGGGCATTGTTATAAACCTGTGCGGAACAGAAAGAGAGTATTGTTTGTTGTGAAGCGGACACAAAGAATCGAGTCAAAGACTAGCCTACACATTGTCTAGTTTACCATTTTTTTTTCTCATTGTTTATATTATATGCATACATTCTTTTTTGATGATGTCATACCTTTTCTATTTATTATGGTTGTGCACTAAAAGTGTTCTGTTCTATTCTACCTCATAAATGGCCGGCGACTGTTACTATAAATGTGAGCTACGTGGTTCCCCTTACATTACAATGTGCCTATGCTTTGCACTGATGTGGCACCTCCTCTAATATATAGCATGCTGCACCCACAGCCTTACACGCCTTGCGACTTGAATGAAATTTTCGATAAAACATCCGGGTCTTATTCAATCGCAAGAAGATTAATTCTCATTTTAATTGTTTCTCTTGAATTTTGCCACTATATATCTGTCTGAATTTAAAGTTTTCTTTCAAATTATGTTAAGGTGTCGTACGTTCGCTATACATTAACACTTGTGATACTTGTGGCAATCCACTGTCAAAAAGTGATGATGGCCAAACGAAACCGGTACTATATTTGCGCTGCTTGTGATTAGAAGATTATCGACACTACGTCCCCTGAGATCCAATGTGCTCTATCTGCCTATTGGCATATATTATATCTCACGTGACTTCCTTGCATTCTGATTGGCTGAAAGATGATACCCTATTTTGTGTAGTTTGCATCCACAGAACTGACCAGGCACTACCCCCAGGCACTACACGTTTTCTATTTTTAGCACACTACTATATCAGTTTTCTTTTCATACTGGGCGAATAAAACTGATCAGGCTAAATTTAAAAATCGATTCACAGAGGCACAACGACCCGGAAAGAAATCTTTGTAGAAAAATGTATCGCTTTTCCATTGTTGAAGTTACATTTTTCGAGGCTTTCATTTTATTCCTTGAGAAGATGATCCATATCTCGTTTCGAAGAGAATGATCCATACCTGGCTCCAACTTTCATAAGAACGCGTCCGGATATGAAAAATCGTTTGTTTCGCTGCTCATATTATTTCGCTATTTAATTGTATGTTTTGGGCAGTAAACGAATAAATAATGGAAGTCAATTGAATCTTCGGAGTTTGTATCCCGTGCTGACCCATTCGGTAATGTATATGTGTGACAAATGTGTGGAAATTATCAAACTGCGTTGTCAAATTTCGAAAATTTTAGTTTTCATTCGCGAGTTGCGCAATTCTAGAATACACAGTTCCGTTTGGGGAAATGTTTTGTTTACCCTTGCCGACCGATTCAAAATCTGTCTTCTGCTCATATAAATAATCCAAGTTCGCCGTGTTTTGGAAGAAGAAAATGTTTTTTAAAAACTACATGGTATTTTTTTTCTATATAACGCTGGTTGGCAGGGCTGCTACCTTGGTAATAGATTAACAAATCGGACGAATGTTTTTCTTGATGGGTGTTCGATATAATATAAGGATTAGTGCATGGCGTGGAGTTGACTACTCCCATATAGTGCCCAGTGAGGTGGTGTAGTTCCCTCCGCTTCGCGGCGGGAACTACACCACCTCACTGGGCACTATATGGGTGTAGTCAAGTCCACGCCATTCACTATTCCTTAAATAGAACACATTGGATCTCAAGGAACGAATAATAACCATATTATTAGATGACTGATCACCTTAGAAAACGAATGTCTTTTATTTGCAGCTTATCAGGCAAGATCGTTGTTTCAGACCAAACAAGCGGTAATTGGCTTTACTGGCTCCTATTAAGATTCCGCTCCATTAAACTTCTCACTTTTATTGCGCCTTAACTGATTTACATACATATTTAAATACACAGATGGCTCACTTGACAAGTGGGTTTTTCGAAATCCGTCACATACCTATATTTTCGGTCAACTGTCCCATCCTGGACAGAGGTAACTGCGGAGTGTCCTTGGGCAAGTCAGTTAATCACGATTGTGAGGCGCGGTGGTATATGTACTAGGGGGGTACTGTACGTCGATGGCTTGCTTGCCTTCAACTAAGGCTGGCCTTGCGTGTGCAACGTACGTATGTTAGGGTATCTAACAGGTGTTCTCTTCTACTCGATGTTTCTCTGCGGCTATTCCTGTTTTCTCCATCTGTAAAATAGACCGTTGGGCAGCGGCGGCGCTGCGGGGGGGGGGGGGCATGGGGGCATTCCCCCCCCCCCCCCCCCCCCAACGAAGGCTTTGCCCCCCTCCTCCAGTTGCCCCCCCCCATAAACCATCTCGCATGCATTTCCAATCCACCCTCACACACAAACACATTCAGTCACTCTCTCTCTCTCACACACACACCCCCTCTCTTTTTTTATTCCCAATAATTTCCCATACACACTTAGCCCAAAGCCTCAGGCTAGCTGATGAACACAACACATCCAGGCAGTAGAGATTTAAAGACTCGGATGCAGATACTTATAAGTTATAATTAAGTATGAGCCAACAAAGGCATGTCTATCCATATCCCTTGTCTAAAAAAATTCATGGATTTCGCATTATGACAGACGGGCATTATGAGTCTCTCTCTCTCTCTCTCTCTCTCTCTCTCTCTCTCTCTCTCTCTCTCTCTCTCTCTCTCTCTCCACGCACAGACCCACCAGACGCGGATCGGGTCCAGGATTTTTTGAAAGGAGGACCGCTAATTACCATTACATGTAGTCGAAACTTGGACCTAAAGTCCGTAATATAATTTTTTGGTTTGGTACGTCCACAGGACGTACCAAACCAAAAAAAGTATATTATGGACTTTGGGTCCAAGTTTGGACTACCTCATAACAAAGTAATGATATGATCCTTTACGTATTTGCCCCCCTTCATGGGAGTCTGCACCCTAGTTGCCCCCCCCCCCCCCCCACAAAAAAATTTCTGGCGCCGCCACTGCCGTTGGGATGCGGCCCTTGCTGTTGAGGTTTCTGTCTGAGTCGATTCGGGATTTTAAATGTTAAAGAAATAGATATTCACACGCGCGAATCTGTTTTTGTTTACATGAGAACCGGTGGGCGGCACTTCAGCTGGCAATTTTCGTCCCTATATCGCTGTCCATTCAGATTACCATCGATGAAGATCAACTGCGTTCGATGGTGCAAGGATATTCCCGCCCGAACCATTACACCACCCCTGCCGATTACCATCGATGAAGATCAACTGCGCGCGATGGTGCAAGTATATTCCTGCCCAAACCATTACACTACCCCTGCCGAAACGGTCACATTCCCGCACGCAAGCATCAGAAAATCGTTCTCCTCGTCGGCGATGCAGACTTGCCTTACCATCAGCGCGCTGTAGACAAAATTTTGATTCATCACTAAAAAGAACAGTGCCCCAACGCTGCTGAGACCAGCGAACACGCTGACGTACCCATTCCATTCTGACGGTACGATGGCGTTGGGTAGGGATTGGTCCGTTGTATGGACGCCCACTTCGGATGCCATGTTCAGCGAGTCTGTTGCGGGCAGGTTTGTGCGCTGATTCTATTGTTTGTTCTACCAGGAGTAATTGCTGCTGTCCTCGTCGCCGGAAGGAAGCGATCCCGCAAGTGAGACGTCCCTGATGTGTCAGTCTTGTGCAGGGGTCGTAACTCTTTTTTTGAACGCGGTCGGTCGGCAGTAGATCCAGTGGTTCTATACACCACCCAACGGGACGGTAAATAGTGGCCACAGTGACTCTGAACTCAGCAGCGAGCTCATCTGGAGGTATCCCAGCCTCATGCATACCAATAGCACGCAACCTCTGATTTTCGGTTAACCTTGGCATTTATTAAAATGTCGGAAGACAAAAACTAGCGTGTTTTCTCAAAAACCCAGATTCACTGGCATAACATAACACAAAGAAAATCCCATTCAATTTGCCATTCTCGGGAATGGTGATGATGCGGTACAGTTCGCGGGGAGGGAGGGCGCCGTGAACAAAGGCATACTGTACGTTGATGGTGCATTTGTCTTCAATCTCAGTCTGACTAAGTCTTGCGACTTGTTCCACTCAAGGATCGATATGCAATTATCCTGACAATGATGGAGAGAGAGAGAGAGAGAGAGAAAGAGAGAGAGAGAGAGAGAGGGGAGGGAGGGAAGGAGGGAGGGGGGGGGGGGAGAATATTAACGCTTTGATCTCGTAAGACCGATTTTTCGGCCCGAGACAGAATTTCGTCCCATGTTTGTTTTATTATAAGAGGTCTATTCACGGGGCATTGATGATAAAATAACTGAAGTTTGAAGCCGTCTGGCTGTAGATAGCAGTTATTATTTCATCCTTCTTGTGTACTGGTATTGAACCGACCCAATTTCACTGAAAGTGTACTCAAAAGCGATACCATTCCAGGAGAACGAGGATTCAAAGGGTTAATATTACAATAGATCACGCTTTATATGGGAGAGAGAGAGAGAGAGAGAGAGAGAGGAGGGAGAGAGAGAGAGAGAGAGAGAGAGTATTAATATTAAAAAGCCGGTTGCTCTGAATCACCCGATGTTGTAGTAACATTTTAAAGAAGGCACTGCAAGCCAACAAAAATGTCGAATTAGGTGTGTGTGTGTGTGTGTGTCGGGGTTGGGAGTGTTAAGTTGCAGGGAGGGATTGATAGAAAAACCGAAACTTTTTTTCTTTTTTGCCTAATATTACACAAGCTAGAACACTGCGATGCGGGGGGGGGGGGGGGGGGGGGGGGGGGGGGGGCTAGAAATACGTTTTATGGATTCTATTTTTTTGCGATAAGAAAACTGATATCTTATCTTGGTTTATTTATCTTATCCTTAAATCTTTCAAGCCTTTATATCTTGGACATAAAACACGAATGTTTATTAATGTTTTATTGTATTTAATAACTAATTCATCAAAGATCACAAAATACAAATCCCTTCATCATCCTATCCAAAGAGCGATGTTTAATCGTGGATTTCGGAGACGTCTTTCAATTTTAATAAAATTTAGATTTTCACTTCTACTTCTCGTGTGTAGAAGTTTTGTATGTTGAACATAATAGCTTTAATGGTAACTCGAAACTTCAGAAGCGCCATAAGGGTGCAGAACGAATTTCCTTAAATATTATTTTGTATCAGCAGCTTAGTGTTTATATTTTTTGTTGACTGTCCCTTCTTATTCTTAATCTCTTTCTGCCTGCTATGAACTGACTGGAACACGGGTGTGATTTTTCAGCTTTTGATCAGATTCAGATTTTTTATAAAAATTTTTTTATTTCTTTAACCCTTTACCCAACGCAGGCGATATCAAAATTTATCATTGTGTCGCCTGCCCCGCGAAGTGGGGAGCGACATATAGGGGTTACTTTTGTCGTCTTGCGTCGTCCGCGTCGTCTGCGTCGTCGTCCGCGTCGTCCGCGTCACACTTTCTCTTATCCGCCACTCCTCTTTAACCTATGAATGGATTTTGATGAAACTTTCAGTGATTCTTTATCACATAATGGCATTGTGCACCTCCTATTTTATTTTTTGATCCGCTGTATTTTTTTCCAGAGTTATGCCCCTTTTCCACTTAGAACAGGCGACACACGTCGTCCATGGAAGACTCACATCTAAGTTTTAAATACTATTTTTTAAATATTTTCAAAAGATTTCAACAAAGCCGTATCATGTGACCCCTCGTTGGAACGAGCTCGACGAGCTCGTTCCAACGAGGGGTCACATGATATGGTTTTGTTGAAATTTTTTGAAAAATGATATTTTTTCAACTGCTGAATTTGCACATTACGCGGACGGATGCGGCCGATTTGTTGGAGAAAGAGTTAAGTGAAAATGGTTGAAAATCAAAGACTAAAATACCACCAAAGCCATTATTTCTACAGGGAACTGAATCTCTCGGGCATAAAGCTAGCGTGCTTCTGACACTTTCTCTTCTATGCAAATGTGATTTCATTTCATTTTATGAGAGTGAAAAGGGAACAATGATTACGGCATTGTACTACAAACCCAACGGTCCGTTAATCAATCACAGTGAACTCATTATACATTAATCAATGACAATGTACACCAGGCAGGTTAAATCAAAGACAGTGTACTCCTCATAGCTTAATCAAATACAGTGTACTCCTTACATAGCAATCAAATACAGTGTATTCCTTACATAGCAATCAAATACAGTGTACTCCTTACATGGCAATCAAAGACAATGTACTCCTTTTATGACAATCAAATACAGTGTACTACTTACATGGCAATCAAACAGTGTACTCCTTACATGGCAAACAAAGACAATGTACTCCTTACATGGCAATCAAAGACAATGTACTCCTTACATGGCAATCAAAGACAATGTACTCCTTATATGGCAATCAAAGACAATGTACTCCTTATATGGCAATCAATGACAATGTATTCCTTTTATGGAAATCAGAGACAATGTACTCCTTATATGGCACTCAAAGACAGTGTACTCCTTATACGTTAATCAAACAGTGTATTCCTTATGCATTAATTATATACAGTGTATTCCTTATACGTTAATTATAGACAGTGGATTATTCCTTATACGTTAATTATAGACAGTGTATTCCTTGTACGTTAATTACAGACAGTGGATTATTCCTTATACGTTAATTATAGACAGTGGATTATTCCTTATACGTTAATTATAGACAGTGTATTCCTTGTACGTTAATTACAGACAGTGGATTATTCCTTATACGCGTTAATTATAGACAGTGTATTCCTTGTACATTAATTATAGACAGTGTATTCCTTGTACGTTAATTACAGACAGTGGATTATTCCTTATACGTTAATTATAGACAGTGTATTCCTTATACGTTAATTATAGACAGTGTATTCCTTATAAGTTATTTACAGACAGTGGATTATTCCTTATACGTTAATTATAGACAGTGTATTCCTTATACGTTAATTATAGACAGTGTATTCCTTATACGTTAATTATAGACAGTGTATTTTTTATACGTTAATTATAGACAGTGTATTCCTTATACGTTAATTATAGACAGTGTATTCCTTATACGTTAATTATAGACAGTGTATTCCTTATACTTTAATTACAGACAGTGGATTATTCCTTATACGTTAATTATAGACAGTGTATTCCTTATACGTTAATTATAGACAGTGTATTCCTTATACGTTAATTATAGACAGTGTATTTTTTATACGTTAATTATAGACAGTGTATTCCTTATACGTTAATTATAGACTGTGTATTCCTTATACGTTAATTATAGACAGTGTATTCCTTATACGTGAATTATAGACAGTGTATTCCTTATACGTTAATTATAGATAGTGCAATAAGCCTTAGTACACAACGTCACCGTGCCCCCGCAATGGGGGGGGGGGGGGGGGGGTGAAGTGTCTTGCCCAAGGACACAACGCGGTTGCCGCAGGTGGGATTCGAACCGAGGACCTCTCGGCTTGCAGCCTGCACCTCTATCAACTGAGCCACCGACCACGCCCCCAATTATAGATCGTGTATTCCTTATACCCTAATTATAGATAAAGTACTCCTTATACGTTAGTTAGACAGTGTACGCATTATACGGTAATCAAAGGCAGTGCACACCTTATACGTTAATCAGGGACATCGTGCGCCTGAAACGTTATTCAGGGAATAAATGCTCCTTAAACGTTAATAGGGAACATCATGCCCCTTAAATGTTAATCGGGGACATTACCCTCCTTAACGGTTAATTGAGGACCCCCCCCCCCCCCCTTAAACGTTAACCAGGGACATCACCCTCCTTAAACGTTAGTCAGGGACAGTGTCTTGAATGTAAACCAAGGCTACTGAACAGCCGTTGAGAATTCTTTTAAAGCGGTTTTTTGAAGGATCTTCATTCGAAGAAAGAAATCTCATTTTATTTGGTTATATGCAGCCGCATGAATGGAGAGCACTTACTTCTTGTGTCTGTTCATTTAAAAATGTCAAGGATTACGGTATGCAATGATTCATTTCAGCTTTTTACCAGATAAAATTATGCACCGACTCGAATTATTATTCACATATATTATTAAATTTACCTTTATAGATCAACTGCGACGAGAAACACATATTTGATAAATGGGAGACGTCAGTAGTATAGGGTGGACTCATTTACCTAAAAGGACCATGCTTTCCAAACTGAAGGTCCGGACATGATTCCTTACAGTAATATTGTTTCTTTACATGTACTTTTATAACTCATGAATGACCATTCAAAGTAGACATAGATAGAAATATATAAAGGATATCTATACTATTGTAGTGAATATCGGGAATTATCATGTGACTCGTCCGTTTTGTTCGCTTTAAAACATTTGATATTTTGTTTTCATATTAATCAGTGATAAATAAAGCCTTCCGTCAATTTCATATGTCAATTTCAAAACTAGACAATTTGATTGGGCGAACAAAATAAAACTGGGCCACATTTTCATAATTTGCATAATTAGAGCTGGGAGCTTTCATTGGTCAATTTCAAAACTGGACAATTTGATTGGCTAAACAAAATACAACTGGGTCACATTTGCATAAATTTAGTAGGGAGAATTTACGTTATGTGTTCTATTTAGGGTGGGTTATATGATATTAATCTTTCACCTACAAGAAAAACGCCATTCATTTTTTTTTATATTTTCACTTTTTGCTTCCAAAACATAGGCTATGACCCCTCATTGGAACGAGCTCGTTCCAATGAGGGGTCATAACCTATGTTTTGGAAGCAAAAAATTAAAATTTTTAGTTATACGAGGATGTTTTTTCCGAGTGCCGTCTGCAACTCAAGTTAGGTGATGGGTTAAAAAGTCATACTAAGTGGCTAATTTGTGAGTGTGTGTGACATATGATAAATAGAATATGAAATGAGTGTTTTTCTCATATAATATTTTTGAAACTCGTCCGAATTTTCCGTTTGGGCGAGCCAGACGGAAAATTCTTAGACTCGTTTCATAAATATTATATGAGAAAAACACTCATTCCATATCCTCTATTTATCTCACGAGTGCGGACCTCAAAGTTTTATTATGCGCCAAGTCATCCAACAAAAATTTGCTGAGCGAATACATCAGCAAGGTTATTCAGAAAAATTACCCAGTTCAAGGCTCAATATCACTCTCGGAGTCCCTTTCTAATTATTTTACTTTATAATATTATTATTATTATAATGCCTCTAATGTTTCAGTCATAGAATCACCAGAACGGCTTGGAATAGTATGAGCTTCTGGTCCTGCTGGTAAATCCGGCAGTGAATCGCTTGTTACTGTATCGAAGACGAATTGGCTCGGGAGAGGAAACTCGGGCCCCAGGTTGGGGAACGACTGTCGATATCTGCTGTGAAATTCTGGAGTTCAACTGATGACTCGGAGACAAATTAACGATGTTATCAATTTAATATTGAATCTGGTATTCCAAATGCCTAACAGCGACAAACATTTAACGACTGGTCTTGTTGGATATCCGAACAATATCACCCTAATAATAGCTCGTGGGTTTTCCCAGTAAAATTGAAGCAGAGTAACGTTTGGAAATCCAAACTACAACTGAATTCTTACTTGTGATCAAGGCTTTATATACAATACAATAAATCATGTTATAATACGTTTACTTAATATAAAGATTAAAGTAATCTTCCACTGGGTCTTGATGACACGCCTTATTAACTTCGTGAATAGAGCTTAAATAAACAATGGATGGAAACAATGAATAGAGGCAACTTGTTAACAACTTCTATGAGAGAGGCTTGCTGTCACACGACGAATGACAAAAATATGCCAAGTTTGAAACAATTCAAATTAAATTGGACACTTTTTTTTTTTCAATTCAATTCTTTATTCAGCATTAAACATTTATCAATGTTTATAGCTTACAATATATAATAGACTGTTTGTTACAGTGACTGAGAACATAACAGTTTTCCGAAGAGAAGTGGGTTCTACAAACAAAAGTTTGCATGATTGGGTTTTAGATTTGGCGAAGGGTTAAGGTACATAAAGTCCGCCCACGTATTAAATTCTAGTAGGGATTATATATATATATATAACAGTTGTTTCCAACAGTTATTGTTGGTAATGACATGCACATATCGACAACACTGACACCAGCTCCAAGAGCTAGCCCCACGTGATGTCCACCCTTGCATAAAACGAGAAAGGGATTCCAGAATGTGTGAAATCGAGAGTTTATAAATGCGAATAGTAGATTGTGAATGGAATATAATAACAGCAAATTTGTCTTTTGGTTTCGAAAGTTTATCATGGTCTATATACGCTCCGGTGATAATACTGGGGTTACAGCTTTGGACTGCACGATTCTTGAAATGATAACCTTATTACGTCAAGTTGATTTAATAACGTTATTACGTCAAGAATCATACAGTCCAAAATTACAACTCTTGGTCAAGTGTTGAGCTCCATACACCCCCTTCTTAACATTAAGTTCTACATAACTATACAACTGGTGCTTCTTAGTTGATAAAAGTAAGAGCTGTCAAGGTGATATCTTCAATTTACGATTTTCTTGTTTAACCCTTTACCCAACGTAACGGATAAAACCGACCAGCGCTATTCTCAAAAATCGCCAATTAATTTTCATTAATTTTTCATTTTTTGTCTCAAAAACATAGGTTATTACCCCTCGTTGGAACGAGCTCGTCGAGCTCGTTCCAACGAGGGGGCATAACCTATGTTTTTGAGAAAAAAATGAAAAAATAGTTATTCAAGAATTTTTTTTGCAAGTGTCGTCTGCTTTTCATGTTAGGTAAAGGGTTAAAGGTGTACATCTTTTTGATAATCTTTCTTATTCAAGCTAAATATAGAGCAGAAAGATCGGTGACGGACCCTGAAAACATATTTGTCCTTTAAACAGACGAGCGCAAGTAATTCATTTGCTGAAAATTTAAGGCCATTGCTGCGCATCTTGCCGAATGTCTCCTCAATGAGCTATCTGAAAATGATTAAAGGAAGTAAAGCCTGTGTTCTCTTTCATTCATTATTTGTGTAATTATGTCCACTTATTAGGTAATTATCGTGAAAACAGTACATCGCACATGTTCTGAACACAAACGCATATTACGCATCTGGACTGTCAACAAATGTCAATATATACCGCAAATGCAAGACTTTCAAAGAAAACTTATAAGGGTAATTTAAATTAAGACATATCTATAGCGGCCAAGTTCAAAAGAAGCAATTAAAATGGGAATTACTGTTCTTGCGATCGAATAAGAATCGGCGTTTTCTTGAAACTTTTCTTTCGGTCTCATAGCGTGTAAGACTGCAGGTCGTGTTCGAGGAGCTGGTGATGTCCCATGCTATAGGTTAGAGTGTGTCCCGTATCGGTGCAAAAGTATAGGCACGTTGTAATGTAAGGTGCGCCAGGGAGCTTATATTTAGAATATTTAGAGAAAAAACAGCCGAGGGCGGACCAAGTCGGTGACTTCAAAATTAAGGAATGGAAAAGCGGGAGGGGTAGACGAAATTCCTAATGAGTTTATAAAAAAGGGGGAGAGGAACTCTTGGAAAGCCTAACTGCCCTATTCAATTTAGCCAAAGAAAAACAAGGAGTGGAGGGAAAATAAAGTGACATTTATTCACAAAAAGGGGGAAAAAGACGTCTTGGATAACTATCGAGGGATCTCTGTCAGTAGCAACATTGGAAAAGTCTTTTGTAAAGTCCTGTATGGGAGATTAGAGGAGGTGATTGAAGAGAATGTTTTTTTGAGAGAAATCCAGAATGGCTTCAGGAAGGGAAGGAGAGTCACTGACCATCTTTTCACGCTATCCCAAATGATAGAATCCGCGAAAGCAAAAAAGAAAAAGATGTTTATGGCCTTTTTGGATGTTAAAAAGACATACGATAGAGTATGGGGGGAGGGTATGTGGCGCAAGCTGGAGGCTCTGGGCTTGGGGGGGGGGGGGGGGGGCGAGTTTGTTGGAATTATGAAAGCATTATATAAAGACGCACAGAGTGAACTTAGCCTGGGAAACATTACAACAAAACGTGTGCCTATGGAGATAGGCCTAAAACAGGGGTGTATCCTTTCGCCAATCCTGTTTGCGTTGTACATCAAAGATTTAGGAGATGAACTCCTGCATAGCGAGGAGGGGGTAGCAGTTGGGGACTTGAAGGTCCCAGGGCTATTTTGTGCAGACGATATGGTGCTAGTGTCAGAAAGCGAAGAGGGGCTAACGAAAATGCTGGGAATTGTTGGGAAATATGGGAACAAATGGAGAATCGAATTTAATGAAAACAAGAGCAAAGTTATACCTGTGGGCCGCAAAGTGGATCCCACTCGAAGGTGGAGAGTGGGGGAGTTCTGCATTCCGGAGTGTAGCAGCAGACTTCTTAGTGTAGGAGAGACTAGTGACTATGAGTACCTGGGGGTAAATATAAACATCACAAGAAGAGGCATCTACCGAAATCACACAAATAAATTGATTCTGAAGGGGAAGCGAATCCCTAACCAAACGAAACTTATAGGGAGAAACAGTTTCAATAAGGTTTTCGTGGGGAAAACCATTTGGGAAATGGTGGGTCTGCCAAGTATAACATACGGTACGGAAGTTGTACCCCTAAACCAGATGGCTGTTATAAGAGCTTGGAAATCCTGCAGAACGATGCAGGCCGATGGATAACAGGGTCGAGTAATGCCGCAGCGCTAGAAGCAATCAGGGGTGAGCTTGGGTGGATGAGGATCAAGGACAGGATAGACCTATTGAAACTCGGTTATCTTAATTATTTGGTAAATCTCTCCGATAGCCGATGGTGTAAAGTAATGTCCCTGAGAACTTTCAACTCAAATATCAAGACGGGGTGGATGGTCCAAGTGAGGGAGCTAGTAGAAAACTACTCATTGGAGATCTCGGACCTTGACGTTGGGGCAAACCAGGGTAAAAGGATCGTCAGAGAAAGGGTCATTGAGGATTGTAACCGTAATTGGCGAGAGGGGGGGGGGGGGGGGGGGTCAAATCAAAGAGATCTTTGGGTGGCCTACATGATAAAGAGAAGCCTGGTTTTGAAGCGTACCTTGATGACACCTTGGGGGAGGGGGGGGCGCGGGGGGGGGGCACTGTTGTTCAAGCGGAGGTCGCGGTTCCTGGAGCTGAGGGGAAAAATTGGGGAAAACAGTGAAAAGGAGTGCCAGATGTGTAACTTGGGCGTGGTGAAGACCCTGGGGCACTTTCTTGTAGAATGCCCAAAATACCAGTCTAAAAGAACAATATTCACGGGGAGTATAATGGGGAAGTGAGATGGGAAAATGAAGGACATGTGGTTAGGTGGCGACTCAAAGGAGAGGGTTAATATGCTAATCGGAGAGATTGGGAAGAATGGGGCAAGGGATGTCATCAAGCAGTTCGTCTCTGAGTGTTGGGAGGAGAGGAGAAGAGTGGGAATAGGGAGGCAGTTAGGAGTACAGGGATAACCAAGGCCTTCTCATACGAGAACCGCGACAAATCAGCGGCCGGCCAAAGTGTTATTATTATATGAATGTAGGATGAGAAATACGAAGCAGTTCGAGCTGCGGGAGCTCATGAATGTTGGTATGTAGCTAAAGTTATTACATACATAGAATAAGATTTGCCTGTGTGAACATTAGTCCGAGATAACTAGAGGGAAGCAGTTAACCTCCAAAGTAGCGGATGCTGGAGGAAAGGCGAGCAGTAAAGTAACAATACCTTAGTGTCCGTGCGATGGCAGAGGTAGAGTGACTTTCCGTTACATGTTAGAATAAAGGTACCCATTAACCCTTTACCCAACGTAACGGAAAAAACCGGCCAGCGCTATTCTCAAAAATCGCCAATAAATTTCCATTATATTTTCATTTTTTGTCTCAAAAACATAGGTTATGACCCCTCGTTGGAACGAGCTCGTCGAGCTCGTTCCAACGAGGGGTCATAACCTATGTTTTTGAGACAAAAAATGAAAAAAATTAGTTATTCAAGAATTTTTTTTGCAAGTGTCGTCTGCTTTTCATGTTAGGTAAAGGGTTAAAGAGACAATACGTTCGTTGCCATGCGATGACAATGACAGAATAAAGTTCCACTTGTATATTCGTAAAAAAGCGACCAGAGACCAAAGCCACCACAATGAGCCGAGAAGGTCAAACAGCAACGAGCAGAAAGAAGCAATCAGCGACTACAGAGAAGGCGGGCCGATAAAGTGGCTCAAAAATTGTGTGGGTAGGGAATGATTGACGTTTTATTTTTCTTATTCATTGGATTTCATAAAAGTCACAAATTACTATTTTTTCTCTTTTTTGATTAAAATTGTTATTTTCTATGACCCTCTTATGATTTTTGATGAAAAGTCACCGACCCCTTCAGGATAAAAGTCACCGACCCCTTCAGGATAAAAGTCACCGACCCCTTCAAGATAAAAGTCACCGACCTCTTCCGGATAAAAGTCACCGACCCCTTCAGGATGAAAGTCATCGACCCCTTCAGGATAAAAGTCACCGACCCCTTCAGGATAAAAGTCACCGACCCCTTCAATATAAAAATCACCGACCCCTTCAGGATAAAAGTCACCGACCCCTTCAGGATAAAAATCACCGACCCCTTCAGGATAAAAGTCACCGACCCCTTCAGGATAAAAGTCACAGACCCCTTCAGGATAAAAGCGAAACGGGCGGGTTCGACACAGTGAGACATCGCTCACGCACGGTTTCAGGTGACACTCCGAGTGTTTAGGCTTAAGACATGACGTGAATCTATTTCTTCCAGCAACGACCACGTCCTGTTTTCTGATGAGTGGAACTAAAAATGTTGATAAGGTTACAAAGGCATTAACTAGAAAGGGCACTTGGCGAAAAATTGGCCTCTTTCAAAGCATTCGACATTCGGACCACTCGACTTGGAGATGATTAGTATGAGAAGGGTAATCAGGAGATATGTTGAAATTCGGACTCAAATTACACATTTCCTTGAATCTTTACCATTTTTAGCAGGGAGTGAAGCACACCGAGAAAGCCTATAAATATACATTATCATGTACAAATTCATGTCCTGGAATTTGGATCAGATTCGAAGCCATGTTTACAATGGGATCGCAACGAGCCCGTGAGGGCGAGTTGCGATCCAATTGTAAACACGACCGAGAATCTAATACTAATTACAGAACATGAATTTGGTCATGAAAATACATACCAACAATCCCGTTACATAAAGCCCATTTACTCCGTTTTTCATTCTAAACTGAGCTGGAATTGGTCGAAATTTTGAATTTTATCCTTTAATGCGTAATAACAATGCATATATTTGACAGTGTGGTGTTTATAGGAAGTTGAATCTGTCTGATACAGAATCGGAACGGAGTGGGGGAAGGGGGGGGGGGGGGGTGATACAGACTTCTTTCCGAGTTTTGGGATGCAAATTAAGTTGATTGTTAGATAAATACAGATTATCACGATAATGTGCATGTCCTGTGATTTGTATCAGGTTCTCGTGTGGGTGGTGTCCAGAATGGGATCACAACGAGCCGACTTTGTCGGCGAGTTGAGATCCCATTCTGGACACCACCGAGAATCTGATGCAAATCACAGGACATGCTCATTATCATGATAATTCATTTATCTAACAATTCTGTCACACACACAGATTAAATTTTAAATTATTAATACAGTTTTGGGACAACATGTTGGGCGAAAAAAAGTTAAAAAGAAGAAAGTTTTGGAACAATATTGTTATGTACTTTAACAAACAATGAGTAAAGCGGTCACCTCAAATTTTCAAAGTTGCGGTGTAAATTTAATTGTGCACTTTCTATTTATTGTGGGTTTGGGGGGGGGGGGGGATTGGATATTAATAGATCTGTCGATAATTGTAAGGACTTTTGTTTTGGTTTGTAATCGATCAGCTGAGTCGATCACTGAAACGCACATAGAATGTATTCATGCGCCTGTTATAATGGCCCGTTGCGTTCCCGGAAATGAGTAGTCTATATGACACGGAATCACAATGAGTCGTCTATATGAATCGGAATCGGAACCCATTATTTGATACGTACCGTTTCTCGTGCACACTAAAAACTAAAGTGTTAAAACTGACACTTTCAAGGTGTTAAACCCATTCTAACTCTTAGGGTTTGATTTTAACACTCAAAGTGCAATGCTTTAAGCACTTACACATTACAATCGTCAGACATCTGAAACTTGAATGGATGGCACTTCCCATGTGTCTAGCATTAGTGGTTCTTCCAGAATCGTCCATAATTTGATTTGCGCTTGGTGGGTACATAATTAAAAGGACACAACGCAGATGACGCGGATCAGGCTCGAGAGTTCGAGCCTGATCCGCGTCATCTGCGTCGTTTCCTTTTAAGTGTCGCGACATTACACTTGTCAAGTGGTATTATTGTAACACCTGTCAAGTTCTGGGATATCTACACTTGAACAAAGTGCTAGTTCAGCACTTAGTAAGTGTTAAATACAGCACTTCAGGTGTAGTTTTTAACACTTTAGTTTTTAGCGTGTGGTTTTCAAGCCTAAATGTATATGATTGTCAGATAAATGTAATTATCATTGATTCATTGCTCCTTCGATGGTTAATATCAATGTAAAGAACAACAGTTGGTCATTAAAACACTATGACTCCTGGGTCAAACGCGGATCCCTAACTTCCGGACCCAGGGTAAAAACCCCGGCCCCCACCCTCTTCCCGGTCCGGATATTATAACCAAATAAACCAAATGAACGACAACCACACTGTATTGACCAGGAGACAGTCAGGTAACAATAATCACAATTATTATGTATGCAATGCGTATTCAGTCATCAGGCTTTCGGCGCGTGTTTGGGTGGGGTTTAATGAGAACGCATCTACTACCTGACTGCTATTGTGGGAATGTTTAGGAAACCCGCATAACACTGAGCCTTGTGTATATGTATCTTGATAACAGTCTATTAACTCTTTCAACACTAGAGGGCGCTTTTCCGGTCATAATTCCATTAAGTAGGATGGCTACTAAGTGAACGTGTGTGGTAGCCTGAAGGCTGCACGTTGAAAATATTAATTGCTCTACCTCCAAATAATGAATATGGACTCTTCCAATTTCTGCCATATAATTGACATGGAAGATACCACTAGTGTTGAAAGGGTTAACATATTGTGCATCTACATGGGGTACTCCCATTCTTTCTTTACATGGGTGGCAACTAGTATTTCAATAAGAGGGCCAACTTATCCTGCTGGTTCTCACTCTTGGGTCCGGGGGATGGGGGGGGGGGGGGGCGGCATTACACAAAAGTCAGAACTTTGAGAGGGTTCAGGTCTGACTCGAGAATCCTGAACTTTTGGGCCAGGTCTGCCACAAAAAGTTCCCGGTCCCGAGGTTACCATCACAGGCCGCCCCTCCCTCTCCCAGCCCACCCACCCACACATACACCCAACCCTCTCCCCGACCCTGAAGGCGAAGTGATGCGCCGATGCGTGGCATCATTTTGGAAGATACTATCCATCACGTCGATGGATATCGAGAAATATCTTTCAGATAATTCAAAAGGCTAGCATATAGTAAAAATGGTTGCGTTTTGAAGTGTCATTATTTTATACTTCAAAACTTGAAGTATCTCAGCGCGTTTTTTATCGTAAAGAAGTTAAACAGCAATATTCTAACAAAATGCCCGCTCAAATCTTTTTGACCCAGAGGCGACGGAGCGAGGAGGGAACAGGAGGCACATGCTCCTCTACATTTCTCCACAGATACAGTACGCGGAGAGTGGATTATCACTAAATCACCCGCAGAGTGGAGATTCCACCCAAGCAAATTTGTTGCAAAGCATAACAATCACAAGCAAGGTTCCAGCCAGTGGACCTCCGGGTTATACCCGGAGGTCCATTGGCTGAAACATTGCTTGTGTTTTTTGTCCACATGTACATAATTTGAAACTAATACTTTGGGTGATAACTCCACTCCCCGGGTGATTTACTTACAATCCACTCTCCACGCACTGTATGTTACGCAGTTACACAATGAGTTAAAATGGACACATGCAAACTGTCAATACACCGGAATTCTTGTAACATTATTTGCAAATCCAGACAATATTTAGCCAAAGAATCACACTTTCTGTCGCTTCGGTCCGTTTCTTCTATGCTTCAGCTATACACCTGGAACTTAATTAAGCACCCCTCGGTTTTTCGGACTGGTATTAATAGAAACTGTCATTACTTCCATGCTATCTTTCAGACGGCCAAAAGTGATTGTTTGCGGAGAGAATGGTCTATTGACAAATGAAAGACAACACAATAATGAAAATATGTAGTATTTTATTGGCTGTAATTAAAGATATCTGTCACTAATGTTTTGAAGTAAAAATGTTTTCTCGACAAGTATGGTGCAGGAACGGTCTATGATGAAACAATGCCGTTAATTACTAACAAACAAAATGTAACTTGTGATCTCCTGAACACAATAGCATTGTCTGACGTCAGTAGCGAGTGTATCAACCAAGTGCTCGGATGACAGCCTGCACTGCAAAAATAGATTCTTTTTAGAACCAAAACTGGTTCTATCTTGTCCCTTAGATGGAACCAATTCTGTTTGAACAGTATTTATTTCAAATCAAATAAATTTATAAAGATTAACATTAAATATTAACAGAATTAAACATAAATTGAGGGGGGTTTCAGCCGTAAGTTTAGAGCTTATACGAGGTTATCTCAAATCATTATTAAGCAAAGGAGATATGAACAGTTGGCATATCGAACCAGTTTTGGTTCTGTATAGAACCAATATACCAGGTATTTATATTCGCTTTGTTTCAAAATGTTTGGTGACTGCGTTGAATAAGCTCCAAGTTTACTGCTGAATCTACTTCAGTTCATGTATTATTCTGTTAAAATTGAATGCTAATCTTGATACATGTATTTGATTTGATGTTTAAACTAAACTGGTTCCATCTCAGGGACAAGATAGTACCAGTTTTGGTTCTAAAAAGAACCTTTATTTTTTTTGCAGTGTGAACCCTCCTCCTAATGCTACCAGTGGGCCTTCTGATACGGTCCAGAGGCAACTTTGGTCACTCCTCATGCAATGTAGCTTCCAAATCGGACAAATTATGTACATGCGGATCCCTTGCTTGCACGCGACGCCCTAGAAAGTCCAAGATGTGTTCTAAGGGATTCAAATCAGGGCTCATAGCAGGCCAAGGTAGTGTTGTAAAAACGTTGTTCTGAAGGAATGCGCTCACAGCATGGGAACGATGTGGCCTTGCATTGTCGCCCATGAATACAGGGCGACTAGCCAATGGGTGGTTGTCAAAATGAGGCATGACAAGTGGATTGAGAATGTTCCGGATGTACTGGTGACCATTGAGATTCCCGCGTACAGTCACCATATCAAGTTTACAACCATGAGAGATGCATCCCCAGATCATTACTGATCCTCCACCAAAAAGGAACAGTAGGTCTGATGTAAGCAGAATTCCTATGCCACCACGCTCCCATGTGACTATCTGTGGCGTGACGCAGAAACCTACTCTCGTCTGACTAATGGTCTCTCCTCCACGTCCTGAGATTCCAATGTTGTTGTGCCACACACTAAAAACTAAAGTGTTAAAAGTGACACTTTCAAGCTGTTAAACCCATTCTAACTCTTAAGGTTTGATTTTAACACTCAAAGTGCAATGCTTTGAGCACTTAGACATTACAATCGTCAGACATCTGATACTTGAATGGATGGCACTTCCCATGTGTCTACCATTGGTGGTTCTTCCAGAATCGTTCATAATTTGATTTGCGCTTGGTAGGTACATAATTAAAAGGACACAACGCAGATGACGCGGATCAGGCTCGAGAGTTCGAGCCTGATCCGCGTCATCTGCGTTGTTTCTTTTAAGTGTCGCGACATTACACTTGTCAAATGGTATTATTGTAACACCTGTCAAGTTCTGGGATATCTACACTTGAACAAAGTGCTAGTTCGGCACTTAGTAAGAGTTAAAAACAGCACTTCAAGTGTAGTTTTTAACACTTTAGTTTTTAGCGTGCATACACTACTCCAAACGTCGTCTTTAATGTTGATCAGGCAGAGTTGGACGCTTGATGACCCTTCTGGGTCATCATACCCAGTCTCATACCCAGTGCTTTGAGACGGTTTCGGACAGTTCTGTTGCATAAACGGCTGTCGGGGAGCCAAAAAGGCGTTTCGAACCCCACCTGTAGCAATGGGTTCACGCCTAACGAGGCGTGCCAAAATGTCTGATCTTCCTGATGAGGTCTTCTGGACTTGTCGAGTTCTTGGTCGGTCCTTAACATCGTTGGTTTGTTGATGTTTTCTGCAGCTAACTATAGCTAAGTTGCCTTCCAATAGCTTTGAATGACATGCCCGTTGCATGCATGCCAACGATTTGCCATTTCAGTACCTCTGACTGTCTCCTCCTTGCCGTATCAACATTTATTGATAAAAGAAGTGGCAAATGAGACTGTGTCTGTTTGAGTTTAAAATTCGCACTGGCACAGACATTTCCTACTGAAACGTTTTTTTTTTTCTTTTAATATGCCGCAGAAAAATAGTTTTCATTTACTGAACCCTGATGGGCTTCAAACATGACAAAAATACATAAAATTGATTTAAACTAAGTGATGAGCTTAGGAACTGGTTAAACTGACTGGCAATATTGATGTTATTCATTCATGGGCTCTAATTTAGTACTTACAAGGGTGTTACGCAAGCTTTTGTTTTTCTTATAGGCGATGACCGGTAGAAGATTCAAAGGTTCATTTAATTTAGCATTGGTTCAATTGAATTCATCTTTTAACACTTTTGCTATTTCGATATTCATTCTGTTGTACGTTAAAGTGAAAGGAATGATGGACCTCCTTTCGCATTCTCCCTCTGATATGTTCATACCAAATGGCCAGAGGGTTTGAAGCGTATTGATCCAAAAAGCTTCACGTTTTTTTTCTAAATTCATCCGTTTCTTCTAATGTGTCTTTAATTGTGGTTGTTCAATAGGATGGATTTCGAAATCGGTCAAAGAATGGCCAGGAAGGTTAAAATGTTGTGCCACTGGGGCATCAGCATTACGTTTTATATCCTGTTTGTGTCTAGTAGCACGTTCTCGGAAAGGATTTTGCCTTTGACCAACATACTGCTTCCGATAACGCTTACACGTGATAAGGTAAATAATATTTGGTGAATCACAATGGAGGGGGTTACGGATCTGATAATGATTTTTCGTTTGTTCTAAGGACAATTCCTCTTTCTAATCAGGCATAAAAGTATATATGCAGTCTACAACGAGGTTTTTTGCAATTAAATACCGCGCCACTGCCATTCTGCAGCGCTCTGTTGTGTTCAATTTTCAGTGGTTTGAAATCAGTAGTTTCAGCCGGACTTTCGAGCTTTTTCAGAGTTTGAGATTTCAGGCAAGGCAAAAAGCGCAGTGAGTACCCTCTAGATCTGATGGCGCCAAATAGAGTAGAACAAGCCTCATTGAAATTTACCTTATCACTTGAATTGCGGTGGAAACGAATGAGCTGTGATTTGATGATACCTTTAAATGTATGTTCAGAATGAAATGATTTTGTGTGCAACAATTGATGTAAATCAGTTGGTTTAAAATATACTTTATAATCTTAATGACCGGACGCCTGAAATTGCTTGCCTTTATACACGGTCACATCGAGAAAATCAACAGAACTTTCACTGATAGTAGCTTTCAATTTAATGTTTGGATCATGATTGTTCAAAATTTCTAAAAATTCATCAAAATCTTCTTTTGAAAGGAAGTTTCCGACCGCTGGAGTTTCTAACGTGGTCTGCTAATTTCATTTGCCTAAGACAATTACAGTTATCCCTTTACCTAACGTAATGGCCAAAACCGGCCAGCGCTATTCTCAAAAATCACCAATTAATTTTCATTATTTTTTTCATTTTTTGTCTCAAAAACATAGGTTATGACCCCTCGTTGGAACGAGCTCGTCGAGCTCGTTCCAACGAGGGGTCATAACCTATGTTTTTGAAACAAAAAATGAAAACAATTAGTTATTCAAGAATTATTTTTCCAAGTGTCGTCTGCTTTTCAGGTTAGGTAAAAGTGTTATACGATGATATATTTGTTTGATTACCAGTTTTAGGCTTAGAGACTTCTCTCGGGTTGTTAGGTCATTGGTGCCAGATAGGTTAACCACCTTGGTTCCTAATCCCACATCTGTTAGGCGGCTGTTACCTTTGCCTTTACTTAGTTTAAATCTAGATGGTTCAACCAGTGATCGTACATAATATTGGCGGTTCTCGAGATCCAATGGATTAAATCTTGAGCAACATCAAACTTCGCGTCATCAATTTTTGGTTTAACGTTAACGTCCTTCACTTTCCAAATGGTTTCGTTGATGATGCTCAGGGTTCTCCTCTCAGCCTGAGGGAGTTTTTGCGAAAAGTTTATTTCAGCGAAATAAATTTTTGCTGATCTAAACTTGACCCTGATATCGCTAAGCATATTCCGCAACTGCTTAACTACAAGATCAGAATTATCATTTCAAGAATTCATGCCAATATTTGATAATACTTTTGGGGGACTGGACTGGCTCCTGTATCCTTTAAACATAGAGCAAAAATGGTTGCATTTGGCGCCAGGGTAACACTTCACCTGGATGTCAGTTTGTGAATTTCGATCAATGTGTCCTAAATTTGAACTACCAATCATAAGGATGTTTTTACAAACATCGGGGAGGCGCCAATTCCTTGTGTCAAAATTAACTCCGCTCCTTTGCCGAAACTGAGATAGTTTAGAATCAAATGAGCGGTCCGAGTTGCGGCTCGGTGGTTTGACTTTCTCCGAGTACGATATACCTGTTTGAACCACACTAGAGACAGGAGAAGGTTATTATTTTATCCTCCCTGTATACTGATGTTGGATTGACCTGTCACACTCCAAGTGTACATAAAGGCGATACCATTCCACATACTGCAGTTATTATTTTATCCTCCCTGTATATTGATATTGGACTGACCCATCTCACTGTAAGTGTACACAAAGGCGATACCATTCCACAGACTGCAGTTATTATTTTATCCTCCCTGTATATTGATATTGGATTGACCTGTCTCACTGTAAGTGTACACAAAGGCCATACCATTCCACAGACTGGGGTTATTATTTTATCGTCCCTGTATATTGATATTGGACTGACCCATCTCACTGTAAGTGTACACAAAGGCGATACCATTCCACATGCTGGAGTTATTATTTTATCCTCCCTGTATATTGATATTGGATTGACCCATCTCACTGTAAGTGTACACAAAGGCGATACCATTCCAGGAAACGAGGGTTTCCCAACGCACACGATATCAAAAGTTATTATTTAAATTATTTTGTTTTCAAATTTGTCAAAACATTTCTACAAAACCATACGTTGAAACGAGCCAGACAAACTCGTTCCAAAGAGAGATGGGTCACATGATATGGTTTCATAGAAAATTTTAAATATAATATTTTTAACTGCCCTGTATTTAATTACGTCAAAGCAATCGTAATGAGTCACCGAGTTGTGATTATTTAACCCTTTACCCAACGTAACGGCAAAAACCTGCCACGCTATTCTCAAAAATCTCCAATTAATTTTCATTATCTTTTTCATTTTTTGTGTTAAAAACATAGGTTATGACCCCTCGTTGGAACGAGCTCGTCGAGCTCGTTCCAATGGGGTCATAACCTATGTTTTTGAGACAAAAAATGAAAAAACCTAGTTATTCAAGAATTTTTTTTGGCGAGTGTCGTCTGCTTTTCATGTAAGGCAAAGGGCCAATGCACGATATTGCCTACTTTAAAACTTAATGCATGCGATGCCACCTCCCTCCCTCTGACGCACATCTAAGAGGATAGAACGCAGATATAGGAAAGCGATACCCCCCCCCCCCCCCCCGACTCCCGACACACACACCTGACAATTAATTACCAAACACAAAAATAAGACCAAAACCTTCAGTTGCGTGTTTCGCATCAACTTCTCTAAGCCACTAACTTTTGCTATTTATCTTTACATCATTAACACACATGTGGGTGGCTCATCAGAACCTCTGATGAAGGCTGTCATTCATTATGTTGAGGTTTTTTAGCAGATGGAGTTGAGTGTGTGTCACCACATGTGATAGGTAGGCATACATGCCACGTCTAACACCAACAACAAATTATAATTCCACACACATGGCTTCGAATAAATTCGAACTAACCGACACACTGACACTGATATAACTGTGTTATAAAAGAGAGTATAGCGATCAAGGCCGTCAAATACTCGACTGTGGCGCTTTCGTTTTTTTTCTCTGACTAGCCGGCACAATCAGTGCATTTTATTGCTGACTAGTCACTAGGTACCTGTGTAGCTTGACTAACCGGCACAATCAGTGCATTTTATTACTGACTAGTCACTAGGTACAAGTGTAGTATGACTAGCCGGCACAATCAGTGCATTTTATTGCTGACTAGTCACTAGGTACCTGTGTAGTTTGACTAGCCGGCACAATCAGTGCATTTTATTGCTGACTAGTCACTAGGTACCTGTGTAGTTTGACTAGCCTGCACAATCAGTGCATTTTATTGCTGACTAGTCACTAGGTACCTGTGTAGTTTGACTAGCCTGCACAATCAGTGCATTTTATTGCTGACTAGTCACTAGGTACCTGTGTAGTTTGACTAGCCTGCACAATCAGTGCATTTTATTGCTGACTAGTCACTAGGTACCTGTGTAGTTTGACTAGACGGCACAATCAGTGCATTTTATTGCTGACTAGTCACTAGGTACCTGTGTAGTTTGACAAGCCGGCACAATCAGTGCAGTTTATTGCTGACTAGTCACTAGGTACCTGTGTAGTTTGACTAGCCGGCACAATCAGTGCAGTTTATTGCTGACTAGTCACTAGGTACCTGTGTAGTTTGACTAGCCGGCACAATCAGTGCATTTTATTGCTGACTGGTCACTAGGTACCGGCGTAGTATGACTAGCTCAACCAATCCGTGCATTTTATTGCTGACTAGTCACTAGGTACCAGTGTAGGGCATTTTATTGCTGACTAGTCACTAGGTACCAGTGTAGTGCATTTTATTGCTGACTAGTCACTAGATATCAGTGTGGTGCATTTTATTACTGACTAGTCAATAGGTACCAGTGTAGGGCATTTTATTGCTGACTAGTCACTAGGTACCAGTGTAGGGTATTTTATTGCTGACTAGTCACTAGGTACCAGTGTAGTGCATTTTACTGCTGACTAGTCACTAGATACCAGTGTGGTGCATTTTATTGCTGATTAGTCAATAGGTACCAGTGTAGGGCATTTTATTGCTGACTAGTCACTAGGTACCAGTGTAGGGCATTTTACTGCTGACTAGTCACTAGATACCAGTGTGGTGCATTTTATTGTTGATTAGTCAATAGGTACCAGTGTAGGGCATTTTATTGCTGACTAGTCACTAGGTACCAGTGTAGGGCATTTTATTGCTGACTAGTCACTAGGTACCAGTGTGATGCATTTTATTGCTGACTAGTCACTAGGTACCAGTGTGATGCATTTTATTGCTGATTAGTCAATAGGTACCAGTGTAGGGCATTTTATTGCTGACTAGTCACTAGGTACCAGTGTAGGGCATTTTATTGCTGACTAGTCACTAGGTACCAGTGTGATGCATTTTATTGCTGACTAGTCAATAGGTACCAGTGTAGTGCATTTTATTGCTGACTAGTCACTAGGCACCAGTGTGGGGCATTTTATTGCTGACTAGTCACTAGGTACCAGTGTAGGGCATTTTATTGCTGACTAGTCACTAGGTACCAGTGTAGGGCATTTTATTGCTGACTAGTCACTAGGTACCAGTGTAGGGCATTTTATTGCTGACTAGTCACTAGGCACCAGTGTAGGGTATTTTATTGCTGACTAGTCACTAGATACCAGTGTGGTGCATTTTATTGCTGACTAGTCACTAGGTACCAGTGTAGTGCATTTTATTGCTGACTAGTCACTAGGCACCAGTGTGGGGCATTTTATTGCTGACTAGTCACTAGGTACCAGTGTAGGGCATTTTACTGTTGACTAGTCACTAGGTGTCAGTGTAGTGCATTTTACTGCTGACTAGTCGCTAGATACCAGTGTAGTGCATTTTACTGCTGACTAGTCACTAGGCACCAGTGTGGGACATTTTATTGCTGACTAGTTACTAGGTACCAGTATAGGGCATTTTACTGCTGACTAGTCACTAGGTACCAGTGTGGGGCATTTTATTGCTGACTAGTCACTAGGTACCAGTGTAGGGCATTTTATTGCTGACTAGTCACTAGGTACCAGTGTAGGGCATTTTATTGCTGACTTGTCACTATGTACCAGTGTAGTGCATTTTATTTCTGACTAGTCGCTAGGTACCAGTGTAGGGCATTTTATTTGCTAACTAGTCACTAGGTACAAGTGTTGGGCTTTTATTGCCGAATTCACTACGTACCAGTGTACGGCATTTTATTGCTGACTAGTAACTAGGCACAAGTGTGGGGCATTTTTTGCTGACTAGTCACTAGGTACAAGTGTAGTATGACTAGCCGCACAATCAGTGCATTTTATTGCTGACTAGTCACTAGGTACCAGGTTTTGGCATTTTATTAGCTCATCTTGACAAAGTCAAGCTGAGCTTATCCTATTGCTCTCCGTCCGTCGTCCGTCAACACCATGTTTTGGTCTTCTCCTCCAAAGCCACTGGGCCAATTCAAGTGAAAGTTTGTGTGAGTGATGGTCCTAAAGGGGCATTTCATTTTTGTTCAACTCAACAGATAAAAGTTTGTTTAAATAAAGCTCATTCGTTCATATTTGGGCTCTCTACAGGAGCCCGAAGTTTTATCATAGGGTAATATGGGGAATATTCTTTAAAAATCTTCTTCAGAATCTTTTAATATTTGGTGTACATCATTGTTATGAGGGTCAGATTCAAGATTGTTCAAACCAAGTCCCTAGGTAAATATTTGGGCTTCCCACGGAAGCCCAAATTTTATCTTTGTTCAATATGGAGGGTAATTTGAAAAAAGCTTCTTCTTCAGATCCACAAGTCAGAATGCTTTGATATTTGGTATGCAACATTTCTAGGGAAGTCAGATTCAACTTTGTTCAAATCAAGAGCCTGGGTTAATATTTGGGCTCTCTGTGGGAGCCGGAATTAGGTGTCAGATTCAAGTTTGTTCAAATCAGATCCCTAGGTGTATATTTGGGCTCACTATGGTAGCCCAAATTTTTACTTAGTGCAATATGAGGAGATTTCTTTAAAAATCTTTTTCTTCAGATCCACCAGTCGGAATGCTTTCATATTTGGTATACAACATCTCTACGGGGGTCAGATTCCAGGTTGTTCAATTCGAGTGCCTAGGTTAATATTTGGACTCCATATGGGAACATGAAATTTAACTTAGTATAAAATGAGGGAATTTCTTCAAAAATCTTCTTCTTCAGATCCACTCGTCAGAATGCTTTCACATTTGGTATACAACATCTCTGGGGGTCAGATTCAAGTTTCTTCAAATAGGATGCGTAGGTTAATATTTGGGCACGCTATGGCAGCCCAAATTTGAACTTAGTGCAATTCGAAGAAATTTCTTTACAATTTCTCTTCTTCAGATCCAACAGTCAGAATGCTTTCATATTTGGTACACAACATTTCTAGGGAAGTCAGATTCAACTTTGTTCAAATCAAGAGCCTGGGTTAATATTTGGGCTCTCTGTTTGAGCCGGAATTGGCCATTTTGCTGAAGAATTAAAAATGTTTGTATTCAGTACCTTCTAGAGGTGTGTAACTAAGATTAATCCACATAGGTTGTATCATTGGGCTTCATAGGGGAGCTCTACATTTTACTTTATGGTCAATTGAAGAAAAGGCATGATGCCCAGATTATTTTTGTCACTCCTGAGGGATCAAGGATTGACAGTTCAGCCTATGGAGATGGCTTGCTTAATGTAGACTCATTCTTGGACTCTGTTTAAATTGTGTTCTGTTCAAGATGAGCGCTTCAGGTCCCGTTGGGCCTCTTGTTTGCTAACTAGTCACTGGGTACAAGTGTGGGGCATTTTATTGCTGACTAGTCACTAGGAGCCAGTGTAGTATGACTATCCGCACAATCAGTGCATTTTATTGCTGACTAGTCACTAGGTACCAGGGTAGGGCATTTTATTTGCTAACTAGTCACTAGGTACAAGTGTGGGGCATTTTATTCCTGACTAGTCACTAGGTACCAGTGTAGTATGACTAGCCGCACAATCAGTGCATTTTATTGCTGACTAGTCACTAGGTACCAGTGTAGAAAATTTTATTGCTGACTAGTCACTAGGTACCAGTGTAGGGCATTTTATTTGCTGACTAGTCACTATGTACCAGTGTAGTGCATTTTATTGCTGACTAGTCACTACGTACCAATGTAGTATGACTACCGGGAACAATCAGTACATTTTATTGCTGAATAGTCATTAGTACCAGTGTAGAAGAGACTCCCGATTCGATTTAACATTTACCTAGCGAGAGAGATGAATCATTAATATTTTTGGAATCCTTTCAAGTGATCTGAACCTTCTTTCGGCGATTAATCTTCTAGACAGTGTTAATCTTCTATGCAGTGTTAATCCTCTAGACAGTGTTAATCCTCTAGACAGTGTTAATCCTCTAGACAGTGTTAATCCTCTAGGAAGTGTTAATCCTCTAGACAGTGTTAATCCTCTAGGCAGTGTTAATCCTCTAGGCAGTGTTAATCCTCTAGACAGTGTTAATCTTCTAGACAGTGTTAATCTTCTAGACAGTGTTAATCCTCTAGACAGTGTTAATCTTCTAGACAGTGTTAATCCTCTAGGAAGTGTTAATCCTCTAGACAGTGTTAATCCTCTAGGAAATGTTAATCCTCTAGACAGTGTTAATTCTCTAGACAGTGTTAATCCTCTAGACAGTGTTAATCTTCTAGACAGTGTTAATCTTCTAGACAGTGTTAATCCTCTAGACAGTGTTAATCTTCTAGACAGTGTTAATCTTCTAGACAGTGTTAATCCTCTAGACAGTGTTAATCTTCTAGACAGTGTTAATCTTCTAGACAGTGTTAATCCTCTAGACAGTGTTAATCCTCTAGACAGTGTTAATCCTCTAGGAAGTGTTAATCCTCTAGACAGTGTTAATCCTCTAGACAGTGTTAATCCTCTAGGCAGTGTTAATCCTCTAGACAGTGTTAATCTTCTAGACAGTGTTAATCTTCTAGACAGTGTTAATCCTCTAGGCAGTGTTAATCCTCTAGACAGTGTTAATCTTCTAGACAGTGTTAATGCTCTAGACAGTGTTAATCCTCTAGACAGTGTTAATCCTCTAGGAAGTGTTAATCCTCTAGACAGTGTTAATCCTCTAGACAGTGTTAATCTTCTAGACAGTGTTAATCCTCTAGACAGTGTTAATCCTCTAGGAAGTGTTAATCCTCTAGGAAGTGTTAATCCTCTAGACAGTGTTAATCCTCTAGACAGTGTTAATCCTCTAGGCAGTGTTAATCCTCTAGGCAGTGTTAATCCTCTAGACAGTGTTAATCTTCTAGACAGTGTTAATCTTCTAGACAGAGTTAATCCTCTAGGCAGTGTTAATCTTCTAGACAGTGTTAATCCTCTAGACAGTGTTAATCCTCTAGGAAGTGTTAATCCTCTAGACAGTGTTAATCCTCTAGGAAGTGTTAATCCTCTAGACAGTGTTAATCCTCTAGGAAGTGTTAATCCTCTAGACAGTGTTAATCCTCTAGGAAGTGTTAATCCTCTAGACAGTGTTAATCCTCTAGGAAGTGTTAATCCTCTAGACAGTGTTAATCCTCTAGACAGTGTTAATCCTCTAGGCAGTGTTAATCCTCTATACAGTGTTAATCCTCTAGACAGTGTTAATTCTCTAGACAGTGTTAATCCTCTAGACAGTATTAATCCTCTAGACAGTGTTAATCCTCTAGACAGTGTTAATCCTCTAGACAGTGTTAATCCTCTAGGCAGTGTTAATCTTCTAGACAGTGTTAATCCTCTAGACAGTGTTAATCCTCTAGGCAGTGTTAATCCTCTAGGCAGTGTTAATCCTCTAGACAGTGTTAATCTTCTAGACAGTATTAATCCTCTAGACAGTGTTAATCCTCTAGACAGTGTTAATCCTCTAGACAGTGTTAATCCTCTAGACAGTGTTAATCCTCTAGGCAGTGTTAATCCTCTAGACAGTGTTAATCCTCTAGACAGTGTTAATCCTCTAGGAAGTGTTAATCCTCTAGACAGTGTTAATCCTCTAGGAAGTGTTAATCCTCTAGACAGTGTTAATCCTCTAGGCAGTGTTAATCTTCTAGACAGTGTTAATCCTCTAGGCAGTGTTAATTCTCTAGACAGTGTTAATCCTCTAGACAGTGTTAATCCTCTAGACAGTGTTAATCCTCTAGACAGTGTTAATCCTCTAGGCAGTGTTAATCCTCTAGACAGTGTTAATCCTCTAGACAGTGTTAATCCTCTAGACAGTGTTAATCTTCTAGACAGTGTTAATCCTCTTGACAGTGTTAATCCTCTAGACAGTGTTAATCTTCTAGACAGTGTTAATCCTCTAGGAAGTGTTAATCCTCTAGACAGTGTTAATCCTCTAGGAAGTGTTAATCCTCTAGACAGTGTTAATCCTCCAGACAGAGTTAATCCTCTAGGCAGTGTTAATCTTCTAGACAGTGTTAATCTTCTAGACAGAGTTCATCCTCTAGACAGTGTTAATCCTCTAGACAGTGTTAAATCCTCTAGACAGTGTTAATCCTCTAGGCAGTGTTAATCCTCTAGACAGTGTTAATCCTCGAGACAGTGTTAAATCCTCTAGACAGTGTTAATCTTCTAGACAGTGTTAATCCTCTAGACAGTGTTAATCCTCTAGACAGTGTTAATCCTCTAGACAGTGTTAATCCTCTAGACAGTGTTAATCCTCTAGGAAGTGTTAATCCTCTAGACAGTGTTAATCCTCTAGACAGAGTTAATCCTCTAGACAGTGTTAATCCTCTAGACAGTGTTAATCCTCTAGACAGTGTTAATCTTCTAGACAGTGTTAATCCTCTAGGAAGTGTTAATCCTCTAGGCAGTGTTAATCCTCTAGATTGTGTTAATCCTCTAGGCAGTGTTAATCTTCTAGACAGTGTTAATCCTCTAGGCAGTGTTAATCCTCCAGAGAGTGTTAATCCTCTAGACAGTGTTAATCTTCTAGACAGTGTTAATCTTCTAGACAGTAGGCTGCCAGTGGGCACTCCAGTAGGCTGCCAGTAGGTACTCCAATAGGCTGCCAGTAGGCACTCCAGTAGGCTGCCAGTAGGCACTCCGGTAGGCTGCCAGCAGGCACTCCAGTAGGCACTCCAGTAGGCTGCCAGTGGGCACCCCAGTAGGCACTCCAGTAGGCACTCCAGTAGGCTGCCAGTGGGCACTGCAGTAGGCTGCCATTAGGCACTCCAGTAGGCTGCCAGTAGGCACTCCAGTAGGCTGCCAGTAGATACGCCAGTAGGCTGCCAGTAGGCACTCCACTAGACTGCCAGTAGGTACGCCAGTAGGCTGTCAGTAGGCACCCCACTAGGCTGCCAGTAGGTACTCCAGTAGGCACTCAGTGGGCTGCTAGTAGGTATTATTAAAGTTATCACTTTTATTTGCTTTCCCTGATTTATTTACACAGATGGCTTACCTGACAAATCAGGTTTTGGGGTCTCTCACATACCCATCTTAGGCTTTTAGAGAGAGAGAGAAAATTTCAAAAATTATATACACTTTTTAAACAAGAAAATCACAAGTTTAAGCTATCACCTTGACGCACTATCGCTAAATGCCCAAATTTCAAGCAGCATTTTTCTCCAGGTAATAAATCGAGAGAGACGAGCGGGTGTCGAGGCTCGAACCGTCGACCTTTAACACACAAAGTGATAGATTTACCACGAGACTAAGAGACCAACCAATCTCATGTGTAAATAACCCATATACATAGACCGCTACATCACTCTCACGTTATATTATGATTCAGTCCCGTCGTGTCGCATACATAGACCACTACATCACTCTCACGTTATATTATGATTCAGACCCGTCGTGTCGCATACATAGACCGCTACATCACTCTCACGTTATATTATGATTCAGACCCGTCGTATCGCATACATAGACCGCTACATCACTCTCACGTTATATTATGATTCAGACCCGTCGTATCGCATACATAGACCGCTACATCACTCTCACGTAATATGATTCAGACCCGTCGTATCACAACCAGATTTCCACCTCTGAACGGGTGAAACATCAACCGTGCATCGCAGTGGCACTCACGTCACCAACTGTTGAGTCCCGGACAACGACACTAATGTAACAGACCGGGAGAGGAGTGCGGGGGGGGGGGGGGGGGGGGACTCGAGTCTCGATCTAGCGATCGATTTACCACGGGACTAAGAGATCCGAACCAACCAGGCCTGATGAAAACGTTCCTTTATATCTCAATCGCTGCACCTGGTGACTCGGTGTCTTCCCACTCGACCAATTCCCTTTAGACCAATTCCCTTTAGGCCAATTCCCAAAAGACCAATTCCCCTAAGACCAACTACATATTGTTATTGATTAAGGGTTGATTAAGGATAATTAAGAAAACATTTATTTACTGATAAGCACTTTATTTGATAAAAAAAATATTTATATTCATAACATACAAAAAATATAGGTTTATAACATTTCAGCATAGCTCAGTAGATATAACATTTTACAAAAAATGAGGTCCCCAGAGGGTGAATTTGGTGATGCTACCCTGCAGAGCGGGGTAGCATCACAAAATTTACCCTCTGTGAACCTCAGCCTGAATCAAGGTCTCAAACATAAACAGAAAGATGTACCCAAAGGATAAACTGACCCACTGTATGGGATAGCATCAGAAAATTCACCCTCTGGGGACCTCATTCTGCAAATGACAGACTGCTTATTTTCAGGCTTGAATATCAATAACTTTAAATACATTTATAAATATTTATAAATATATCAAATTATTGATATAGAATTATTTTAAAAGTAGAACACATTAGTAGCTGTAAGGGGAGTTGGTCTTTTGGGAATTGGACTCGTGGGAATTGGTCTATGAGAACTGTGAACCATGACTGAATAAGTAATAATCGTAGATGTATTCTGGGTAAAATCGATAGTTTGAAATTTTGAGTTTCATTATCAACACAGAGAGTAAAACATGTTTTACGTAAAATGGTAAATAACATTGCAGAAGTCACATCGCTCGTATGTTGTTACAGTACGTGGAGAGTGGATTGTAAGTAAATCACCCGCGGAGTGTGGTTATCACCCAAGCTATAACTTTCAAATTTTGTCCATATCGACAAAAAACACAAGCAATGTTTCAGCCAATGGACCTCCGGGTTTAACCCGGAGGTCCATTGGCTGAAACATTGCTGGTGCTGGTTGTGCTTTGCAACAAATTTGCAATTATTGCTTGGGTGGAATCTCCACTCTGCGGGTGATTTAGTGATAATACACTCTCCACGTACTGTATATTCTTGCTCAAAACCTGAACACTGGTCGGTTGTTTACAATTTGTTAGCTGCGTCACGAAAGGAAATATAGCTTCCTATTTTTCCAGCTGTTGTTTCAAACTCTCTCAACAGAATACTCCAAAATATCATATTTATGCCCTCTGTTGCTCAGGTTCTTTTTTGTAAAATTGCATGTCGGCGGGCGGTTTTTTATTTTAATTTTTATTTCGGTAATTATCTCTTAGCCATCAAAAGTTCATGCTTTTTGTTTGTTTTACGTTTTAGGCCTCCTAATCTACAGAATAGCATGGGTGGTGGTGTATTTCGATCCTTGAGTGCAAGAATAAACCATTTATTTAATTATTTTTTTTTACGTTTGCATTGGTTATAAAAAAGAGGGCATGCCAACCGTGGTTGAGAGAGAGTTTCATCTTTTTAGGCCTTCATGGAACTATTTTTTCGAGTGGATGCTTTTGTAAACATTGTTTTCAACAGCGCAATATAAGGCCTTATAGGAACCTGCTTCGTTCAGGTTTCAATGGGGGAGAGGGGAGGCTAGTGGGGTAAAAGTTCGCAAGACATTAAGTGTGAGGTGGGTGCCGAGAACCTGATTACACATACTTTCCTCACCATGAACTTTTTTCCTCAAGTTTTTTTTTTCATCTGTATTCGCGCTTGTTGAAATGTTTATGATTTGATAAGAAAAGCAATATCATGAGAACTGACCCCCAAGAAGCTGGGATTTCATGAAAAATAATCCTCAATGAATCACATCATGGGGGAGTGTACCAATATAGGAGTGGAAGTTTTCGGTGGAACAAAAGGGAACGTTTTAAATTGTGCAAATGAACCCAGATCAGTTAGGAAAGATGAGATATTGCGTGACAGTATAACCGTGGGGAACGACCGTCGATATCTGCTGTGAAACAATGGTGTTCAACTGATGACTCGGAGACAAATTAAAGATGATAACAATTTAATAGCGAATCTGGTATTCCAAATATCTAATTGCAATCAACATTTAATAACCGGACTTGTTGGATATCCGAGCAATTTTACAGTAATAGCTCGTGGGATTTCCCAATAAAATGAAGCAGAGTAACGTTTGGAAATCCAAACTATAACTGAATTCTTACTTGTGATCAAGGCTATATATACAATATAATAAATGCGTCATGTCATAACAAGTTTACTTGATATAAAGATTAAAGTAAGCTTTCACTGGGTCCTAATGATAGGCCTTATTAACTTAGTGAGTAGAGCTTAAATAAACAATGGAGGAAAACAATGAATAGAGGCAACTTGTTAACAACTTCTATAAGAGAGGCTTGCTGTCACAGGACGATGAAGAAATATGCCAAGTTTGAAACAATTGAAATTAAATTGGACAAAATGCGAATAGTAGGTTTGAATGCAATATAATAACAGTAAATTTGTCTTTTTGGTTCGAAAGTTTATCATGGTCTGCACATGCTCCGGTGAAAACAACATCATTTAACAAAGACCGGTCTATGATTTTATGAGAAAGGGTTGTACATATATCTACCGTTGAGGACCATACCCACAACGTCGAATGCTGACTAGTTTGTGACAATACTTTGAGATATGTCATTATTTATCCCTTTATCTAACACGAAAAGAAGACGACACTTGCAAACAAAATTCTTGAACAACTATTTTTTTAAATTTTTTGTCTCAAAAACATAGGGTATGACCCCTCATTGGAACGAGCTCGACGAGCTCGTTCCAAAGAGGTGTCATAACCTATGTTTATGAGACACAAAAAAAAAATGAAAAAAAAAAGAATGAAAATTACTTTGCGATTTTTGAGAATAGCGCTGGCCGGTTTTGGCCGTTACGGTCGATAAGGTGTTAAGAGATTGGATAGTGTTTATTCATATTTAGTAAAAAATAAACAAAACCTCTACGTTCCTGGCAGCGGGGGGATACAAGACAGCACGGCCTATCACAACTGGAAATAGAACGATAAAAACAACAGATTTAGTACACAATGCACATGTATACCATATGTGTGAATAAGAAAATTGGAAGCACCTTACTCATTCCAGTATTACAGAAATTAATTTTCAAAGAAATTTATTATCAAAGACGGAAATAACAATATCATTTTGCTTCGAATTTATAATGCAATATTTCCCTTACTTTTGAAATCTATGATAACCACACTCCCACCCTCTGAAAATATGAGGAAATTCTAATGTGCCTACATGGGGGCACGATCACCCCATGTAGGCAACCGGGATAAAGTGACTGTTGGATTTCTATGCTAGAGGTCGGGTGCGCGGTGGCTCAGTGGTAGACCTCTTCTATGCTAGAGGTCCCGAGTTCAATCCCCGTCCGGAACGCCAAGCGTTGTGTCCTTGGGTAAGGCACCTTATCCCGGTTTCCAACATGGGGACACGATGACGCCGTGTACTAAGGCCTACAGAACGTTGATGGTGCACATGTCTTCAATAGCTGTAACTCTGCTTGAACGGAGCTTGAAAGGAGTTAGAATGTTGAGAAGCTGACGGTTGTTCGTCAATGCTCGGTGATTTTCTCCGGGAACTCTGGCTTCCTCCGCCCGTAAAACTGTCACAGTCACGTTTAGCTATTGTGCATAAATATGTAACCGTAAGCACCAACAAATAAATAACTCCGGATAGAGTTTTATTCAAACAAAGAATTATTTTTTATAATTTTATCATTCACAATATATATAGTAATACTGTGTTATATCAGTAATTTGTATACAGTAGAGTCTTGTTTTATGATTACACTGCATAGTTCCACTAATTTGGTTAATTGTCAGGGACTCCTGAGGCCCCGTAAGGCCTGGGCTGACGTGGGGTTATTTAGTCCCGCTGATGAAGTTGCGGGAAAATTAGACCAACGTGGAGGGTCGGAATCCAAGTGTCGCGAACTCGGCGCAGAGAGCTGAGTTAGACCGACGCCGTGATTCCTTCTCTGCCAAATTGGCCTGAAATAGGTTCGATTTCCGTTAGGTGTGATTCCTAATCACTTCAGGCTGTATAATGGAAAGAATGATTTAAAGTAACAACGATTCTTTTATTTACACATAAAAATAAATCCGTTTCAATATTTCAACAATCAACAATTCATTTCTTTTCACAGAAAATGGGTCACTACGGTTAAATAATTCTAAACAATCATATAGTCATTCTATAGCCCTGTACTGGCACTATAGTCTACACACTGGAAATGTTACTACCGTGAGCTCGCCATAAGAGCTTCACAAATCTGAAATGTTATTACTGTGAGCTCGCCATAAGAGCTTCACCCGCTTAGGCTCAAATGTCAACGTCTGCGCGTAACTGTGCCTCTGGCTGTCGGAGGGTTCCGACCAGCAATGTTCGTCATCTATAAACCACCGTACTTCTGATTTGGGTCAGATATTGTCTACTCATACCTTATGTGCCTTTTGAAAGTCCTCCGTGAAAGTCCTATTGAAATATCCACCGTTCCTGGTTGAATTCACGATTCACAGATGCCCCTTTTTGTGCTAGGGCGAAATTGTCACTCACACCGATCTCCAGTCGGTATTACGATGTTCCGACAGCAAAATAAACTACTCAGAACGCAATCAGGCTGACGCTTCAAAGGGTTAATACGCACAATACAATTAACCTACACTTCTGACTATTGCAGGACGATACCTGCTACTCGACAATCTAAACTTTAACGTTCCACCTGGGATGTTCCTTCTCACGAATTCGGCCCCGTAGCCGCCTATCAACGTTAAGCTAAATCAATCATGGAATGCCCTCTCTGGCGATTCCAGCCGTTTCAGGGTCCTGTGATCGAAGGTACCCTTATGCCAGGAAACAGAGTCCGCCTGTCCTGGACTTCACCAACGCGTGTGTGACCCCAAGTGTGTGTCTAATGCTCTGCTCTTCCAGGTATATATACTTTTTACCCTAAACTGTCAGGTGGACCGACGCTCATCTGTCCACCTGTCAAAACGGTGGGAGATGACGTATATCGAGGCAGAATCAATACAAGTCATCTCACGCGTGACTTCACTTGTCGAGAAAACCGATTCGTTCTTGCCATGATTGTTATAACTTATGATGACACGACATTTCTATCTTTTAGAATCTCGTTTCTCAATTTACCGTGACGACATCTTGACATCAACCGATTACGTCTCGTAAGACTCCGACTACTGTATAAATTAAACGAGATGATTAGACCTTATCTAACATACCGTTTCTCCCCTGGGTCCCTGCGCTAAAGCTGGATATACACCACGTGTGTTTTTCCAGCTTTACAGAGAAGTGAAATTCATGTAGGTTTTTCGCCTTGATGCGGAATATATTTTGAACTTACAGTATCTTTAAATATGAGGCCCCTTGCCCCTATATTTAGGCTGGCTTTGCCCTGACAACTCCCTTCCCGAGAGAAACACCCTGTGTATCTCTTAAAACACGAGGGGCAAAGCCACGCACGTTCGCCTCTCACACCTTTTTACAATCTACCCATCATGTTCAAGACTACAAAACCGTGCCCTAGTGGTCGTGGGGTTGATGACCGGGCTCATGCGTCGGCCATACCGATTCCCACGACACACACGCTACCACATGCTCCCGTCTTGCGGGTTTACATATGGAGAGTAGCCTTATTCTTAGATTTGCAGCACTCTCTCTCTCTCTGTAATACTATATATTTACACCCAAACATACACATTTTTATACACGTTCGCCCATTTTGCAAACGGTTCACTTGGCACTCACTCCGACGAGTAACACCGTCCGCGCCTTTGCGTCAGACGGGTTAATTCCAACGGAGTGTAACTTCGCCTCCCGTTCCCCTATGTCTTGTGAAGGGGCAAACGACCCCTGCATTATGTTGAGCCTCACCCTCGCAAAGCTCAACCAGAGGATTAAAATTGTGCCTCACACACTCACACATTCAACACACAGATTTCCCGACCGCGCCTTTGCGATAGACGGGGTTAGTGTGCCTCACACTCACAACAAACTCTCGTCAATAAAAACAAGCGCGGTTTCCCCGGGCCTTAACACCGGGTTTGTGCATCCCATACTTACAAAACTCGACACACAGGCTCCCCGTCCACGCACACGCGACAGACAGGGCAGTGTATCTCACATTCGCACTCACAACCAACTCTAGTCAGCAGTCAGAGCAATAATAATACTAAAATAAGAAAGTTCCTCCGGGCCTTAACACCGAGTTTACGAAGCCCATCACCTCACCAACAAAAATATTTGCGACTGGAGCCCCCGTCCCAGACACCAGGCCCACAGCCACCCAACTATTGCTTCTTTATAACCACCGACCATTGGTAGGGGCCCGGTTCCCAGTATCCCCTTGGGTAACCCTTGACACACCCCTACTTCTCGCCCCGTTATTTCTACGGGTATTCCACCAGGGTCCCCATACCCTGTCGTTGTCGCATTCCCAAGAGCTTCCCTTGGCGCTATATCCCCCAGGCTCACTCGTCTCGGCGATTACCGTCGTTCGAACGACACTGGCCGTCCTTGGCCCTTGTGCCCGCGACCCCCCGGTCCATTGCGACGACTTCTTGCGCACGTTGGGCGCTGTGCGCCCCCGGCACTCTCTACGTGGTCTCCGCCACCTAGGATGCTTCTCCTTTGATTTGTGGACCCTTTTCTCGGTCCCCTGGGCGCCCACCTTAACGGTCCCATCCACTTTAACATACTCAACTTGTGTTGACCCGTGCCCTCTCAATTCTGGGGAAGTTTGCCCAGCCATTTGCGTGGGTCTGGCCTCCCCTCTCAACACGGGTGACACCGACTTCTTGGAGCGCTCAGCTCCCCCACATAAATTTGCTTGAGGGTCTTTCCCCAATGATCCCATTGGGTTGCCTCGCTGTTTGGCGTTTCGCCTGGACCGCCTGCGGCCCCTTCTCCCTAATACGACAGGAGTCGCCCCTCCTGAAACTTCCCGACATTTCTTCGTGTAGGGGCCATCCCCTGGGCCATCGGATTGGTTCCCCCTGGGAACCTTCCCTTCCTTACTCGGTACGTTACCGAGTGCAACCGCCGGGAGTCCTTGCCCACCGACTTGAATTTCCTTTGCCCTCGTTGGGCCCTCACTTGGCCCCCTACCCCTGGACCATAACTCATCAGGGCTTGCCCTCACCCCTGGGATATTACCTATGACCAGGTCATACACAGGTGATTCAATGCACATGGCATCCACTTCGCCACAATAAAATGGGGTATCCACCGTTATCCTCGCGATGGGAAACCTTCTAACGGTCCCATCTATCAAAATACACAAATGGTCACGACCCAACAATTGCTTGTCGTCAACCAGTTGCCTTCTAACCGCTGCAGAGGAGCACCCAGAATCCCGGAGCAGACGGATCTCCCTTTGTCCCACATACCCTGGGTACACTGGCATATCAACCTTCTCCTGCGAAGTTGTGAGCCTCTCACACATGCCACTTATTATCGGGACAACCTTCCCGCCTTCCAGCCTTAATTCTCCCTCTTGTATACATTCCCGGAGGGGACTGTGTTCTGGACCGATAGTTTGACAGAACGCTGCCGTCTGCCTACTGGGCCCTGGATTTACGCGGTCACCGTACTTCCAACCCCTTGGCGCTGCGTTCCCGGCCCCCTGCTGAGGTGGTCTAATGTTCCCAGTGGTCCTTACCTGCTTCTGCCAGCAGTCCCTGGCAATATGACCCCGCTTGTTGCAGATAAAACAAGTGGTGTCCTTGGGAGCGCCCCCCTTCCGGCTGGTCTGCGACGCAGGAGGATCGGGGTGGTGTTGCCTTACGGGTGCCATTGCCAACCCGTTTGCCCCACCCCTAGCCGATTTGGGTGCGTTTACACTCCCACCGTGGGCCTCGATGTAGCGTTCTGCCACAGTTGCCATCTCATCATAGGTGGGCGGACCCCTTTCCTTGATGAACAGGCCCAACTCCTTGGAGCATGTAGTTAAAAACTGCTCCCGGAGAAATAGATCTCGCAGGGCTCCATATGACTCATTCACTTCTGCGAGATCAGTCCAGCGGTCAAAGTACCGCCTAGCTCGGGCAAAATACTGAGGTACTGTTTCTCCCTTCTCCTGCTTAATCTCTCGGAACTTGGTCCGGAATCCTTCTTCAGTGAGCTGGTATCTCCGAAGGATGGCATTCTTCAGCTCACTGTAGTCGTTAAGAAGTGCAGGAGGCATACTGGTATAAGCCTCGAGGGCTTTACCTGACAACAAAGGGCTCAAGCACATAGCCCATGTGTCTTCTGGCCACATTTGACTGGAGGCAAAACGCTCGAACCTCTCCAAGTACGAGTCCAAGTCATCTGTGTTTTCATTGAAATGAGCGAGATGGGGGCGTGGGGCATGAATTGCTACCCCTGCACTCCCATCCCCTGAGCGCCGACTTTCATTCTCCACATCGGCCCTTGCTCTGAGGAGCTCTAATTCTCTCTCGTGCCTCTGTTGTTCGAGCTCTCGCTCTGCCTCCCTTTCCTCCCTTGCTAATTGGGCTTCCCTCTCTCTCGCCTCATTTGCTAATTGAATCTCTCTCTCTTTCGCCTCTCTTGCGTCTTTCTCACGCTCTCGTTCTAATTGGGCTTCTCTCTCCCTCGCCTCTCTTGCGTCTTTCTCACGCTCTCGTTCTAATTGGGCTTCTCTCTCCCTCGCCTCTCTTGCGTCTTTCTCACGCTCTCGTTCTAATTGAATCTCTCGCTCTTTTGCGTCATTACGTAAGGCAATCTCCTTGGCCTCACGTTTCTGCTCATCTTTAACGAACTTCTGAAGTTCGGCTCCCTCAAGGCCCATTTCCTTGCCTAATGATACCAGTTGGGCGAGGGGTGTAACAACATCCATTTTGATTTTTTCTTTCTATCTTCAACACTCGTCAGAAAGAATGAAGAAGGAAAAGAAAGAAAGAAAAAAAAATATGGCAATTAATCCTAATTTACCTCTGTAATTTAACGTAGTTAAACGCCCCAATACTCTGAAACCTACCGCAGTTATAATGGCTATTAAGTATCCTCTTGGGGACTACTGTATTGCGATATTAAACCCTTGAACGGCATCAACTGACCGAACGCGTCAAAACCTAAACAGAACCGCCGTTAAAATAAAACAAAATTTCCATATAGCCATTTTTTACCTTTTAGAAATATCCTGGTAGCGCTCGCCAATCAATGTCAGGGACTCCTGAGGCCCCGTAAGGCCTGGGCTGACGTGGGGTTATTTAGTCCCGCTGATGAAGTTGCGGGAAAATTAGACCAACGTGGAGGGTCGGAATCCAAGTGTCGCGAACTCGGCGCAGAGAGCTGAGTTAGACCGACGCCGTGATTCCTTCTCTGCCAAATTGGCCTGAAATAGGTTCGATTTCCGTTAGGTGTGATTCCTAATCACTTCAGGCTGTATAATGGAAAGAATGATTTAAAGTAACAACGATTCTTTTATTTACACATAAAAATAAATCCGTTTCAATATTTCAACAATCAACAATTCATTTCTTTTCACAGAAAATGGGTCACTACGGTTAAATAATTCTAAACAATCATATAGTCATTCTATAGCCCTGTACTGGCACTATAGTCTACACACTGGAAATGTTACTACCGTGAGCTCGCCATAAGAGCTTCACAAATCTGAAATGTTATTACTGTGAGCTCGCCATAAGAGCTTCACCCGCTTAGGCTCAAATGTCAACGTCTGCGCGTAACTGTGCCTCTGGCTGTCGGAGGGTTCCGACCAGCAATGTTCGTCATCTATAAACCACCGTACTTCTGATTTGGGTCAGATATTGTCTACTCATACCTTATGTGCCTTTTGAAAGTCCTCCGTGAAAGTCCTATTGAAATATCCACCGTTCCTGGTTGAATTCACGATTCACAGATGCCCCTTTTTGTGCTAGGGCGAAATTGTCACTCACACCGATCTCCAGTCGGTATTACGATGTTCCGACAGCAAAATAAACTACTCAGAACGCAATCAGGCTGACGCTTCAAAGGGTTAATACGCACAATACAATTAACCTACACTTCTGACTATTGCAGGACGATACCTGCTACTCGACAATCTAAACTTTAACGTTCCACCTGGGATGTTCCTTCTCACGAATTCGGCCCCGTAGCCGCCTATCAACGTTAAGCTAAATCAATCATGGAATGCCCTCTCTGGCGATTCCAGCCGTTTCAGGGTCCTGTGATCGAAGGTACCCTTATGCCAGGAAACAGAGTCCGCCTGTCCTGGACTTCACCAACGCGTGTGTGACCCCAAGTGTGTGTCTAATGCTCTGCTCTTCCAGGTATATATACTTTTTACCCTAAACTGTCAGGTGGACCGACGCTCATCTGTCCACCTGTCAAAACGGTGGGAGATGACGTATATCGAGGCAGAATCAATACAAGTCATCTCACGCGTGACTTCACTTGTCGAGAAAACCGATTCGTTCTTGCCATGATTGTTATAACTTATGATGACACGACATTTCTATCTTTTAGAATCTCGTTTCTCAATTTACCGTGACGACATCTTGACATCAACCGATTACGTCTCGTAAGACTCCGACTACTGTATAAATTAAACGAGATGATTAGACCTTATCTAACATACCGTTTCTCCCCTGGGTCCCTGCGCTAAAGCTGGATATACACCACGTGTGTTTTTCCAGCTTTACAGAGAAGTGAAATTCATGTAGGTTTTTCGCCTTGATGCGGAATATATTTTGAACTTACAGTATCTTTAAATATGAGGCCCCTTGCCCCTATATTTAGGCTGGCTTTGCCCTGACATTAATATTCTGATATTCTGATGTTTTCAGAGTGAATTAAATACTTATTGGTTGGAATATCTCTATCTGGACCCGAAAGAATATCTGTATAACTTATTGAACGAAGAAACATCCCATTGTATCAACGACCATCTGCGCGCAATTTTCCACGAAACGTTGCTCAACAAACAGGCAATAACAGCGTCAAATTACAAACAGAATTAGACTGGTGGCCTGAAAATCAAAAATGTTGAGGTTTTTTTTTAAGTTCTCAAACCACCAGCCTAGTTCTGATTGTAATTCGGCGCTGTTATGAGTTTTTTGGTCCAATTTTCGCCTCAAAAACAAAACCCATGGCACAGTATTGAACTCGACTCGACCCAATCAAACGTCAAAGATATGATTTTGAGACAAAAATGACAATTTCTTTCTTCAAAAATGTTTTGACAAGTGTCGTCTGTAAGTTGTAAATGGTAAATGAGAAGGCGAGATTTCTGGATGGATACCGTAATCACTTCTCACATTTCTAAAAGAAAAACCTGTTTTCTATATTCATTAGTATAACAATATCACTGTATCCAAGTAAAAATTGTATTTTACTTTTTGGATAACCCTTTACCCAACGCAGACGATATCAAAATTTATTATTTTAAATATCATTTTTTGAAATTTTTCAAAAACTTTCAACAAAACTATATCATGTGACCCCTCTTTGGAACGAGCTCGACGAGCTCGTTCCAAAGAGGGGTCACATGATATGGTTTTGTTGAAATTTTTCGAAAAATAATATTTTTTCCGCTACTGAATTTGCATATTACGCGGGCGGATGCGGGCGATTCGTTGGGTAAAGGGTTAAAAATGTGAATGTCAATTCTGTTAATCATCATGAAAAAATATGGTTGTGGAATTTTAAATCTGATTTAGTTGCCAAGTTTTCCCTCTCGTAATACTGTTTGGTTTCTTTAGTACTGAAATTTAGCCCTCCACTGAATTGATTAGTCATAACTTTATGCCTTGTGGTGATGTCTTTTATTTTAATTAAGTTTTGCCATTTTACCATCAATGGAAAACCAATAATTTCCTTTGTGTCGCTTTTTGAAAACATTCTCCTGGGAGAAAATTAATCCTGTTTATTAAAGACACCAACTGCCGTCACAATAGAATTTACAGCCACAGCTCAGATTACACTACGCTTCGTCTTCACAGGCATGAAGATATTTGCAAGCCAAAGGAGCGCGGTGACTCAGTAATTACGGCGTTGGACTTCAAAGTTTAATAGTTCAGTCCCCACCAGGGGTAACTTGTCCTTGGGCAAGAAACTTAAACCCGATTACGCACGAGGGGGTACGGTAGTGCTGTGTGCTAAGGTGAACTGCTCGTCGGTGGTAAACTTGTATTTAACCAATGCTAACCCTGCATATGTGGAATTAGTATGTTGGAGAGTCTCATAGTTGTTCGTCGTTACTCGGTGGTTCTCTCCGGATACTCTGGCTTCCTCCACCCGTGAAACTGTCCGACGCGAGATGACCCTGGCTGTCAAAAGAGTTGTTGAACCCCAATTTTAAAAAATCTTCAAATCTTGGAAAGATCTTGAGCTGTATTTGCCAGACGAATTTTACACGTCTCTCTCTCTCTCTCTCTCTCTCTCTCTCTCTCTCATCAGACAAGAAGGCTACAATCTCATTAGGCCTTTATCCATGTATTACAGGTTGCAAATTAGCCAACCCAACCAGCAATGGAGGTGTAAATATACTATATACCCATAGTAGCTTGGTGTACCAAATAACCACCACGAGGGGTGAAGTGGTGTTAACCGCGAGCCTTTGGCGCGCGGTTAACACCACTTCACCACGTATGGTGTGGTGAACATTTGGTACACCAAGCTACTTTGAATATTTTTTATTTATACCATGATCGTGAGATTATTATGAGTCGCTATTATTTTTTCTCGATTTTACTGAACAGCAGACGAAATACATGCGAATCTGTTTTTGTCCACATGAGCATCGGTGGGCAGTACTTCCGCTGTCATTTTTATCACCGAATCGCCTTTTCGTTTTAATAACATAATAACATACTATTGCCAGCTAACGATGCTTTATTAACATGAGACAATGTATGTTTGTTAATTTTGGGCATCTTATGGGGTAAACACATTTAAAAAAGTAATAAATAATTGTCACTTTCATTTCACTCTTCGCGAGGCAACGTGCGATAAATTTTGGCAAGTTCGCATTCGGGTCAAAGTCACCAAAGGTCAACTGGGATGAAGCTCCACTGTAGGTGTAAATTTTAACTATTGAAACCCCATTGCTGGCCTGTTCACCACGGTTGGTCATAGGCTTTTCATATGTAGTGGAATAGGTAATCATGGTATAAAAAGCCTTCTGTACATTTTACGGCGACATTTTACTGCCCTGGGTTACATTTATTTATTTATTTATTTATTGAGGTTTAAGGTCACATATTTATGCACAATGACTAATCATGACCGTGACAGTTTTACGGGTGGAGGAAGCCGGAGTACCCGGAGAGAACCGCCGAGCAACGACGAGCAGCTGCCAGCTCCCCAACATCGTAACTCCGCACTGTAGCACTGACAGGGTTAGATTGGTTGAAGACATACGTGCCATCGACGTGCAGTACGCCTTAGTACACGGCGTCATCGTGCCCCCACATGGGCAATGGGGATGAAGTGTCTTGCCCAAGGACACAACGCGGTTGACGCAGGTGGGATTCGAACCGAGGACCTCTCGGCTTGCAGCCTGCACCTCTGCCTACTGAGCCACCGCGCTCCCCAGGGGGTTATATTTTAGACCAACAACAACACATTCCACTACTATTACATCACCATCATCAGTTTGTGATTAGATCGGGATTAGAGTCATGCGAACCTCAAATTCGGGTCTAATCGCATCAGGCATCAGATTCGAATCGAATCGAATCTTTAATCGAATCTCACTGCTTTTCAGGTTATGGCTATTACATCTTCTTACAACCGGAATATTGTCAGTCGACACTAAAGTATTGTGTGCAACGGCAACTCGTGAAAATCAAGCAAAAAAACCCCGGACAATTCCAAAACGAAATCAATGTAATTTCTGAAGCAAAACCTGCTTCAACTCGTCTTTTATCATCAGATCTCCTGTTCAGGACACCCCCCCCCCCCCCTTGTCCTGCACAGGAGTCCTTATAAATAATAGAAAAATGGTTTAAGGGGAGATAAACTGTAGGATTTTGAGAACATCTCGACGACTCAAAAGTTTTGAATCGGCGCGGTTGAAATTGAATCGAATCAAATTATGCAGACTATTTCGTGGCTCTGATCCTATTCTCATATATGGCCACCGACTTGGACCGCGACTGCTCCTATTCTAAATATGAGCTCTATGGCCCCCTACACCACAACGTGCCTATACTTTCGCACCGATGCGGCACCTCTTCTAACATATAGCATGGGACATCTCCATCTACTCGTAATGGCCCACATCCTTACACACCTTCAGACTGGAATGAATTTTTCGAGAAATCCCCCTATTTTTATTTCCATAGCCAGAACATTTATTTTCAGTTCTATAGCTTCTCTTGAACTCGGTCGCTTAGATCTATCTTAATTTCATACTCGCTTTGAGGGTCCTTTGAAAGACCCGAATTTCGATATTTCCTGACATTCTTAGCATGCTAGATGCGTAATATGGGTGTGCGTCCAAAACATATGCGATGTACCGTTTTCACCATAATTGCGTCTTAACCCTTCACCTAACATGAAAAGCAGACGACACTTGCAAAAAAATTCTTCAATAACTATTTTTTTCATTTTTTTCTCAAAAACATAGGTTATGACCCCTCGTTGGAACGAGCTCGACGAGCTCGTTCCAACGAGGGGTCATAACCTATGTTTTTGAGACAAAAAATGAAAAATTAATGAAAATTAATTGGCGATTTTTGAGAATAGCGCTGGCCGGTTTTGGCCGTTACATTGGGTAAAGGGTTAACTTGCCATAATGACGTAGATAATGATTATAGGAGAATATTGTTTTTTACGCTCTTTAATGTTTTATCCAGACCGCCCGTGTGGCGTTCAACAAATGCTCAAAAATGGGCATTAAATTTCATGCTTAGTTACCAGTCCTTGAATTATTGCTGGTCTGATTGAGTGATAAATCGGTTTTCGGGGTCTGTTATATAGACGCACATTCTTATACCTTGGCCCGAACGAGAAAAATTATTAAGAATATAACCCTTTCATACAACAAAATTGGAAACTTTTAGCTATCACCTTGACAAGGTGTGTATTGCCTCAGTGATCACGACATTGGGTTTGAACGTTCGCGGTTCATTCCCCACCGGGTGTAACTGCGTTGTGTCCTTGAGCAAGGCACTTAGGCTATTGATTAACCGATGTTTGGCAATCGCATCTGACGTCGGCCGATTTTAAGTCATTGGTTGATCATCGGTGGAGGTGTTTGAACATTCATCCATGCCGATGGTTACATGGAACACCACTGGATCAAAATTGTTTGTATTTACGATTGATTAACAATATTATACAAGCTGTAACAAACATAAGAAGGTTCCAACAATGATTGGCAGGAATCAAGATTGGCCTAATCTCACTGATTGGTCTGATCATCCCCTTGATTGTTGCATATGACTCAATAAAATGCGACATCATTGGAAACGGGTTAACAACACAGTGTGTCTTTGATCGTCGATCAAAGACGCTGTGTACCAACTCTTAATGTAATACGACGCTTAATGTAAAAAACTTTTAAATGTTACGAGTTTATTACATTAAGCGTCGTATTACATTAAGAGTTGCTTGTACGAACTCTTAATGTAATACAACGCTTAATGTAATAAACTCTTAAATGTTCGGAGTTTATTACATTTAGAGTCGTATTACATTTAGAGTTGCTTGTACTAACCCTTAATGTAATACGACGCTTAATGTAATAAACCATATGGAAATATATTCGTGTTCCCCATCCGTCCGTCCGACCGTCCGTCCGTCCGTCCACTGAATCCGTTTCGTCGAAGAGCTTCTATGTGTTGTGTTTTGATACGTTAAAAGCTTGTTACAATGGTCTATGAGGATCTATAGATGTACATAAATGTTTTTTTTTATTTCCGCGCGTGGGGGTGGGGGGTGGGGGGCTGGGGCGGGCAGCACGTTTATTTTTAGAGACGAGAAGCGTAACATACAGCACACTTTCCCACGAATGACGCTTAATGTAATAAATTTTTAAATGTTAGAAGTTTATAACATTAAGCGTCGTATTACATTAAGAGTTGCTTGTACCAACTCTTAATGTAATACGGCGCTTAATGTAATAAACTTAGGGACCGACCTGGGCATGCGCCAGTGCGTATTTGGTTCTGAAACATCAGGACCTGGCTCTTAAATCTCAGAAATAGGCTTCTCAGTTGGCGCGTAACTTCTCAGATCATATTTTGATATTCTTTCGATGGATAATCGAGAGAGACACTCTTACATGTATTATATATATGATTATCATTTATCATTGTTGTAGAGTGCTTAAGTTAATACTTCAAGTCTTAATTACCAAGCATTAATCTTCACTGTGGTTTCTGATCAAGTCTTGGCTGCCTAAATAGGCAGCCAAGACTTGATCAGAAACCACAGTGAAGATTAATGTTTGCTATAGTGTACTCAATGAAAATAATGAGAGCTATTACATACTTGCAGTGTGTGTTACAAACAGCAGTGTGACTCCGTAAATTGAAATCTGGCGTTTGAATTGAAAAAATAGGCTCCGAGGCTAGAGCGTATTTTAAATAGTCCTGATCGGTCCCTGATAAACTCCTAACATTTAAAAGTTTATTACATTAAGCCTCGCATTACATTAAGAGTTGGTACAACGCTGCGCTGTTAACTTGTTTCCCCTGATGTCGTATTTGTATTTTAGTACGCACACTGACATACTCTTCAGGTCAACAAACTAATCAACGTGAAAAGTAACCCTGTTCTATGCATTCTTAAACAAACTGCCGCTTTTGGTTTTTACTATTAGCGGGGGAGGAATTCGTCACATACAGGTGAATTGTGCACTTGGTGATACCTTCTTGAAATTTGGCACACTGTTAGTGTAGGCTATGAGGTTCTCAAAAACGATCGGCTACAAGTTGACACCGACCGGTGGCGACCAGTAGCGGCACAATCCAAAATGGCCGCCAGCGGCTGAAGGGAACCTCCTTTTCGACGGTCTACCGACTATACATCCGATTGTAAGGGCGCGAAAGTGAACTCTGATCCACGCACGTGTTGGAAACAGACGTGGGAGATGATGTAGAATAAAACGAGATTCTCTATACGGACGCATCAATTTCTTGGAACTTGAAAAGAGCGTTGTTTCTCCGGGATCAGCGTCATTCAGGCAAACCTGAATGACGCTGATCCCGGAGAAACAACGCTCTTTATGAAGCAGTCTCTTTGCCATACAATCTCTTGTTTGGCGTAATTCCGCAAGCAATTCTGATTTGTCTGTCGAAATTAATTCGAGAACGCGATTGTTCACAAAAATCATTCACAGAATGAGTGAGAATCCTCTTCGTGTACGGACTAGTACTGACTGGGAACGTTGTTGCTTTTGCCAGCAAGACAGTTCCAAGAAATTGATGCGTCCGTATAGAGAATCTCGTTTTCATGACGCCTATAAAGCTATTGAGGAAGACATAACGCGCTTCCTAGATAATGGCGTTGAGCTTCCATATAATTTGACCATTGATTGTTTGATGAGAGAGAGTGATGAGTGTATGTCGATGTCACTGTTGACGAATAAGGCAATATATCATAAGACATGCCGTGACAGTATTCGGACTCACATCGTACAGCGCGTGCTACACAAGCGAGAGCGAAATGAGGCAGTGGCATCCTGCTCCACGCTGAGTCCTAAAAGAACACGGACAAGTTTTGAATCTGGCTGTGACAGGAAACTGCCCCAGTGTGTTTATTGTCACAAACGCGAAGGTGACAGCAGTGAGCCTATTTGCAGATCAATGTCTGATAACAATAAACTCAAAATTATGGCAAAGGAAGCCGAGAACTGGGTTGTTTTTTCTCGGGTCAATGCAGCATTTGATTCCGCTGCTAGTGATCTTTACTATCACAAAACCTGTTATTGTAAGCTTGCCAATGAAGCACGAGCGGCTAAATCTAAAAAGTCGAAGAACGCCGAACATTCCGCGTCAGGCCTGCCCTATGACCCTCTCGTTATGGCAGAGCTCATAACATTTGTTGAACACAACGATTCCGCGATGAAGCTTGTCGATCTCAAGAATCTGTACAGTCGGAGGTTGAAGCAAGTCGGTTCTGATTGGCTTAGTGAAGAAATACATTCCACTCGATTCAAAGAACATTTGTTGCAGAAATTGGGCGATGGCTGGGACGCCTTCACACAGGGTAGAGATGTATTTATTTCAAGTAGGTTTCGAGTTGGCTCCTTGTTGTCCGAATCTTTAACTCGTATAGTGTCTGAGGAAGAGGCAAAAAAGATAGTTGATGTGGGTCTTCTTCTGCGTAAACACATACTCATATCTCAAGCTCCTTTCACGGGATCATTTTCATCTTATTGCTTGAGCGAGCCTGTACCCAACTCACTCCTGACTCTTCTTAGAGTTCTACTTGAGGGCACATGTAGTATACAGAACTTAGGCGATGATGAGACTGTTAATGCCAAGACTCGAGTGGCTTGTACTATTTCACAGATGTTGATCAGCAATTCAGCGAAACGCTCCGAACATGCACAAAATGTTCACCAGAGACGTGACAGAGAAACTCCAATGCCTCTTTATGTGGGTTTGAAGTTGCATGCCCATGATCGTATGAAAAATCTTATCAGAGATTTTCATCAAATGGGACTCTCTGTCTCTTATGATCGCGTAATGGATGTTCGCAGGAGTTTCGCGAGAGCTGTTTCACTGCGGTTCAAGAACGAAGGTGTTGTAGTCCCAGCTAACTGCAAACGTAATGTTTTCTCGATAGGAACCACTGATAACATTGATGTATCTGGTAGATCTGATATGCATGGTACGTCCATCACACTCATTGGTCAACTGAGCAGGGACAATGTGGGTACTGATCCCCCACCACTGAGTTTAGATGTTCCAGAAGACACACAAATTGAACTCCCAGACGACTATGCATTTGTTCCTTTCGTTGAAGACTTTGGTGGGGACATCAGGCTTGAATCTCCAGATGAATGTAATGTACGGCCCAATGAATATGCAGATTTGAACGTGGGAGAGAATGACTGGTTGTCTCATGTGTCACAGATCAGCAATAAAGGGAAGGTTGATGGCAGCTGGCAGCTTGATGAAGTCCCTGTGACCTTTTCAGGCTTCTTTTCAAAACATGAAGATCAAGACAATGTCAAACCTCGTGCAGTTATTGGGGTATTCCCTGTTTTCAGTGAGCAGAAAGCGGACTCACTCAGTATGCAGAAGCATGCTATGTATGTGGTCAGGGAAGCTACTGCTTTCGTAAACCCCGGCCAGATACCTGTCATTGAAGGTGACTGTCCGTTGTATGCCAGGCAGAAAAAATGTCAATGGCTGTTCCCAGAGGAGATAGGTGAGGATCGAATGGTGTGTATGATTGGATTCCTGCATCTTGAAATGTGCACCCAAGAAGCTGGTGGTAAGCTTATGGGTGGTTCTGGTTGGGAGCGAATGTTTCACCTCGCAAAGATATTCACACCCGGTGTAGCATCATCCCTACTTGGTGGGAAACATGTCAAGAGGACGCGACAGGCATATCTTCTCACTCTAGCTTGGCTTGAGATCCTCAGAAAGAATGCTTATGAGATTTACTGTCAGCAGACTGGGCCCCATGAGTCATTTGAAATGTGGGAACAGAGGATTCTTTCACAATCTCCAACTGCGCGCTATTGGGGTGAAATCGTTCGGAACTTTCTCTTGACAAGCTGTCAATTCGTTCGGAACCAACGAATCGGTAACTGGCCTGGTACACTGTGTTCTATCGATGAGTTGTGCAGTTACTTTTTTGCCCTAGGACATACAAATTATTGTCGGTGGGTCCCCGTATTTCTGAGAGACATGTCTCAGCTACCCAGGCGGCATCCTTCAATCCACAACAAATTCATGGAAGGCCATTTTGTGGTCCAGCGTAGTGAGAGGAAGTTCAGTATGATGGGTTTAGATCAGAGCCAAGAACATAGTATCCAACTACTCAAAGAAGACAGTGGTCCAAAAGGTCTCTATGGCCAGGCTGAAGAGAAAGTCGTTATTGAGCTTTCAAGGTCAGAAGTTCTGCGTGTTATAGATGAGTATGAATATGCAAGTTTCCACACAACATCATCAGATAACACGGAACACCCGGAAAGTTCGGTATCAGAGCAGAAAAAATTTCTGAATCAATTGAAATCTCTCCTCGATCTGGTGAATCAGGGACTCATTATCAACCCTTATGATGAAACTAGTGGTCAGCTGGTGACATTAGATACTGGTGAATATATGGACCCCGAAGTTAGTAAGAGTTTACGGTCATTACCCGAAAGGGGCAAGCATTTATATTCCACTTTCTTGAAGGAAAGGCTTGTGGAATGCACCGTACCCCTGAATGATGTTATTCCCAAGGCAAATATATATACCTTCCTTAACCCACCCCCAGCCAACCTGGACAAAGGCCGAGACAAACTCATGTCAAGTAAAGCAACTGCCGCAATAGTTACCCAGATGTTCGTTTCACTGCAAGCCCGGCCTGATTCAAACATGGATGAGTTTTTCATGCACGAGAATGCACGTGATCCGCCAGCATTATCCGATAGAGGTAAGCTACGGAGTGGGACAAAATCTCAAATTCTCAATTGTTTACCAGCTATTCCTGCACAAGGGAAGAATTCAGCAGCTAGACAAGCTTCAGTTGTCATCTTGGATATGCCTGCTGTAGTCCATGTAATCAAACCACAGAAAGCGGATCTGTTTGGAGAATATGCTCGATTGCAATTATTGCCATACATCGAATCTCTGATTAACACGAACACCACAAGGGTTGATGCGATCTATGACTGTTACCCCGAAGGCAGTTTGAAGAATCAGACGCGAGCAAAACGCCTCGGTGAGACAGCAGTTAGGTTGATACGGGTGTCCGAGAACGTCCCTTTACCTAAAGGGAAGAATTGGCAGGCATTCTTGAAAGTTAGTGAGAATAAAGACGAATTTTTCAAGTTCCTGTCTGCTGAACTGCTGAAATTAACATCAACATCCGAGTACCAGTTGTTAACGACATCAGGAGAATATGTACTATGCAATAAGGATGTTAGCTTATGTGACATATCTCCATCGAACCACGAGGAAGCAGACACGCGCATGATGCTTCATCTCAACCATGCAGTCTCACAAGGTCACAAAATAGCTTTTCTTCGCACGGTTGATTCTGATGTCGTCATTCTGTCTTTGCACCATTTCGCAACATTCCGTGACCTTGGACTCAGTGAGCTGTGGATTGGGTTTGGAATTGGAAAGGCATATAAAGATATGCCAATTCATGAGATAGCTTCACAACTTGGACCTGATTACTGTAAGGCCCTGACTTTCTTCCACGCCTTCACAGGTTGTGATGTAACATCCAGCATGCTCGGCATTGGGAAGAAGACAGGATGGAATGCATGGATGAATTTTCCCGCATCAACTGAAATGATGATAGAATTGACTGAGAATCCGCAAGTCTTTTCAGAGGATTCCCCTCATATGCAGCATATCGAAAAACTCACCATACAGATGTACAGTAACAGTTGTGTCAGTACACGTGTCAATGATGCGAGACGGCATATGTTCACACATGGCCTTAAGTCTATGGAAAACATCCCGCCCACCAAAGCAGCTCTGTATCAACATGTAAAAAGGGTAATTCTTGTGTCATCTTTCATTTGGCATCGTGCTCTGCAGAAACACTTATGTGTGCCAGACCCATCACAGTACGGATGGGAGTGGAATCCACGTCTCAATATTCTGGTCCCATTTTGGACTCACCTAGGAGACGCAAGTGCTGCATGTGCACTGATGCTCCACTGTAGTTGTGCCAAGGCCTGCAAGGGCAATTGCAAATGCTTGAAAGCTGGATTAAGGTGCACACCTTTGTGTAAGTGTGAAGGTGGCTGTTGTAACAATATTGAGTAGTATACTGTCATGTTAGGACCAGTCATCTCCTATTCTGGTATTTTTTTTTCCATTTTCGGCCAGTTAACACATGTCATGTTTCTAGTTGAGTTGATTTTGCTAACAAATGTTCATCCCATGTGGCTTGCTACATTGTCCGGGGTATAGGAATACAGTTTTAGATTTCGGAAAATAGTCTGTTATTTACTGCACAAGACGGTGTTAATTCATGCATAGCATGATACAATATCCCCAACTATTTTGCCTCTGTACAACAGTTGATACCTTCGTTCACCCGTGTGTTCATCTATGGTATCCTTGTCTTTCTCTGGCCATAGGCCACATGTGACTAGTCAGTTCCTACTCCATAGCAAATCAACTTGGAAATCCTTCATCTTGTAGCGCACTCATGTCTCAATGAATCCATACCTGAGTTGATCTAATAAATCTAACGTAAGGTATCAAATTGCCATACCGGATCATATTTCGATAAGTTATTCGCTAAAACATTTCGACCACTCATCGACATCAAAGGTCATGTTTTGGCTCCCAGTGGTGGCTATATCTCTATATCCCTGGTAAAGTAGCATACCATGAGGGATGGGCATTAAGTGTCGGCAACATTAATCCTGACTTGGAACACACCACATCTTAACTGGCCGAAAATGAAGAATACTACTTGTAGTCAAAAAATATTCCTGTACCTCGAATGACTGCAAACATACACTCACCCCTTCTAGTCCCATTTTGCCAATGTTCTATACTGGCAAGATAACATTGTATAATTAACAACGGGAACTAATGCATCCCGAGTTCATTCCAGCACTGCCCTTGCTGGCAGACGTGTCGCTATGGTGTTGAGATTGAACCAGAACTCCTCTAGAAATTTGATAGTTTTATTTTCTTAGAAAATAAATCTATCGAAAATGCCGGAAGTTGAGAATAGACTGTCACTTTAATTGGATTATCAAATGTCCAAGTATCCCCACTGCTGCATACTATCGAGTACCCTTGTTCATGTGTTGACAGGAATCTCTCATACCATGTTCATTTGACCATTGCATTCCCGAGAAACATTCAACACTAATTTATCTACGGACGGACGATCATACTGACAGTCAGACACACAGACGCACACATCGACGGAAATTCTGATCCCATTATCCATTAATCTTCCCCCCAACTTGTTCCAAGGGCTTCACTCCATCATTCACATCAATTACAGCACATGTATGGTGTTAGGTTTGGAGCTTCAGTTGTGCGATCGGCGAAAATAGCTTTTTTTCGATCCGCTTGGCGGCCATTTTGGATTTCGCTGCTAGTGGTGGCTAGAGGATGGTGCCAACTTGTAGCCGATCGATTTTGAAATCTCTGATGCCTACCCTTACATCATGCCAAATTTCAGGAAGGTATCACCAAGTGCACAATTCTAGCGAATTCCTCCCCCGCTATATTTGATATCGGCACTTACAATCCGCAGATTGTTTGCTGAACTAATTGGCAAGCAGATGACGATCGTAAATCCTTGTCGCTTAATTAATAAGTCCCAATTGCCCGGATGTGGGCACGAGAGGCGCTGTGTGCTAAGGCGTACTGCACGTCGATTGCACTCTTCCTCCCAACCAATACTAGCCCTGCTTGTGAGGAGTCAGTGCGTTGGAGAATGGGTCTGACATTTGCTCGCAGCTGCTCGGTGGTTCTCTCCGGATACCATAGCTTCCACCATCCGTAAAACTGCCCATGCTCCTGTCTGTCGATACTGTCCTTCAACCGCAATAAAAAGATATGATACCAAGAAGTTTGCTTTGAGATACCCTGAACCCTTGTCAAGCGATTGTGTCGTTACATCCGGGATCTAACAGTCAATCTGAGGTTGGTAATTTTCAGTGAGCAGAAATATTGAGATTTAGGTGAAATGATCGACTGAGTTTGTAGTTACGATAAACAAATGTTTATAACATATTTCATGCCACTTCTGACAGCAGGCATTCTAATTATAGATATGCCTAATTGTTTCTCTTCTGGGAATTAATTCTACACTTGAGTGTCTATATATCCAAACATATGTATTGCACTTTAAATATTTTGATTAAAAACAGGAAACTAAAATCCGACAATAACCAATTAGAATATAAAATAAATATACAGATAACAGACATTATGTTGGTAGATCTATTTAACCCTTTACCCAACGCAGACGATATCAAAATTTATTATTTTAAATATCATTTTTTCAAAATTTTCAAAAAATTTCAACAAAACCATATCATGTCACCACTCGTTGGAACGAGCTCGTCGAGCTCGTTCCAACGAGGGGTCACATGATATGGTTTTGTTGAAATTTTTGGAAAAATAATATTTTTTCAACTGCTGAATTTGCATATTACGCGACCGGATGCGGGCGATTCGTTAGGTAAAGGGTTAACCATTTAACAAATGGACGTGACAATCGCTACATATATCCAGTACCTCATTCGACACTCGTTATCAATCGATTTTATCGGCTGATAACGAATGTCGATTAAGGACTCGGGAATAAGTAGCGGTTGTCACGTCCCCATTTAACTGGTAGATGATTATTATTATTATTATTATTATTATTATTATTATTATTATTATTATTATAAAAGCATTTGTATAGCGCCATTTTTACACTGAAGTATTCAAAGGCGCTTGATATAACAAACAGATTATCAGTTATCACACAATGAGACATATCACAGATTGAAAGCCTGTTTAAGTAAATGAGTTTTTAGTGCTTTTCGAAATTGATATACATCTGTTTCCTTGCGTACATTTACGGGAAGAGAATTCCACAGTCTTGGACCTGCTACCGAGAATGCCCTGTCTGCGAAAGTCTTACAATTTGTTTTTGGCACAAAGAGTTCACATGAATTGTTTGATCTCAAATTCCGAGAGTGACTGATTTTAAAAATAATGTCTTTAAGATAGTCCGGGGCATTGCCGCAGATGCATTCGTGTACAAATGTCAAGATTTTGAATCGAATCCGTTCCGCAATTGGTAACCAGTGTAACGACTTTAATGCTTCCGTGCTGCAGTCAAATTTTGATTTTCCTAAAATCAATTTGGCTGACATATTCTGAATTCTTTGGAGCTTCGACAACAGTTTTTTTGAAAGGCCAAACAAAAGCGCATTCCCATAGTCCATGATAACTAATGTTTGGGTTTCACATATTCATTTGTTTATTTATTAGGGTTTAACGACACATGAACAGCCAGGGTCATATGTCGGTGACAGTTTTACGGGTGGAGGAAGCCAGAGTACCCAGAGAGAACCACCGAGCAACGACGAGCAGCTGTCAGCTCTCCAACATCGTAACTCTGAACTCTGCACTGTGGCACAGACAGGGTTAGAGTGTTTGAAGACATGCGCACCATCGACGTGCAGTACGCCACAGTACACAGCGTCATCTTGCCTCCATGAAGACAATCGGAGTTAAGTGCCTTGCCCAAGGACACAACGCGGGAGCACGAATCAGTCGCTAAAAATGGTCAACCATCCAACTACTAACCGCGCTCGATGTTGCTTAACTTCTGTGATCTGACTAGAACTGGTTACCGCGACCCCCCCCCCCCCCCCCCACACACACACACCCACATACACACTCCCCACATATTCATTTAGTCGGTCTCAGAACTGCGTACATTAGGGAAATGGTGTTCACTTTATGTTGAAAATGGTTTCTAGAGTAATTTTCGATGAGGAACCTGATAGTGTGGTCAGAAACTTGAAAAAAGGTGCTCAAATTAGAGTTTTAGGGGCCTGAACTCCAGTTTTGTTTAAATATATTATGGCTTATAATTCTCATATAAACAGCAATTCTCAAAACATTTGATATGGTTTATGTATTATTGAGGTCTTCTGCATTGTTTGGTTACAATAACATCACGGTTTGGGCTCAGCTAAACCCCAAATAGAGGTTATGGACAATACGGTCCACACAATATTGTTGCATCTATAGTATTAGCTTTAAATGTATTCAGGTTGATTGCTTGTTGCATTATCATGTAAATTAAATTGCTTTGGGTGTTACTACATATTTTGAACCCTATTTCAGTCTTGTAGGGGCTCCTAGGGTTATGTGTATCCCTGCATTAAATTGGGGGGGGGGGGGGGGGTTATGACCTAAGGGGACATTTTAGAGGGTGTCCTCGGGGATTTTGTCCAAAAGGATTTTGTCCTACAATCACTCAGAACACCCCTCCTCCTTTACCTCCTCAAACACACCACTGAAGGTCGTTCTTCTACAAAGTAAAAACATTCCCGATTGGAAATGCTGAATTTGGAGCACAGGAAGCAAAAATGGATGACGTGACGTACGTGTCGCTATAACAACACGTACTGTGTAATTGGAATTACATAACATATCACCGTGATAGTTACGTCAAGCGATGGCTCTCTTATGCCATTTGAAAAACTCACTGTTCATACGACTGTTGCGTTACTACCAGAAAAACAAAAGATGTTCGAAAATTACTGCCTCCAATTTTAGCGACATCCCCAGCACGGGAAAAACCTTTAAAATTCATATCTTGGCAGCTGTTTGTTTCAGACGGAGAGAAGATAAAACATAAATTTATTTTGTTTATGTTATTTTCATCCAATCTCTCAGGTCACCAGTCTAATTGTCACCCGAAAAAATTTTCGGGGGACTATAGAAATCAGCGGTGTCCGTCCGTGCGTCCGTGCGTCCGTCTGTCTGTGCATCCGTCCCACTTGGTGTCCCCATGATAGCTCCAGTTTGGTTCATTTGATTGGAACCAATTTTGGTATTTGACCTTCTTATCGCAAACCACAGGTCAAGTTCGAATATGGGTTCGGCCAGATTATTTTTATTAGAGTTATGTCTCTTTTTCCACTTAGAAATTTCAATATTTGCTGTGTCCGGATGATAACTCCAGTTAGGATTATTTGATCGGAAAGAAATTTAGTATGTGACTTTCTGGGGTAAAAATACAGGTCAATATATGTTTGGACCGATCATTTTTACTAGAGTTATGCCCCTTTATCGACTTGGGTTTTTTTTTTTTGGGGGGGGGGGGGGGGGGGTGGGGTGGGGGGGACATGTGGCCGAGCGGCCTTTTATTGTGTTTAGAATTTTAAACTGTTGTGAGATATTTGTTTACACATATTGGTTTGGCGTTTGGGTGCAGATTACCGTCATTTCAACCCTTTACTTAATGCCACGGTCAAAACCGGCCAGCGGTATCCACAAAAAGCACCATTCATTTTTCATTAGTTTTTCATTTTTTTGCGTGAAAAACATAGCTTATGACCCCCTCATTGGGAGCGCGGTGGCTCAGTGGTAGACTGTTGGACTTCTATGCTAGAGGTCCCGAGTTCGATGCCCGTCCGGGACGACCCGCGTTGTGTCCTTGGGCAAGGCGCTTTATCCCGGTTGCCTATATGGAGGCGCGATGGCGCCGTGTTCTAAGCCGTACTGCACGTCGGTATGCACATGTCTTCAACTGCTGTAACCCTGCTTGAGTGGAGCTTGAGCGGAGTTGGATCGTTGAGGAGCTGACAGTTGCTCGTCGTTGCTCAGTGGTTCTCTCCGGGTACTCCGGCTTCCTCCACCCATAAAACTGTCACGGTCACAATTAGCCATTGTGCATAAGTATGTGACCTTAAACACCAATAAATATATGACCGCTCCTTGGAACGAGCTGTTGTGCTCATTCCAACGAGTGGTCATAAGCTATGATTTTGATGCAAAAACTGAAAAAAATAGTTATTCAATAATTTTGTTTGCAAGAGTCGTCTGCTTCTCATGTTAGGTAAAAGTTTAACGTCACTTTCCTTTACTCACAAAGATACACAGATATTCTTTCGAGTTGGCTTTATAGATATTACAACCAAACAGTATTTCATTCGTCTTGAAAACAACAAGATATATTAACACAGATTAAACTATGAAATACAGCAGAATTCATTCGATACAGTCTGTACTAACTTTATTATTTGTTTTGTTAAATTTATTTCATTATTTATCAAGTGAACCCTTCACTCCACGCATGGGATATCAAAATGAATTTGAAAAATTGTTGTTTCGAATTTTTAAAAATAAAATTCAGCAAAACCATGTCATGAGAATCCCACACTGGAACGAGCCCGACGGGCTCGTTCCAATGAGGGTTCACATGATATGGTTTTGTTGAAACTTTTAAAAATATTTTTTTTCCAACTTTTCATTTTGTATGTTACGCGTACGGGTACCGCTGATTCACTAGGGAATTTATTAGATTCATATTGTCTGTGTGGGTTTCTGTGACCTTGTTCTCTCGATATTTTCTAATTAGATGTGTTTTATACTTTCTATACATGTTCTTTTCCAGGACAAAGAATGATGGGGTACGCTAACACCATTAAGGAATTAAATGCATCAAGATGCCACAACCTGTTGGTGGTTCTCGCCGATAACTGAATCTTATATGTGTTGGTGAGATTCCAGTTATATAGTCAGTTCAAAAAGAACAATTTCCCTCCAACAGCCACGCTAATTGGTTAGATCGACAAAACAGACTTGCTTTCCGGAACAAACACTTTCAGAACTCAATACTGGCGAGTAAACTCTGATTTGGATTTCATTGTGTACTGAGGTACAAATGTCAATCACCTGTTCTAGACTGGATAAAACACATACGGACTGTGAATTTGCGTTACACCTGGACTGCAGAAAAAAATCCGTACTATCCTAAACAATCGTCAATGGATTATATATTCTTAACGCATAATCCTTGATACGAATTCTGCGAAGATGATGAATTTCTTATAACCACCATGAACTAATTATTGACGCATCTCTCGAGTATCAGTTTGAATTTCTCGCAGCAGAAATGATTTAATTCACTTTGACATCGTTTGATCTTATCTTTTCTGAGAAGAATGGATTTGGCGAACTAGTTATTTCATTGTGCAAAGTTACTTTTGAAGCTGTCGGCATTTCTCAACAATCTCGTCGGGGATAGATATAATTCTGTAATGTTTACACACCTGAATTCGAAAGCAATCTGGAGTAGAAACCTGGAATGTATCATTGTTGAGAAATAAAGAAAGTATACGTTTTATATTAGTTTAACATGTACCGCTACAAGGCATATTTTTCTATCATTTGATATTCCTATTTAAACAATTCGCGCGGAGAAGAATCGTTTGTGAAAAAACGCGGTTTATTGGAATTGTTCGCCATAATGAGCTTCTTTACAAGACGGTCGGTTTATTGGAATTGTTCGTCATAATGAGCTTCTTTACAAGACGATAATTTAACAACACACTATTTGGGATTTATGCAAAACACTAGAATATACATCGACATGAATTGTATTTATAGTTAAGATGATTTTGTTGAATAACGTGGTGACTTTTACTGTTCTTTTATTTCATGTTAATATTTCTTTATGCAATAGATTGTTGATGGAATTCTGGGATCTGGCCGTTCAGCTTCCAGGAGTTTACACCAATGAAGATCAATACCTTAATGACGTTCTTAACGGATTACCGTCAGATAAGCGTCACAACAACATGCGTACGGTTTTACGGCCGATTAGAATTCGTTTTTTAAAAAATTCTTTCAATATTTATGCTGAAGAGTATATGAACCACGCAAGGAAACCATTTCGTCGGGATTTGTATAGTTTTAGTTTTGACGAAAAGAAACTGAAAATTATAATGAAAAAATATAATTTTCTCCATCAAAAATTATCTAGAAGATACAAAAATTATTATAGGTTGTTTAGAAAACTGAACGATTCTTATTTTGAGGCGGATCCGGACTGTAATCTGTATTGGCGGCGCATGAATAACAAGACATTTGTGGGTGTGACTAGAAGAGGATGCTCATATCGGCTAAAGCACGAGAAGGTAAGTACCTACATGTAAATATGGGTATAAAATGGAGAGCGGGCCGGGATCGTGGGGGTGGGGTATCTCACCTTTTATCCTTTGGCCAAAAATTCCAATAGCTAGAAACTCCACCCGTAGAACGTACAGACACAATGTGACCTTGGCTGTTAAAAGTGTCGTCGTGCCCTCAAACCACAAACAGTTAAAAATGTCGTGCCTATGACAGTGGATTCGTTGCTTTCTTATGTAGCTCTGACCTTTGAACTTTGTCATGGATAAAAGTGAATTTTGCACCAAATTTCATGACAGTCAATATTTCGTTCCGTGAGTGAGTCAAGGCGCCACCTGCAATGCTGAAGCCTTGCAGAAAGCGCCTTGTTGCACACAAGACCTGATTTCCAACTCTAGTACCCAAAAATCGTATCTTTTAAACTAAGGGGTGTGGATGTGTTTCGTTCACAGCCACAGTGCGGCTGCAGTGGACTGGCCATTTTCCACGGGTGGACAATATTTCCACGGACGCTATAATATTAGATTCCAAACACTAATTGTAGGAACAAACACCATTTTCTTTTTAATGAAGCTTTGGGTACCTCCCGGTGATTCATTAATTAAAATTTTCCTGCTGATGATTTTTATTACCTGGTAAACTCATGCGTGGACATCACTGTCCACGAGTGGAATATGACCACGTGACTGTACTGTAGTGGTTTGAACATTTCCACAGGTTCGATGATTTACCCCATAGATGCCTGTAGAACCCCATACAGTTAAAACTAGAGGTCCTGTCATGAAATGCGCACAAAGAGCACGTCGATCTGCGCGTTAATCTACGCGTTATGACCATAGTAAGGCTATCAAATTATGTACATATGGTCTGTGCATAAGCAATGTTTCAGCCAATGGACCTCCGGGTAACCCGGAGGTCCATTGGCAGAAACATTGCCTGTGTTTGCTATGAGTAATCGGGAGAACCTGCCGTGCTTTGGATGCCATTCGAAATGGCAATTGCGCGCAATTCCTACGCACAATTAAGCCTAGATAAGCGCACAATTCGTGACAGGACTTCTAGTTTTAACTCTAGAACATGGCAGGTGCCCCACTGGTACCACAGAGAGCGTTTCACGATAAATTATTGGACCCTAAATTAGCTGAATGTTACTTCATAAATTATTTTAAAAGACATCACTCGTTTTTGGAAATGGTGTTGGGGAAAATGAACGGGAAAATAAAACGTACATACATGTGCGTATATATATACGAAAACTGGCTTGCGTTGAGTAACGGTTTATTTTAACTTCATGTGATGGAAAAAAGAAACAAAATAATAACAAACCTAAAAATCACAACTTCAGACTTCAACGGATATATACACACTTTTAAAACAATATATTGAACAAATAACAACAAGAACTAAAAATTCTATCTTTAACAAAGAGGTTCGATTCACACCAAAAGCCACCTGAAGGTTTTGTTTGAAAACACAATTCATTTTTAGGGAGGACCCCTTCCCCTCCTCCAAACTTCTTCCCAGAAAAACTCAAACGAGATTCATATGATTGGTCGTGCCAAGTTGCGCAGATGTCTACGGTATCTCCATGCAATGCTATGATCCTAAAAGGACACGTGCTGACTTGCCCAATCACGGGGAAAATGTTCCCCACCGCCTCCCCACAAGCATTTTCTGGTGCCACCACCACCAACATTTATTTATTTATTTATTTATTTATTTATTTATTTATTTATTTATTTATTTATTTATTTATTTATTTATTGGGGGGGGGCGGTGGCTCAGTAGGTAATAAAAATCAGCAGCAGCAAAATTTTTAATTGATGAAGCCCTGGGCTGAACCCGGTGCTTCATTAAATATAGTTTTGATGATTGTTCCTACAGTACGTGGAGAGTGGATTGTAAGTAAATCACCCGCGGAGTGGGGTTATCACCCAAGCTATACCTTTCAAATTTTGTCCATATCGACAAAAAACACAAGCAATGTTTCAGCCAATGGACCTCCGGGTTTAACCCGGAGGTCCATTGGCTGAAACATTGCTGGTGCTGGTTGTGCTTTGCAAGAAATTCGCAATTATTGCTTGGGTGGAATCTCCACTCTGCGGGTGATTTAGTGATAATCCACTCTCCACGTACTGTATAATTAGTGGATGGAATCAAATAATATTGCGTCCGTGGAAATATTGCCTACACGTGGAAAGTTACCAGTCCACGGCGTTAGTACTGTTCATGTACGTCTTAAAATACACTACTGAGACCTTTGAAACGGTATTTTTCGTGACCAGGTCACTACTGAGTCGCAAAAACACTTACACTAGTTGGGGATTTCCTAAATAAAATACTATCAAGTAAAGAGGGTTCGGTGGCTCATTCGTTAGATCATTGGACTTTAAACAGAAAGGTCGATCGTTCGATTCTGACTAGCGGTAACTGAGTTGTGTCCATGGGCAAGACACGTCATCCTGATTTGGGTACGGGGGAACTGTGTACTGAGGTATACTGCACGTCGACAATACACTCGTCTTCAAATCATGCCATCTCTGCTTGTGTGGGGTACGGGGGCACTGTGTACTGAGGTATACTGCACGTCGACAATACACTCGTTTTCAAATCATGCTATCTCTGCTTGTGTCGGGTACGGGGGCACTGTGTACTGAGGTATACTGCACGTCGACAATGCACTCGTCTTCAAATCATGCTATCTCTGCTTGTATGGGGTACGGGGGCACTGTGTACTGGGGTATACTGCACGTCGACAATGCACTCGTCTTCAAATCATGCTATCTCTGCTTGTATGGGGTACGGGGGCACTGTGTACTGGGGTATACTGCACATCGACAATGCACTCGTCTTCAAATCATGCTATCTCTGCTTGTGTGGGGGTACGGGGGCACTGTGTACTGGGGTATACTGCACGTCGACAATGCACTCGTCTTCAAATCATGCTATCTCTGCTTTTATTACATGCCCATGCAGCCTCTCTTATGCAATACGGCGTGCAATACGGCTGTGCAATACGGAATTCCGTATTGCACACCAACCTGTTCCAACCGGGACTTTTTTATGCAATGCGACTGCATAAAGTGCATGGTGTTTACCACCGTTGATAGAAAAGAAAATTAGGTCAGTAGGTGCTTGGGTCATGTAATAAATACAAAACCACATGTATGTTTCAATGAGTCGTTTTGTATTCAATTCGTCAGATGTGCGTAGAAAGAAAACGTCTTGACCTTCGGTCTCGACGTTTTCTTCCTACGCACATCTGACGAATTGAATACAAAACGACTCATTGAAACATACATGTAGTTTTGTCTATGTGTGAGGTACGGGGGCACTGTGTACTGAGGTATACTGCACGTCGACAATACACTCGTCTTCAAATGATGCTATCTCTGCTTGTGTGGGGTTAGTAAACTGGTGAGTGTGACAGTTACTGCCCTTGCTCGTTGGTTCACCCCCCCAATATCGCGGTCTCCTTCACCCCCCCCCCCCCCGATATCGCGGCCTCCCCCCGATATCGCGCCCCCCCCCCCGATATCGCGGCCTCCCCCCCCCCGATATCGCGGCCTCCTCCACGCGTAAAACTGTCCGGAACGATATGACCGTAGCTGTTGAAAGTGTCGCTAAGCCGCAATAAACAAAAAAAACTATCTACTAAAAAATCAGAAATAATATAGCAGATTAAATTTTTCGATTTTTTTTTTTTTTTGACAGGTTACAGTACAGTCACCGTGGATTGGTCGTAATCCACGCGTGGGCAGTGATATCCACGTATGCGTTTACCAAGTAATAAAAATCTGCATCAGCAGACTTTTATTTAATGAAACACCGGGATGTACCGGGGCGGGTTGTACCGGGGCGGGTTGTACCGGGGCGAGTTGTAATTAAATTTTTGCCGATTATTCCTATAATTAGTGTTTGAAATCTAATATTACTGCGTCTGTGGAAATATTGCCCACCCGGAAAAATTCAACGGTTCACGTCAGCCGCACTGTAATAAAAATCATCATCAGAAAAATTCTAATTAATGCTTCATTAATTAAAATTTTGCTAATTATTCCTAGTGTTTGGAATGTAATTTTGTGTCCGTGGAAATATTGTCTACCCGTGGAAAATGACCAGTCGGTCGAACTATAGGTTGGGGGGGGGGGGGGGGCTCAGTATGTAGATGGGTACAGGCTACAACAATCCGAGAGCTCCTCGGTTCGAATCCCCCCCCCCCCCCCTGCGGCAACTGTGTTGTATCATTGGGCAAGACACTTCACCCCCATTACCTGCGTTGTGTACTAAGGCTTACTGTACGTCGATGGTACACTTACACGTATCTTCAAGCAATGCTAACGCTGCTTGTATGTAGTTAGTATGTTGGGGAGCCTGACAGCCTGACAGCCTGACAGTTGCTCGGCGTTGCTCTGTGGTTCTCTTCGGGTACTCCGGCTTCCTTCACCAATAAAACCGGCTGACACGAGGTAACCCTGGTTGTCGATAGTGTTGCTAAACCCAAATAAATAAATGGTACTGTAGGTTCGACAGCGTTACGATGTGATGAGCAGTTTGGGAATTTCTACCGGCCCGCGTCTCAGTCGTGATTTCGTCGAATTCTTGTCTGCTTTTGTGACCAAAGTGTTGTGCTTCAAAAAAACGCTTAATTGATAAATTCCGGTGTATATGTACAAAAACACTCTAACCGTTTATTCAATTCAATCGAAAACGCTGTGTTCAAGAATAAACACACACATTTCTGTTATCACAGACGTTCTACAAACAGTACGTGCAGAGTGGATTGTAAGTAAATCACCTAAGCTATAACTTTCAAATTTTATTCATATCGACAAAAAACACAATCAATGTGTCAGCCAATGGACCTCCGGGTTTAACCCGGAGGTCCATTGGCTGAAACATTGCTGGTGCTGGTTGTGCTTTGCAACAAATTCGCAATTATTGCTTGAGTGGAATCTCCACTCTGCGGGTGATTTAGTGATAATATACTCTCCACGCACTGTAGAGCCAGCCTAAAAATTCTCGTAAAAAAATTAGATCGATTGTGCACATAAATGGAGGTTCAACACGAAAATGTTGTCAAAATAAATATCATCGGTGATTTACTCGCTAAAATAACAAAGTTTATTTCACAAAAGTTTTATAGAGTAATTTGCATAATGCATATTGCAAAAATATTAAAATTGTTAAAAATATTACAAGGGTGAATGTCTTATAAGCCGTACCCACCCACCCACCCCCTCCCCACCCCCATCCCCGAGAGCAGTGGAATAAAGAAAATGTCAAAATATTTCTGGAACTGTAGAATACAGACTATTTACGAGAGTAAACATGAGGTGTTTAGAATTGTGTTTTACTCGGGTACACGTACATATAGTAGATTAATTTCGAACATAGTTGAGCAGTGTTTTCACATGGCATCCACATCCTGCTGTACATCAGCCGGGTGCCCAATGTGTCCAGTGGCGTAGCCACGGGGGGGGGGGGGGGGGGGGGCCTAAAATTTTACTGTCTCCCCTCCAAAAAAACCCATTGGCCAAATGCAAGTTTTACATAACATAGAGCTCCAAAATGGTCTCCAAAATTAGAGCTGTAGATTTTTAATTTTCTTGTTCGGTTTCGGTTTTGGTTTTTCAGGTGGAGTAAAACCTCGGTTCGGTTCGGTTTTCGGTTTGTTCATGAAGCCAAATAAAATTCAATAAAACTCATTCTTATGTCCGGAGTCATAACTGAATGGCAGTGAAATTGAGTGAAACTCAATGAATGTCCGAAATGAGCTATAATACATGAAGAATCAGGAAGGCCAATCTAATAATTACCTAAATATACAGAACTTTTATTGTGCTTGGCCATTTTCGAGGTCTGACACCTTCACGCAACTTGAGGAAAGCTGCAAACACAACTAAACTGAAATGTCGGAAATTCACAGAATGTAGCCTTCTCAGAGTATTGAGAGTACCCAGACACTGCCATTGGCAGTGTCTGGGTACTCTCACTACTCTGGGATGGCTACATTCTGAGAATTTCTGCAGCAAGAGAGTATTTAATAAAAAACGAAAAACCTTAGATTACGGGATGTCGACGATTTCGGTTTCGGTTTTTAAAAAAAAACTAAAAACCTCGGTTCGGTTTCGGTTAACCTACAGCTCTATCCAAAATAGGGCTTTACACCTTACAAATGCCCTAGAATTTGCTTTTAGAGAAGTGCATTTTGAAAAATTTTCTCGTGGGGGCAAAGTCCTAACTGCATGTAGGGCCGTCCGATTGTTACCCCTCCTCCAACTTCCCTTCAGCGAAGTGGGGGAGGGATAACGATCGGGCCGTCCTAGTTGCGATTGGTTCCCCTCCCCAACGGCCTTCCAAATATCATTTTTACCCCACCCCCATAAAAACAAAACTGGCTAGGGCACCCCTATTACAAAATCCTGGCTGCACGCCTCGATGTGCGTGGTGGGCGAATGGGAAACAGTAGACAAACCTCTGTATTGAGAAATGCAGATTTCTGTCTTTATATTTCACAATGTTTCTCATTGGCCAAAACATTTCTTGAATACGGAGCCCCACGTGTGCATTTTCCTCGAATTTAAAGGCCATAATGGGACAAATAACATCTGGGAATCTTAGGGCTTGTCTTGAGATTGAAAAGTCTCTACTCCCACCCACTTCCAATTAATTCTCAATAAAAGTGCAATGGTGAAATGTTGCTCCTCCCTCTGTCTCTTTGTCTGTCTGTCTGTCTGTCTGTCTGTCTTGTCTTGTCTTGTCTTGTCTTGTCTTGTCTGTCTGTCTGTCTGTCTGTCTGTCTGTCTGTCTGTCTGTCTGTCTGTCTCTGTCTCTGTCTCTCTCTGTCTGTCTCTCTCTCTCTGTCTCTCTCTCTCTGTCTCCCCCTCTCTCTCTCTCTCTGTTTTTCTCTATCTCTCAACTATTTCTGGAAAAAGTTGGATTGGGACACGCGCCTAATGCGCCCCGCCTTCGGTTCTTACGTCCCCACTGTTGCTCAAATAAAACCATTCTCATGCTAAAAGAGGTCGATGTTTAAAGTATGTTTTATAGAGTATATATAATGATGATGTCATAACAAAATAATACTATCCAACACTAATACGTTATAAATTAGTCTGAAGATTGTAAAAAAAATACTCCACCCATTTCGTGTACCTCTTTGTCCTACAAGATCGAAAGATAAAAGCAACATTTTCAAATTAATGTCCACCCCTTGAACCCTGGTGGTATCTACCATGTCAGGTCAATAGCATCAGTTGGAAGAGCCCTCATCCATTATGGGGGGGGGGGGGGGGGTGAGCAATTAACATTTTCAACGTGCAGCCTTAGGGCTGCACGTTGGAAATATTGCTTGGTCTACCCACACATTCAATTAGCAGCCATCCACTTAATGAAATTGGGGGCGCGGTGGCTCAGTAAGTAGAGGTGCAAGCTGCAAGCCGAGAGGTCCTCGGTTCAAATCCCACCTGCAGCAACCGTGTTGTGTCACTGGGCAAGACACTTTACCCCATTACCCACGTGGGGGCACGGTGGCGCTGTGTACTAAAGCGCACTGTACGTCGGTGGTGCACCTGTCTTCAACCAGTGCTAACCCTGCTTGCGTTGAGTTAGTATGTTGGAAAGCCGATAGTTGCTCGCAGTTGCTCAATAGTTCTCCCCGGGTATTCCGGCTTCCTCCACCCGTAAAACTGTCCGACACGAGGTGACCCTGGCTGTCAAAAGTATTAAATAAATAAATAAATAAATAAATAAATAAATAACTTAATGAAATTATGTCGTATCATTTTCCTGTGCTGAGAATGCGGTTCCTCGTATTCAAAGGGTTTATTAACCCCCTGCACACTGATGCATCCAGATTTCAAGTAGCCATTTTCCCATAATGCAACTGGGAATTTAACCAATTCAGTGACACAACACGGTTGCTGCAGGTGGGATTCGAACCAAGGACCCCTCGGCTTGCAGCCTGCACCTCTACTTACTGAGCCAACGCGCCCCCAATTTCATTAAGTGGATGGCTGCTAATTGAATGTGTAGGTAGACCAATCAATATTTCCAACGTGCAGCCCTAAGGCTGCACGTTGAAAATGTTAATTGCTCAACCCCCCCCCCCCCCCCCCATAATGAATGAGGGCTCTTCCAACTGATGCCATTGACCTGACATGGAAGATACCACCAGGGTTCAAGGGGTGGACATTAATTTGAAAATGTTGCTTTTATCTTGCGATCTTGTAGGACAAAGAGATACACGAAATGGGTGGAGTATTTTTTTTACAATCTTCAGACTAATTTATAACGTATTGGTGTTGGATAGTATTATTTTGTTATGACATCATCATTATATATACTCTATAAACATACTTTAAACATCGACCTCTTTTAGCACGAGACTGGTTTTATTTGAGCAACAGTGGGGACGTAAGAACCGGGGGCGGGGCGCATTAGGCGCGTGTCCCAATCCAACTTTTTCCAGACATAGTTGAGAGATAGAGAAAAACAGAGAGAGAGAGACAGAGAGCGCGCGCGCGCGCGCGAGTGAGAGAGACAGAGACAGAGAGAGACAGAGAGAGAGAGAGAAGACAGCGACAGACAGACAGACAGACAGACAGACAGACAGACAGACAGACAGACAGAGACAGACAGACAGACAGACAGACAGACAGAACAGACAGACAGACAGACAGACAGACAGACAGACAGACAGACAGACAGACAGACAGACAAGATTGAATTGGTTAAATTTCTAGTTGCATTATGGGAAAAATTTGCACCCTGAACTTTAGATATTTCGATGACATCAGTGTGGAGGGGTTAAGTTAATCAAACAATAGAACAGAAATTAAGTTAACATTATAACGTTATTTCAGCAATAAAAAGAATCATGGAAAGAATTCGAAACCCAACAAAAGAATTCAATGAGTTTGATTTGAGTCCTCGTGATGACTGGGTTGGAATTCAGGCAATATGGTTCAGAATTTTCGTATACCTTCGCGACGAACTTTGTATCACGTATACTTATTGTTGGATGACATCGCGCTTGAAATCCTAAAGTTTGTGAAAAGGAAAGTATGCCCCCCCCCCCCCCCCCCCCCCCGCGTCCGTGTTCAACTTGTTCTTATTTTTTTTCACTGGGGGTAACGACACTTTCGACAGTCAGGACCATCTCGTGTCGGACAGTTCTCGGGGTGATGGAAGATGGAGGAGCCTGACAGAAACACTGAGCAACTGCCAAACTCCCCAGCGTACATCTGTTTTAACCCTTTACCTAACCTGAGAAGCAGACGACACTTGCAAAAATAATTCTTGAATAACTAAGTTTTTTCATTTTTTGTCTCAAAAACATAGGTTATGACCCCTCGTTGGAACGAGCTCGACGAGCTCGTTCCAACGGGGGGTCATAACCTATGTTTTTGAGACAAAAAAATGAAAAAAATAATAAAAAATCAATTGGCGATTTTTGAGAATAGCGCTGGCCAGTTTTGGCCGTTACGTCAAGTAAAGGGTTGATAAGACCACCACCAGAAGTTTTGCTCAGAGGTTCGACTCTGATCAGCGCCACTTTGGTGTTGTCCTTTAACAAGACACTTAATTTCATTTCCTCTTACAGAGGCGTATCAGAGATAGGGACGAAAAAAACTGACCCTTCAAGAAATTTTAAATTTCAAAGATAAAATTTTAACTTTTGATGTCAAAATTTTAATTTTCGGAGTCAATTTTCAAACGTTGAAATGTTACTTCGAAAATCAAAATTTCAACTCGAAAGTTAGAATGTTTACTTTCAGTCAAAATTTTAACTTTCAAAGTCAAACTTGAAAATTTCAGAGAGAAAATTTTAACTTTGAAAGTGAAGAATGTTAGCTTTGAAAGTTAAAATTTTGACTTTAAAGTTAAAATTAGAAAGGAAAAACGCAAGTCGCACCTTAACTCCCAGCACTCTGGTGGTACATCAAAATTTTCATTATTTATCTTATATTTCCCATACAGCATGAACAATTTTATAAATTATATCTTGATTGACAGTGCTCAGCATTGTTCAAAATTTGCTGAGAACGCTCGTTTCGTTCCCTTAGTGGTTACGCAAATTTAATTCAACCCGTTAGCCAAAAGTTGCATTCTGAACGGTAAAGTCTGAGTAACTTAACTGGTAGGGTGCTATTTTTTTTCTCAGCCTTAATATGTGTTCACGGGTGCGCGGTGGCTCAGTTGGTAGAGGTGCAGGCTGCAAGCCGAGAGGTCCTCGGTTCGAATCCCACCTACGGCAACCGCGTTGTGTCCTTGGGCAAGACACTTCACCCCCATTGCCCACGTGGGGGCACAGTAGCGTTGTGTACTAATGCGTACTACACGTCAATGGTGCACCTGTCTTCAACCAATGCTAACCCTGCTTGTGTGAAGTTGGTATGTTGGGAAGCTGACAGTTGCTCGCCGTTGCTCGGTGGTTCTCTCCGGGTACTCCGGCTTCCTCCACCCGTAAAACTGTCATGGTCATGATTAGCCATTGTGCAGAGAACTATGTGACCTTAAATAATAAATAATATAAGATGTGTTCACACATTTTTGTCTTGTTACTATTCATGGGAGAGTATCGGTACTCTCCCATAAACTGTAAGAATGCAAATCGATTGTGATGGGGGTAATTTTACTTACAAGATAATATGAAGGACATCCACAAAATATGAAACCTTTAACTTTATGTACCAGCAGTTCAGAATAAAGCCCAAATATGGGCTTCTATAACTCTACCAGTTGCGCCACCTTTCTTGTGTCTTGATAGATTTTAGACTTTTGTCGCGAGAAGCTATATATATATATTCCATTTCCATGCAATACATTACTTGTTAATGATAAGAAAGCAGTTTCCCAAGAATTTTTACATAGCCGAGCGTTCGGTTAGCTATCTCCAACCCACGCGAGAAGTCAATCGGCTTGAGTTAGAATTGAAATTTTGCACACTGGCTCAGAACCTCGTTCATTGAAATCAACCAGAGCCTCGTTCTCGCTAAACCTCAGCTCAGATCGATTTTAGTAAACTCATAACAGAAATTTCAGATGAAATCGCGAGTCATCCGAGATTTTTATTGGTTTGAAAAGAATTAAAATTACAATTAATTCTTATCAATATAATATTTGGTACGCATGAGCACAGACCGTGCTAAACGTATCAACTCCCCCAACCCCCACACCCAGTCTCTTTCAGAATCATATGAAGTTTTAAAATCTTTGATCAGAAAAATTCAGTTATTCGAAACCAATCGATTGGTGGAACTTACAGCGCGGCCTCCGTAGACTGGTAACTTTCCACAGGTTGGCAATATTTCCAGGGACGTACAGTATGTGGAGAGTGGATTGTAACTAAATCACCCGCGGAGTGGGGTTATCACCTAAGCTATAACTTTCAAATTTTGTACATATCGACAAAAACACAAGCAGTGTTTCAGCCTATGGACCTCCGGGTTTAACCCGGAGGTCCATTGGCTGAAATTTTGCTTGTACTGGTTATGCTTTGTAACAAATTTGCAATTATTGCTTGGGTGGAATCTCCACTCTGCGGGTGATTTAGTGATAATCAACTCTCCACGTACTGTAATAAAATTAGATTTCAAACACTAATTATAGGAATAATCATCAAAAACTTATTTAATGAAGCACCGGGTACCACCGGGTACCACCGGACCACGGGTACCACGGGGTACCACCAGTACCACAGGTACCACCTGGTACCACCGGTACCACCGGGTACCACCGGGTTCCACGGGGTACCAAGGGGTACCACAGGATACCACCGGGTTCCACGGGGTACCACGGATACCACGGGCACTACCGGGTTCCACGGGGTACCACGGGTACCACCCGGTACCACCCGGTGCTTCATTGATTGAAATTTTGTTGCTGATGATTTTTATTACCTGTTAAACGCATGCGTGGACATCACTACCCACACGTGGAATATGTCCATTTCACGGCGACTGTATTGTAGCATAACAAGTTACAGCTCAATTACTCCAACCCCTCCCACCCCTAAGATAGTGTCTAGCCAATTAACGTGGTTACTCCTTCCTTGAATTTTGTAAACGACACCCGGTACATGTAGAGTGAGGGTGCATACAGTACATGGAGGGTGTACTATCACTAAATCACCCGTAGAGTGGAGATTCCACCCAAGCAATAATTGCAAATTTATTGCAAAGCATAACAAGCATAAGCAATGTTCCAGCCAATGGACCGCCGGTTTAAACCCGGAGGTCTATTTTCTTAAACACTGCATGTGTGTTTTGTTTAACACATGCAATATACAGAATTCAGAAGTGATACTTTTGGGTAATAACTTCACTCCACGGGTGATTTAGTTACAATCCCATCACCGCGAACTATACGTTGAGTAAGTTTCATTGTGATAAAAAGAAAAAAAACATATTAAAATGATGTTTTGGGTGAACATCCTGAACGCCATCTTGAATATCTCGAGTTGCCAAAGGTTTAGCGACTGGCATCAAATGGAATCAGGTTCAGCATAGAAAATACCCTAGAAATGTAAAAACAAACGGCGTACATTTGCTGGACTAATCGGAACTTCCGCCACTAAGGTGATGGCGTTTCGGACCTTTTTCTGTCTGAACCAACGATTAATATAAAGCGGGGAAATTATTAACAAAAAGTCTCAAATTTTGTCCGAGAAGAGTTTTCTACCAACGGAGAGTAGAACTCAAATTTTTACTGGTCGAAAATCACAGAGTGAAATCAACAAATTATCTGTTTCTCTCCTTTCTCGTGACAGTGGGATTGGACTAATGACCCCGAGTTGAATTTCATGGAACAAGAAGCAAAACATGCCAGTAAAGCCATGACATCTAGAGGTCTACATGAGAAACCAGCTACCCCAAACAATACTTGTGTCACGTGGGGATAAGCCGGCACCTCTAAGGTTGGTCCCGGGCGGTAATCTGTACTTTCCCACCACTGTTTCTGCCAAGAGAAACAACGATTTTCCTATCAATATACAGGCCGCTGTGTACTGGTCACTTTCCACGTGTGGGCAATATTTCCACGGACCCAATAATATTAGATGACAAACACTAACTACAGGAATAATCATCGCAAATTTATTTAATTAAGCACCGGGTACTATCAGGTGATTCTTCAATTAAAATTTTGCTGCTGATGATTTTATGACCTGGAAAGCGCATGTGTGGACATCACTGTCCACGAGTGGAATATGACCATTCCACGACAACTGTACAGTAGACTGTGATTAGAAAGATAAAATGCTGCAACTAATAAAAGAACTAGAATTTCGGTTTCTGTCATCAGAATCAACCAGACACCAGCTTCTGTCACGTGCAGACTTGAAACATTGTTATTTAAATGGTTGATATATCCTCGTCAGCATCTAATCTAAGTGCACGTCTTAAAACTCTTTGAATGCCGCTAGTATGTCAATGGTATGTGACCTGAAATCATCAAGATTACCTCAGGTGTCAGTTAAAACTGTTTCAATTAAAAGCAATATGTGTTAAATAATCATTTCCAGAGAGTGACAAGTATCACGCGTGCAACAGTCTGAAATGGAAATCTGTCCAACAGACACAACATTTTACATGGATGGCACGTGTTAGGTTTAGTTTGTCAAAAATGCCAGCAGGTTGTTGGTGAAGTGGCGACACGAGTAATTAATTAGTCGAATTAAGATGTTAATAATAAAATACAGAATTATCTAATTTCGGGAAATGAAAAACATGAAGAACACATGTTTGAATGTGTAAGACATGCGCAGCTGGTAATATGGTGAGATATGATGTATCAGGGATAAAAAAAACATCATACTTGTGAAGAAACGGTCACGTGACAACAGTTTGTTATTGCCAGTTTCTCATTCGACATTCGTTATCAACCGATAAAATCGGTTGATAACGAATGTCGAATAAGGAACTGGGAATAAGTAAAGGTTGGCACGTCCGCTTCATAACCTGGTTTCCTTGTATAGCTAGATCGTACGCGTAAATTGTAGGGGGGTGTCACATCCTGTCAAAATTACTTTGCCAAAGTATGTGTTAGACAGGCAACGAAGCCACGAGTTTGCCTCATTTGAAACAGACACATGTCCCAAATTAGAACACGTGACTCAATATATCACCTCATGGAAATCGCAAGTGCTTAATGCATCCAGCATCATTTAAAGGCTGTGGCCTCGTGTCCCTTGAAAAAAATAAGTGTATAGGTGGGTATAAATGTGTCTTTGATGCTATGTGTGTAGAACCAACCATCGGAATTAACTATTGAGATCGATAAAGCTGTGGTCAATAAAAATCACAAAAGATGTTAAAGCTGTTATTACAGGATTTGCCTAACGATTGTTGTGGCCAACTTCGGTCATGTTGGTACCTCAATAGTTCATCAAATATCAGAAAGGATGAAAAGATGAACAGTTGGCCAGCTTAAAACCGAATATCTGCCAACAATTTCGGTCCTGAGGTGAATAATTTGTGTTTAAAAATTCAAATACTTGCTGACACGTACCTTTTGTGCCAAGACATATTTGATGTTCACAAAATGATACACCCCATTCCTTGAGTCATCTTTTGATGGTTGCGATTTCCATACGATAGAGAATACCGTAGTGTCTAACAACATTAATGTTTTTCAGTTGAATGGAAGAAGTATGTCATGTACCCGGACGATCAACATTTGGGGGACCCCGGCGGAGAACCCCGGAAGTGACGTCATATCACGTGACCTCGTGGCGCCATATTGGGTTGTTCTGGTAGCCTGCGTTAGTGGCCATAATGCGACGTCATCCCCAATGATACGTGGTGTCAGACCGCATGCGGAGCGCGTGTTGTTGGGTGATACCTGTTTCCGTCGTCCGTTTTGTATAATCCAGGCCACAATCTTTGTTGTTTCTATGGTAGAACTTGGAAGTTATGTGACCCAAAGCCTTCTTATGGGAAAGGGCATGTTCGGAGGGTATGCTCGATAGAATAGGAGTAAATCGAATTACCTCAAACGACACGACAATCTCTCCAAATCACCGAAAAATGGCCTAAAATAACCAAAACAGATCAGTATTCCCCCATTTGGGGCTTATAGGGGCAGCACATAGTGCCATTAGGAGCATTTTCTTGAATAGGAGTAATTTTCTGGATCCGATTTCTGCAGAATAGCCGGATGCTTCGTAGAATTACCCAAATAGACCCTACAAGTAGTACTAGGTACCCAGATCCTCGGCCTCTACCTATAAGCTGTGCTATAGTGTCCGTATATTCAAAACTGTTCGTTTGTTCTGGTGTATACTCCAGGGAGTAGAAGAGCCTATCAGTTGAACAGGTTTGTTTATGTTACTATATTTAGCGTTTCTGGCCTGTTCATGCTGTTCCAACCCTATTCTTGGTACTCCCGTTTATTTATCCAGATCATCCAATCTCTTCACTGCAGCTAACCACTTGGATAGCTTGATTTCACATAATATGTATCTAACCATACAGAGTTGTCTCCAGTGATTGATTGATTGATTGATACACAACAGTATACAATAATAATCATGAAAATACGCACAGTACGTGGAGAGTGTATTATCATTATATCACCCACATAGTGATTCCACCCGGGCAATAATTGCAGATTTGTTGCAAATCGTAACAAGCAGAAGCAAGGTTCCAGCCAATGGACCTCCGGGTTAAACCCGGAGGTCCATTGGCTGAAACATTGCTTGAGTTTTTTTTGTCCACATGTACAGACTTTGAAAGAGATATTTTGGGTGATAACACCACTCCAAGGGTGATTTATTTACAATCCACTCTCCACGTACTGTGACATAGCTGTATTTCTGTTATCCCCAGTTTTCTTTAGTAACATTGTACTGGACATTATGAAATACTAAACAGTGTACAAGTACTGCTGAATATTACTTGGACCACTTTGAAACATACAGAGTATACAGTTAAAAAGTCCTGTCACGAACTGTGCGCTTTTCTAGGCTTAATTGCTCGTAGGAAGTGCGCGCAATTTCCACATCGAATGGCATCCAAAGCACGGCAGATTCTTGTGGTTACGCACAGCAAGCACAAGCAATGTTTCCGCCTATGGACCTTCAGGTTACCCGGAGGTCCATTGGCTGAAAAAAATGCTCGTACGCAGGTCATATGATACCTTACTATGGTTATAATGCGCAGATTGATGCGCAGATCGTCGCGCTATTTGCGCGCATTTCATGACAGGACCTTTAGTTTTAACCGTAGGACCAGTATGTGACTTGATGGCTGCTGTGTAATTCAGACTCCCCACCGCACCCCCACCTCCACCTTTGACCAGGGCAAAAAAAATCTATCTGTCTGGAATACTATATTTGGCTGAGCTTGGTATGGAGAATGCTGTGACGAGCTTGAAAGACAATTTGGTATCATTTATTATTTTCGTCATTGATTTTTAAGATCACCTTTATCGTGATTGTCAAATACATGTCAAGTACATGTCGTCAATTGTATTTTCAACATAAGTCAAGTTTAGTCAATCTCATAAATACCCATAAATACCTTTATCGTGATTGTCAAGTACATGTGAAGTACATGTCAATTATATTTTCAACATAAGTCAAGTTTAGTCAATCTCATAAATACCCATTATTATAATAGATTCCCACGTAAGACTCCAGCTAATGGTCCAATCTTGGTAATAAAAGAGGTTTATTTATTTATTTATTTATTTATTTATTTATTTATTTATTTATTTATTTATTTATTTATTTATTTATTTATTTATTCATCGTACACAAAGAAGAGCTCTCAGAACTACCATCTACAATCCTCACAATAGGGATTATTACAGTGAACGTTCTTCATGTATTTGAACATGTTTGAAATTTGTCTCTTGAAGGCGGGTCTATTGCAGATTGTACGCAGTTCATAATCTAATTTGTTCCATAGTTTTGGATAGGCAAATATAAGAAATAGGTCTAGAGACTTCGTTCTAGTACGCTTTATTTCTAATGGATAAGATTGTCTTGTGATTCTAGGTCTTATATTTATCTTCGAGAAGAAATTATTAAATGAGATGGGTAGCGTATAGTTATGGGAATGATATACAGATAACAGTGATCGCACTTTATATAAGTCCTCTACCTTAAGAATATAATCTCTGAAGAACAGGGGATCAGTATGAACATTATACCATTTGTTGTTTATAATGCGAATTCTTCGCTTTTGTAGAAGTGAGAGCTTCCTAACAAATTTTGAATTACCCCATATGTGTATACCATAGGATATATAACTATGAATAAGTGCATAATAAAAGGTTACCATTGCCTCGTGTGGTAGTAAGTTTTTCGCTTTGTTTAGTGCATAATTTACGCGCGCTATTTTTGTACATATTTAGTCAATGCGATACTTGTAAGATAGATTATAACCCATCAAAATCCCCAAGAATTTCAAAGACGTTTCAGTTTCATTCTCCCTCACCCTGTTTATTTTATGTCCGTTGATGTAAATATTATGGTTCATGAGAGTAGCCTTTTGTGATGGATTTATTAAAATATATTTCGTTTTCTTTGCATTTAACATGAGTTCATTAATTCAAAGATTTTGGCTAATTCACTATATACATAATTAGTCAAAGGATTAATATCTTTACCGGAGGAAAATGCGGTGGTGTCATCGGTAAAGGACAGAAGGGGGAAACCCATATCATATAACCCTCATTGGAACGAGCTCGTCGAGCTCGTTCCAATGAAGGGTCACATGATATAGTTTTGTTGAAATTGTTTTAATTTTGTTTTCAATTTTCAAATGTGCATATTACGCGCTTGGATGTTGCCGATTCGCTAGGGAAAGGGTTAATTACTTATTATAGATAATGGCACAAGCATCGGTCATGTCGAAAGATGAATTATCCAAGAAGAGTCAGTTGTTAACGTAGAGTGATTAATATATTAAATTAACATACATAATTAATATATTAATTGATGCACATCTGATGAATATTGAACAACTTTCCGGTGAAACGAAGCCAAACCAATTACGAGTTTCTTGCTTCTGTTTTTTGGTCGCCCAGAAATATCGTGAATGCAAAGGATGAAGATGTTCTCTTCCAATAAGCATTTAGTTTCTGGAATACTAGAAAAATTCATGTAAAACATCTAGAGTCTGTATTGAGGATAGCAACATTCCAAGCGCGAGTGGAATAAGGAAGGTAAATTTTCGACGCTGCACTCTCTCACAAAAGTATTCATATACCTCAATTTTACACATGATGATGTAACCGCTTTGGGTAATACTTATTAAGTCAATAAATACAGATTTTTTAATATGCATAACAATGTCATAATACATGTAGGCATAACCTTATCCTCCATACTCCGACATGAAAAACTGATTTACGCTCGATTCAGTGGGAAACATCCATTGACGGTACCAATGTTTTTAATCAAACGAAACACCAATAAAACAACAGTATGTTTTGGCATACACACAGTTGAATGGTTATGTCTTTAACTGATGAGTTGATAACTTTTTAGAGGAGATTGTATGATCATTATTAGCACCTTGAGGTTTTAGAAATGGCGTATTGAAGTCACTTCGTCTCTGAGCTATATATCGACTCGTCTTTTGGATTCGTCTTCGTTTGTATAAATCCAGAGACGAGGTCTCCATTTAAATACACCCACTCAGGATGTCCCAGGGTGACATTAGAAACGAGGTCTCGATTTAAATACAACCACTCAGGATGTCCCAGGGTGACAATAGAGACGAGGTCTCGATTTAAATACACCCACTCAGGACGTCCCAGGGTGACAATAGAGCCGAGGTCTCGATTTAAATACACCCACTCAGGACGTCACAGGGTGACAATAGAGACGAGATCTCGATTTAAATACACCCACTCAGGATGTCCCAGGGTGACATTAGAAACGAGGTCTCGATTTAAATACACCCACTCAGGACGTCCCAGGGTGACAATAGAGACGAGGTCTCGATTTAAATACACCCACTCAGGATGTCCCAGGGTGACATTAGAAACGAGATCTCGATTTAAATATACCCACCCAGGACGTCCAAGTGTGACAATAGAGGCGAGGTCTAGATTTAAATACACCCACTCAGGACATCCCAGGGTGACATTAGAGGCGAGGTCTAGATTTAAATACACCCACTCATGATGTCCCAGGGTGACATTAGAAACGAGATCTCGATTTAAATATACCCACTCAGGACGTCCCAGGGTGACAATAGAGACGAGGTCTCGATTTAAATACACCCACTCAGGATGTCCCAGGGTGACATTAGAGGCGAGGTCTAGATTTAAATACACCCACTCAGGATGTCCCAGGGTGACATTAGAGGCGAGGTCTCTATTTAAATACACCCACTCAGGACGTCCCAGGATGACATTAGAAACGAGGTCTCGATTTAAATACACCCACTCAGGATGTCCCAGGGTGACATTAGAGGCGAGGTCTAGATTTAAATACACCCACTCAGGACGTCCCAGGGTGACAATAGAGCCGAGGTCTCGATTTAAATACACCCACTCAGGACGTCACAGGGTGACAATAGAGACGAGATCTCGATTTAAATACACCCACTCAGGATGTCCCAGGGTGACATTAGAAACGAGGTCTCGATTTAAATACACCCACTCAGGACGTCCCAGGGTGACAATAGAGACGAGGTCTCGATTTAAATACACCCACTCAGGATGTCCCAGGGTGACATTAGAAACGAGATCTCGATTTAAATATACCCACCCAGGACGTCCAAGTGTGACAATAGAGGCGAGGTCTAGATTTAAATACACCCACTCAGGACATCCCAGGGTGACATTAGAGGCGAGGTCTAGATTTAAATACACCCACTCATGATGTCCCAGGGTGACATTAGAAACGAGATCTCGATTTAAATATACCCACTCAGGACGTCCCAGGGTGACAATAGAGACGAGGTCTCGATTTAAATACACCCACTCAGGATGTCCCAGGGTGACATTAGAGGCGAGGTCTAGATTTAAATACACCCACTCAGGATGTCCCAGGGTGACATTAGAGGCGAGGTCTCTATTTAAATACACCCACTCAGGACGTCCCAGGATGACATTAGAAACGAGGTCTCGATTTAAATACACCCACTCAGGATGTCCCAGGGTGACATTAGAGGCGAGGTCTAGATTTAAATACACCCACTCAGGATGTCACAGGGTGACAATAGAGACGAGATCTCGATTTAAATACACCCACTCAGGATGTCCCAGGGTGACATTAGAAACGAGATCTCGATTTAAATACACCCACTCAGGATGTCCCAGGGTGACATTAGAGACGAGATCTAGATTTAAATACACCCACTCAGGACGTCCCAGGGTGACAATAGAGACGAGGTCTAGATTCACATACACCCACCCAGGACGTCCCAGGGTGACAATAGAGACGAGGTCTAGATTTAAATACACCCACTCAGAACATCCCAGGGTGACAATAGAGGCGAGGTCTAGATTTAAATACACCCACTCAGGATGTCCCAGGGTGACATTAGAAACGAGATCTCGATTTAAATATACCCACTCAGGACGTCCCAGGGTGACATTAGAAACGAGATCTCGATTTAAATACACCCACTCAGGACGTCCCAGGGTGACATTAGAGGAGAGGTCTAGATTTAAATACACCCACTCAGGATGTCCCAGGGTGACATTAGAAACGAGATCTCGATTTAAATATACCCACTCAGGACGTCCCAGGGTGACAATAGAGACGAGGTCTCGATTTAAATACACCCACTCAGGATGTCCCAGGGTGACATTAGAGGCGAGGTCTCGATTTAAATACACCCACTCAGGACGTCCAAGGATGACATTAGAAACGAGGTCTCGATTTAAATACACCCACTCAGGATGTCCCAGGGTGACATTAGAGGCGAGGTCTAGATTTAAATACACCCAATCAGGATGTCCCAGGGTGACAATAGAGACGAGATCTCGATTTAAATACACCCACTCAGGATGTCCCAGGGTGACATTAGAAACGAGATCTCGATTTAAATACACCCACTCAGGATGTCCCAGGGTGACATTAGAGGCGAGATCTAGATTTAAATACACCCTCTCTTGATGTCCCAGGGTGACATTAGAAACGAGATCTCGATTTAAATACACCCTCTCAGGACGTCACAGGGTGACAATAGAGACGAGGTCTCCATTTAAATACACCCTCTCAGGACGTCACAGGGTGACAATAGACAGAGGTTTAGATTTACATACACCCACTCAGGACGTCCCAGGGTGATAATAGAGACGAGGTCTCGATTTAAATATACCCACTCAGGACGTCCAAGTGTGACAATAGAGACGAGGTCTCGATTTAAATACACCCACTCAGGACGTCCCAGGGTGACAATAGTGACGAGGTCTCGATTTAAATACACCCACTCAGGACATCCCAGGGTGACAATAGAGGCGAGGACTCGATTTACATACACCAACTTAGGACGTCCCAGGGTGACATTAGAGACGAGGTCTAGATTCAAATACACCCACTCAAGACGTCCCAGGGTGACAATAGAGACGAGGTCTCGAATTAAATACATCCACGCAGGACGTCCCAGGGTGACAATAGCCTAAATTCACCGTAACATTTTATAATCGTATACCAACAGCTTGTTTTTATTATTTTACCGTGTTTTTAACAAGAACTTCATTATCGAAAAAGAAAAGTTGATATCATGCCAGTGTTTTAGACGGTTAAATCGCTTTGTGCATACTGTTTGTCGGTCTGTGTAGAAAAACCCGGCAAATGTAAATCTAAACGGTTATTCACTCTGGTGTATATTAACACGAATAGTCGACCATTTATGTAACCGACTTTCATCGCGTTTCTTATTTTGTCGATTAAATATTAACATTTCCATTTGATAATGTGCTGAATTATGTCGGCATTAGTATGTCACCTTGCCGCAGCAAGAAGGCCTTGAATGTGTTGAATCAGTTCGACATTAGGAGACATCCTTATTCAGGGAAATGCTATAATTCTGAAAGCAACAAAAAAAAAAAAAAAAACACTGTAAACTGGTAACAGATTAATTTACCATGGAAGCACTCAAAATGTGTGTGTTTTCCAAAGTATGTTACCCTGGTCTTTACCTCCGAAAACAAGTTTACAGAACAGCCGCCGTGGACGGGTCACTTTCCACGTTTGGGCAATATTTCCACGGACGTAATAATATTAGATTCCAAACACTAATTACAGGAATAATCATCAAAAATTTAATTAATGAAGCACCGGGTACCACCCGGTGCTTCATTAATTAAAATTTTGCTGCTGATGATTTTTATTACCTGGTAAACGCATGCGTGGACATCACTGTCCACGAGTGGAATATGACCATTCCACGGCGACAGCACTATATCACATAATCACCATCAAATAGTAGATTATGGCCACAGCAGTTTATTTTTTTTCATTTATTTTTTCCAACAAGCAACATAACCAAGATACATGGTATGATCAACGTGAACACACGGACATCCATTATCTGATATAGTATATTTGTATATACATTATCACGGTTAATCTATTATCTAGGGGGCGCGGTGGATCAGTGGTAGACTGTTGGACTTCTATGCTAGAGATAGGGGGCTCGGTGGATCAGTGGTAGACTGTTGGACCTCTATGCTAGAGATAGGGTGCGCGGTGGATCAGTGGTAGACTGTTGGACTTCTATGCTAGAGATAGGGGGCGCGGTGGACCAGTTGTAGACTGTTGGACTTCTATGCTAGAGATAGGGGACGCGGTGGATCAGTTGTAGATTGTTGGACTTCTATGCTAGAGATAGGGGGCGCGGTGGACCAGTTGTAGACTGTTGGACTTCAACGCTAGAGGTCCCAAGTTCGATCCCCGTTCTTGGGCAAGGCACTTTATCCCGGTTGCCTACATGGGGGCACTATTACGGTTAATCCTTTATCTAGGGGCGCGGTGGATCAGTGGTAGACTGTTGGTCTTCTATGCTAGAGATAGGGTGCGCGGTGGACCAGTGTAGAATGTTGGACTTCAACGCTAGAGGTCCCGAATTTGATCCCCGTTCTTGGGCAAGGCACTTTATTCCGGTTGCCTACATGGGAGGGGGGGGGGGGGCACTATTACGGACAATCCTTTATCTAACAAATCGATCGCAACTATCCGTATAATTTACAAACTGAGCAGTTGAAAAAAGTTATTTAACCCTTTACCTAACATGAAAAGCAGACGACACTTGCAAGCAAAATTCTTGAATAACTAATTTTTTTTCATTTTTGTCTCCAAAACACAGGTTATGACCCCTCGTTGGAACGAGCTCGACGAGCTCGTCTCAACGAGTGGTCATAGCCTATGTTTTTGAGACAAAAAATGAAAAAAATAAAAATAATGAAAATTAATTGGCGATTTTTGTGAATATGGCTGTCCGGTTTTGACAGTTACGTTGTTCACAACACGTCTAATACGGGAATGACGTCAGAACTCAACGTCGACGTCGTAACGTTATGAGTTGTTTCGGAAAGAGTGGTGAATTAATATTCTCGTGTTTTCCATTTACTGTCTATCTACAGTACCGTAGCCGTGGAGTGGTCAGATTCCACTCGTGGGAAATGATGTCCACTCGCGAGTTTACCAGGTTATAAAAATCATCAGCAACAAGATTTTAATTAATGAAGCACCGAGTGGTCCCAGTGCTTCATAAAATAAAGTGTTGGTGATTATTCCTGTAATTAGTGTTTGGAATCAAATATTATAGCGTCCGTGGAAATATAGTCCACCCGTGGAAAGTGAACAGTCCACGGCAGGCGTACTGTGATACTAATACCATACAAAATTTGCAGAAAACATTTCCTGAATAACTACTAGGTTTTTTTGTCTCGAAAACATGGAGTTTAGCCCCCAAATTGAAACTTGTTTCAATGAGGTGCCACAAACTATGTTTTTGAGACAAAAAAATTGAAAGAATAATACACTTTTGTTGGAGATTTTGTGAACAGATCTGACACTTTAGTCGTTATGTTACGTAAAAAGGTAAATTACACATCATATGAAAAAAGAGTTTCAAATTCGTCACGATTTAACATGTATTTGCTGAATCTCGTTCACTAAAATCTATCTGAGTTCCGGAAATGTGTGGTTTAATACGTAGTGCATTGTGTTTTAATGTGTAATGTTTTGTGTTTAATGCATAGTCCATTGTGTTTAATACATAATGCATTGTGTTTAATATGTAGTGTTTTGTGTTTAATGCATGGGGTATTGTGTTTAATGCGTAGTGCATTGTGTATAATACATAGTGCATTGTGTTTAATACGTTGTGCATTGTGTTTTAATGCGTAGTGTATTGTGTTTAATGTATAGTCCATTGCATTTAATACATAATGTATTGTGTTTAATATGTAGTGTTTTGTGTTTAATGCGAAGTCCATTGTGTTTAATACATAGTGCATTGTGTTTACTACATAGTGCATTGTGTTTAATACATAGTGCATTGTGTTTAATACATACTGCATAGTGCATTGTGTTTAATACATAATGCATTGTGTTTAGTATGTAGTGTTTTGTGTTTAATGTATAGAGTATTGTGTTTAATGCGTAGTGGATTGTGTTTAATAAATAATGCATTGTGTTTAATATGTAGTGTTTTGTGTTTAATGCATAGGGTATTGTGTTTAATGCGTAGTGCATTGTGTATAATACATAGTGCATTGTGTTTAATACGCTGTGCATTGTGTTTTAATGCGTAGTGTATTGTGTTTAATGTATAGTCCATTGCATTTAATACATAATGCATTGTGTTTAATATGTAGTGTTTTGTGTTTAATGCGAAGTCCATTGTGTTTAATACATAGTGCACTGTGTTTACTACATAGTGCATTGTGTTTAATACATAGTGCATTGTGTTTAATACATACTGCATAGTGCATTGTGTTTAATACATAATGCATTGTGTTTAGTATGTAGTGTTTTGTGTTTAGTGTGTAGAGTATTGTGTTTAATGCGTAGTGCATTGTGTTTAATGCAGAGTGCATTGTGTTTAATACGTAGTACATTGTGTTTAATACGTAGCGCATTATGTTTAATACGGAATGCATTGTGTTTCATACATAGTGCATTGTGTTAACACGCAGTACATTGTGTTTAATACGTAGCGCATTGTGTTTAATGCGCTGTACACTGTGTTTAATACAGAGTGCTTTGTGTTTACTACATATTGCATTGTGTTTAATGCGTTGTACTCTGTTTTTAATACATAGTGCATTGTGTTTAATACATTGTACACTGTGTTTAATACATAGTGCATCGTGTTTAATGCGATGTACACTGTGTTTAATACATAGTGCATTGTGCTTAATGCGATGTACACTGTGTTTAATACATAGTGTATTGCGTTTAATACATAGTGCATTGTGTTTAATACGAAGTGCATTGTGTTTAATATGCGTAGTGTATTGTGTTTGATACCTTATAATTTAATTTTCTTGAATAATGTCCGATTTGAGATGATATGATTGGTCGAGGTCCATTTTTATAACTGGATGCAGAATTTTCCTGTCATATGATTTTTTTGGGTCTTTTTCCGACAAGTTTTCAAACAATAAACGGGGCAGTTAAACTGTACTGTATAATAGCCGCAGGTGGACTCTTAGTATTCACGAAGATTATTAACACTAGTTGTTTCTATTCTGTATTCGAGACCGGGTGTATTAGCCTATGCACACAGACGTTGATACAATCGCTGTGATATAAATGATGGCGACTTCGCTCACGTAAGGGCACATTATAGCACAAGCAAGCACTCTAAATTTAATTATAACAATTGAATTGAATTACCTGTAACGTTATCGAAGTATGAATGTGCGATGGGCGTGATAATTTTTGAGTACTTTTTAAACAGTGGTGTGTGTGGTTGCCGAATAAATTTGCGAGTTGACAGCCTGTAAATTACACATTTATTTACACATTAATTATTAATTTAATCTTAAAGAACAAAACATTTTGCGCAGATGTCATAAGAACGAGACGATAGTTATTACAAAAATAGATGCCCTATATAGATAAGTAACGATTGGAGGGTTTGAGGGACGGGGCATGTAGTGGGTGGTGGGGTACCATTCTCTTCTTTTTCTGCTTTAGCAGTGTGATAGATGTACTGAACGATTTTTAACCCTTTACCCAACGTAACGGCCAAAACCGGCCAGCGCTATTCACGAAAATCGCCAATTAATTTTCATTATTTTTTCATTTTTTGTCTCAAAAACATAGGTTATGACCCCCTCATTGGAACGAGCTCGTCGAGCTCGTTCCAACGAGGGGTCATAACCTATGTTTTTGAGACAAAAAATGAAAAAAATTAGTTATTCAAGAATTTTGCTTGCAAGTGTCGTCTGTTGAACCGGTTTCCACAATGCCACCGTGCCCCGTAAGTGAGTGTAAGTTCCAATAATCTTCACAGTTTGTACATTTCCGTCAGTATTTCAGTCTAAAATATTCCCACTTGCTGGTGATCCTGTATTTCCTGAATCCTTTACCTAACATGAAAAGCAGACGACACTTGCAAAAAAATACTTGAATAACTAAGTTTTTTCTTTACTCAACGAGCTCGTTCCAACGAGGGGTCATAACCTATGTTTTTCAGACAAAAAATGAAAAAAAAATAGTCATTCAAGAATTTTTTTTGCAAGTGTCGTCTGCTTTTCATGTTAGGTAAAGGGTTAAACTACTCCAAAATTAATCATCTTTGACCGTTTACCCAACGTAACGGCCAAAACCGGCCAGCGCTATTCACAAAATTACCAATTAATTTTCATTATTTTTTTCATATTTTGTCTCAAAAACATAGGATATGACCCCTCTTTAGAACGAGCTCGTGGAGCTCGCTCCAGTGAGGAGTCATAACCTATGTTTTTGAAACAAAAAATGAAAACATTAGTTACTCAATAATTTTGTTTGCAAGTGTCGCCTGCTTTTCATGTTAGGTAATTGGTTAAAGAAAATTGCGTGAAAGCAGTTAAATGAGTTTTTCTGAAGTTGCGAGAGATTCACAGTTCACCTCGAGAAAAACAAAGTCGTTAATGCCACTTGAAGAGACAAAAATAATTTGTTGGACCAAGAACAGCATTATAAAGAGCGGATAGAATTGTTTAATAATCAAATAATGTATAGTCAATAATAAAAAGAGAGGCACTCATAGACAAAATGTATGATGGCGCCATCAGAGAGAATTGATGATTCACAAAGAGTTCAGAATGTGTATTAAGTGTGTGATATTCTAATAATACCACTATGTATTATGTATGTTAGGCATTTAACGACATTTACAGTGGAGGAGTCAGATTTCGGGTTGGGATGGCGCCACATTTTCTGTTAAGAGCCAGGATGTGTAGAATCGGTGGACCCTAGTATCCATTATCCATCTCTCCCCCACTATTCATTAATGGGGCCCTGGGGTTCCTCCTGGAAGAATTACTGGAACTAGCCGATGTGACCCTCCCCCCCCCCCCCCCGCAGTGGCTTCGGAGCACCTCACTATACTCAGTCAAATTTTGAAAAAAAAGAAAAGTCAATTTATAACTTCCCATTTACAAAAGGAGCTTCATACGTGAACCACAGCTCCATCCAAGGGGGTTAACTATATTAATTCTAAGAAACAACGAATACGATGTGAAAATTTCTTTCATTAATTATTTTTTATACAAATGAAAATTAATTGGCGATTTTTGTGAATATGGCTGTCCGGTTTTGACCGTTACGTTGGGTAAAGGGTTAAAAAACAAATCAAGAAAACCATTTCATGTGACCACTCAATGGAAAGAACACCATGACGTGCAACATCAATCGACCCTTGTAATGGTAAACTGTGGTCGAACACGAGAGAACATATATCGACTCCCACCTACCCCGCCATTCGGTGGGGTCTTGGAGTTCCATGGAGAATTATTAGAAATGGACGGGTTGACCCTCGGGCGTCTTTTAGACCCTTCACTAAACTTATTCAAACCTTTCACCAAACCAGTATGATATCAAAATTTATTTTCTTCATTATTATTGTTTTATAATTTTTCCAAAAATTTCAAGAAAACAATATCACGTGACCACTCATTGCAACGAGCTCGACGAGTCGTTCCAATGAGGGGGTCACGTGATATGTTTTTCTTGATTTGTTTTTTAACCCTTTACCCAACGTAACGGTCAAAACCGGACAGCCATATTCACAAAAATCGCCAATTAATTTTCATTATTTTTTCATTTTTTGTCTCAAAAACATAGGTTATGACCCCTCATTGGAACGAGCTCGTTCCAACGAGGGGTCATAACCTATGTTTTTGAGACAAAAAATGAAAAAAATTAGTTATTCAAGAATTTTGCTTGCAAGTGTCGTCTGCTTTTCATGTAAGGTAAAGGGTTAAATAACTTTTTTCAACTGCTCAATTTGTAAATTATACGGATAGTTGCGATCGATTTGTTAGATAAAGAATTAACCGTAATAGTGCCCCCATGTAGGCAACCGGGATAAAGTGCCTTGCCCAAGAACGGGGATCGAACTTGGGACCTCTAGCGTTGAAGTCCAACAGTCTACAACTGATCCACCGCGTACCCTATCTCTAGCATAGAAGTCCAACAGTCTACCACTGATCCACCGCGCACCCTATCTCTAGCATAGAAGTCCAACAGTCTACCACTGATCCACAGCGCACCCTATCTCTAGCATAGAAGTCCAACAGTCTACCACTGATCCACCGCGCACCCTATCTCTAGCATAGAAGTCCAACAGTCTACCACTGATCCACAGCGCACCCTATCTCTAGCATAGAAGTCCAACAGTCTACCACTGATCCACCGCGCACCCTATCTCTAGCATAGAAGTCCAACAGTCTACCACTGATCCACCGCGCCCCCTATCTCTAGCATAGAAGTCCAACAGTCTACCACTGATCCACCGCGCACCCTATCTCTAGCATAGAAGTCCAACAGTCTACCACTGATCCACCGCGCACCCTATCTCTAGCATAGAAGTCCAACAGTCTACCACTGATCCACAGCGCACCCTATCTCTAGCATAGAAGTCCAACAGTCTACCACTGATCCACCGCGCACCCTATCTCTAGCATAGAAGTCCAACAATCTACCACTGATCCACCGCGCCCCCTATCTCTAGCATAGAAGTCCAACAGTCTACCACTGATCCACCGCGCCCCCTATCTCTAGCATAGAAGTCCAACAGTCTACCGCTGATCCACCGCGCCCCCTATCTCTAGTATAGAAGTTCAACAGTCTACCACTGATCCACCGCGCCTCCTATCTCTAGCATAGAAGTCCAACAGTCTACCACTGATCTACCGCGCCCCCTATCTCTAGCATAGAAGTCCAACAGTCTACCGCTGATCCACCGCGCCCCCAGATAAAGGATTAACCGTGATAATGTATATACAAATATACTATATCAGATAATGGATGTCCATGTGTTCACGTTGATCATGCCATGTATCTTGGTTATGTTGCTTGTTGGAAAAAATAAATGAAAAAAAATAAACTGCTGTGGCCTCATGTTTCTGTCCAATGCGAATAGCGAATAGCGAACGATATTTGCAAAAAAAAAAAATCTTGAAGAAAAATTTGGGTTTTTATTCCCGAAAAAACAGCTTTTGACGATCCATGAAGTTCTATATGCTATGTAAAGAAACTGAAAAAATAATTACATGGGATATACATATTATCATAACAGAGTGTTGATCCGTGTCGTAGTATCACGTCGAGTTGAGGCCGCAGGCAGTGAGTGTGATTCGACAATCTGGTTACCTCAACGAGGCGTGATACTACGACACGGATCAACACACTGTTGTGATAATAGGTTTATTATATGTCTGACACACTAACAATAACTTAATTTGCTTACCTCGATTCACTTATTGCCTTGAATGCCGAACATAAAAATAGCAGACGAAACTTTGTAAACAACGGCAACGGCTTCCCCAGCTACGAAGTCTATTTTTAACAGATAAATAGTCCGACGTTATTCATACGGGAATCCTCGGCAATTTCCGTAGGAGTGTGATATGGATTTTTGATCCGGTAAAATCTCACCCGGTTTGATCCGACAGTGTGGATAAACTCGTCAAACAATAGTGGTATTTAGGGTAAAAATATTATAGTCATACAATAAAAAGAGTTAACTCTCTAAAGGGATTTTGTGAAAGGGATTCCGTAAGTGAGATTCCAAGCTCTTATACGGCTCCTAGCTCTTAGTATCCCTACAATTGGCTTCTACCATGACTTCAACTGTCTACCCACATCCATAACTAGAGCCACCCACAACTGATTGTTTATACCATGGCTGTGAGAGAGCCTCCCACCATTACTATTGACTTAATTCTCACACTGAGACAGGTTTCCTATCTATCTCTGATCAATCACTCTATTCGTCCAGGATTTTATCGGCCTTTAAATTTCAGATATCCCTGATCTAGCTCGACTCTACATTTCTCTATTTGTCCAGACCCGTATCAGCCTGTAGATTTCACTGACCTTTTGTTGCTAGAGCACCTTACGTACAAGATAGTGTCTGTCTATGATGCCGATATGTGCGTATATAGACAAAACTACATGTATGTTTCAATGAGTCGTTTTGTATTCAATGAGTCAGATGTGCGTAGGAAGAAAACGTCGAGACCGAAGGTCGAGACGTTTTCTTTCTACGCACATCTGACGAATTGAATACAAAACGACTCATTGAAACATACATGTGGTTTTGTATTTATTACATGAGCCAAGCACCTACTGACCTAATTTTCTTTTCTATCAACGATGGTAAACACCATGCACTTTATGCAGTCGCATTGCATAAAAAAAAGTCCCGGTTGGAACAGGTTGGTGTGCAATACGGAATTCCGTATTGCACAGCCGTATTGCACGCCGTATTGCATAAGAGAGACTGCATGGGCATGTAATAAATACCAGTACTATATGTGTAACAACATAATTTTGCGATACAAGGACGCATGCTGGAATTGCCGATATACGCTTGTGTACTTTTGTACAATGTACGCCTAACACCAGGCCTGACATTTTATTTGCTCGCTTACTACTCGCTTTAAAAACATTAGGGATGGCGAAAATCCTTATAAAATATTGATAACCATAACAGCATATTCCTTAAATCCACATCTTTTCAGATCCCTGCTATGTGAGTGGTCTCGTTATGACGGCCGCTCGTTCCAAAGAGGGGTCACATGATATGGTTTTGTTGAAATTTTTTGAAAAAATATAAAAAATTGTATTTAAAATAATAAATTTTGATATCGTCTGCGTTGGGTAAAAGGTTATAGGCAGTCTACTCATTATGTATTTGAATTGTCAGTTTTTTTAATTGGGATTCAAGGGCGATTTCGACAGTCAGGGTCACCTCGTGTCTGACGGACCGTCTTATGGGTGAAGGAAGCTGGAGTGCCCGGAGAGAACCCCCGATCAGCGGCGAGCAACGCCCTAAAGTACAAACTCCGCTCAAGTAGGGTTAGCATTGGTTAAAGGTAAGTACACCATTCAACGAGTATATAAAATACTTTTAAATTTTTACAAAATTCCGACGAAGAGGATTTTATCGTGGCGGTATGTTATTACTGCGGCAAGTGTCGCGGCGTATTATGCCGTCCGGCAAAATATAGTGAAACTATCATCTCCGCAACACGCGATGTGTTACATCTGTTTCGCGCGTGCTTGGAGCCGAAAATTGAACATGAGTAACCCCGTGGCTCCATTACAGATATTAACTTCTCAGTCTTGAACGAAGAGATGTTTTACTATTTCCTATTAACGGGGTTCGTCATGGCGAGAAATTATTTATAGACTGAAATTTTTCGAAAAATACTATTTTTTCAGCAACTGTATTTGCATATTACGTGGGCGGGTGCGGGCGATTCGTTGGGTAAAGGGTTAACCCATTACCCAACACATGTCATACCAAAATTTATTAAAGTCAAGCTGAGCTGATCTTATAGCTCCCCGTCCGTCGTCCGTCCGTCGTCCGTCCGTCGCCCGTGAACGCCATGTTCTCTTCCAAAACCACTGGGGCAATTCTAGTGAAAGTTTGTGTGAGTGATGGTTCCAAAGGGACATTGCAGGTTTGTTCAACTCAACATGCCCATCCCCATAGGGAGAGGGGGAGGGGCTGGGAGAAAATACTCCAAAATCTTCTAACTAGTGGGTACAATGACTTGATATTCGTTATGGAGCTTCCTTTTGAGGTAGAATCAAGTTTGTTCAAACGAAGTTCGTGAAGCAATATTTGCCTTTCTAATAGGAGGGGTAAGATTTTTGGCCCTGCCCAAAATTTCTATTTTCTGAACCGATGGTCCGGTTTGAAACAAATTTGGTATGTGATATTATTGGATCATAAGTACTTGACTCGTGCAAAAAAAGTATTCCCGCATCCCCATGGGAACCCCAGGAGCTAAAAATAAAAATGGAGCTCTACATTTTAAATTATGATCAACTGAAGAAAGGGCACGATGCTCGGGCTATATTGTCACTCCCGAGGGGCTCAAGGATTGACAATGTATCCTATGGAGATGGATTTCTTAATGTAGACTCATTCTTGGACTTTGTTTATATCGTGTTCTGTTCAAGGAGCACGCTTTAGGCCCCGTGGGGCCTCTTGTTTTAAAATAATTTTTGCCAAGTGCTAAATTTGTGAATGATACACGTGGATGCGTCCGATTACTAGGAAAAGGTTTAACCCTTTACCCAACGCAGACGAAATCAAAATTTATTATTTTAAATATCATTTTTCAAATTTTTCCAAAAATTTCAACAAAACCATATCATGTGACCCCTCGTTGGAACGAGCTCGTCGAGCTCGTTCCAACGAGGGTTCACATGATATGGTTTTGTTGAAATTTTTGGAAAAATAATATTTTTTCAACAGCTGAATTTGCATATTACGCGGACGGATGCGGGCGATTCGTGTGGGTAAAGGGTTAATGTGACACAGAAGTGACAAAAAGGTTATTTATGTATTTATTGGGGTTTAAGGTCACATACTTATGCAGAATGGCTAATGGTGACCGTTTTACGGGTGGAGGAAGCCGGAGTACCCGGAGAGAACCACTTAGCAACGACGAGCAACTGTTAGCTCCTCAACATTCTAACTCTGTTCAAGCTCCGCTCAAGCAGGGTTACAGCGGTTGAAGACATGTGCACCGTCGACGTGCAGTACGCCTCTGTACACGGCGGCACCGTGCCCCCCCCCCCCCCCCATGTAGGCAACCGGGATAAAGTGCCTTGCCCAAGGACACAACGAGAGTCGTCCCGGATGTGGATCGAACTCGGGACCTCTAGCATAGAAGTCCAATAGTCTACCACAGAGCCACTGCGCTCCCGACAAAAATAGTTAAAAACTTGATTTGTATGAACCCAATTCAGTTCATATTCACTCAACCCAGTTGATTTGGGTTGATTTTCAACACAACTGTTTTATACTGTACTAACCCTGCTGAAGTTAGGCAACGTCGAGCCCGGTTAGTCCTTGGATGTGTGACCGTCTGAGCGATCTATTCGGACTCCCGCGTTGTGGGCTTGGGCAAGGCATTTAACCCCGATTGTCCATACGGTGGCACGGTGATGTCGTGTACTAAGGCGTACTGTGCGTCGATGGTGCGCATGTCTTCAACCAGTCTAACCCTGCCTATGCTGCAGTGCGGAGTTACGATATTGGGGAGCTGGCAGCTGCACGTCGTTGCTCGGTGGTTCTCTCCGGGTACTCCGGCTTATCGTTAAACCCTAACAAACAAATAAATAAATAAACGCTAAGCATGTTGGTATGGGTTAGGGTTGTGGTGGGTTCACCAATTAAGCGGCACAGTGACTTCCTCAACGATTGAAATAGTCTGACACGAAATGACCTTGATTGTTGAAAGTGTTCTAATAACATAGTAACCGGAGAAACAAAGGCACTTTACGCATTGTTTCTGCATCATTTTATGTAAGATACCACATCGTTATGGAGATACGTTGAATAGCTTCAGCCTATTATAATGCCTTCATTACGATACAGCAACAATTCTATTGTTATCCGTAGACTTCTCTGCAGGTATATCAAAACATAATGAAATACAGGCGCCCATCAACACATCTGCATCATAAAAAGTTCTGGTTTCAATTATTTCTCAATCAACGTCAGTGGTTGGTGAAGGGGATTAATATTTTGATCGAAAAAATATTTTTTACGAGGGGTGAATTGCGTGTAAATAGAAAACTTGGTTGCCGAGACACACTTCTGGTGTATGGTACAAGTAGATGTACAGTACGTGGAGAGTGGATTGTAAGTAAATCACCCGCGGAGTGGGGTTATCACCCAAGCTATAACTTTCAAATTTTGTTCATATCGACAAAAAACACAAGCAATGTTTCAGCCAATGGACCTCCGGGTTTAACCCGGAGGTCCATTGGCTGAAACATTGCTGGTGCTGGTTGTGCTTTGCAACAAATTCGCAATTATTGATTGGGTGGAATCTCCACTCTGCGGGTGATTTAGTGATAATACACTCTCCACGTACTGTAGATGTATAAAAAATTAAAATCTTTACCTAATGGTAATGGAGATATAATGGAGAATCAGGCAAGCACAATTAACAAAAAATAATAACCAAGGGTGTAGCCAGGAAGGGTCATGGGAGTCATACGCACCCCCCCCCCCCGAATCCCAAAGGTCCGCGGCCTATATTCTCCACAGTACACAACAATCTAATACCTGCCTACATTGAATTTGATTAACTTTCACTCAGCATGAAATCTTTGTTCACTGCTGTTATCAAATATTGAAGAATTTTTCCGGGCTCCTCCCCCCTCACCGCGCCACCACCGGTGGCCAAAGGCCAAGTTGGAGGAGATTATGGGAGGGGGTCACCCCCTCCCATTATCCCCTCCAATTTGACCTTTGGTCAAGGCTTGGCCTCTGGCCAACATTTCAGTCTGTTTAGTTGCCAGACCTTCTCATCCTTGAATTGCATTGTGGGTGACCCCCTCCCCCCCCCCCCCTAAAAAATTGCTGGCTACACCCTTGGTATCCACATTTTACTATTATTTAGTTCAAATCTTTCTTCGAGCTCGATGCAATGAGGCTTATAAGGTCCATGTGTTATGTTTTAGCGACCAAAATGAATTTATTTAGTTTTCCAAAACATAGTTTGTGCGTGATGAAAGTCGTGATGGGTATGGAGTGAAAAGGACGAATTACTCGCAGACCCCCCTCACCCCAACCCTTTACTTATATTCTGTTCTTGTGAAAGAAATAAGGGACAGTTGATAACGGATGTCGAATTGGGAACTGGGAATAAGTAACTGTTGTCACTTCCGTTCAGAAATTTCACATCACTGACTTTCGCGTGGACTCAGACACACAGTGTGTCTGTCGTTTTTACACACTTAATTCGAACTGGTCTTCTTTGAGATTGGCTGCTGCGATGATGTCTGATCAATACCTCGCAGCGGCCAGCAATGAGGTGAAGGTCGCAGCGGTCAGCAAGGAGGTGAAGGCAGGACGTCAAAGGGCAAATGTTCTCTTACCAATTTTTCTTTAAATCGAAAATTGAGCTGTGGTTTTACCGTTTAAGTTTGAACTAGGTCCTGTCATTACAAAAAAGTACAAATGAAATTTTAAGTAAAAAAACAAGGTCTGGATGTCAAACTCTGTAGCTTTCTTCACGTGAATACGTGAGTTGTGCCTGGGCTTTCCATCTCTGGGCATTAGCATTCCTTCAAGTCAGCAATTTTAAAGGTTGTGCCTAATTTATGATCACCAACCGATTGTTCCCCCCCCCCCCCCATCCCCATCCTCGCCACAAATAGGAAAAGTTGTTGTTGAATCAAGGAAGATAGCAAAAACGATTTCTAGAAGCAAATTACGCATCCCTACCTCAAATACACGCCGCCTTTCATCTTCCTGAATGGACTCCAACCCCTTTGACATTGTCTGGACTGATCTCAGAATGGCAATTATAAGGACTACGGTCTAGAATTAGAGAGAGAACAACCAACCAAACAACAAATTTATTGTACCCTGCTGCGTTGTCGCTAAGGGAGGGGGAGGGTAAGAAGGTGACATTCTCCCACCTCCATTAACTTTTTCCAGTCGGAACGGTTTCGTCATGATCAGGGGCGGTGGATAAAAGTTTAAGGGCACAAATTTACAACACTACCATGGTTCGACTCAGTGTGAGAGGTTACAACCGTATAACTTTAAATGTACCCTGACTCACTATAGTCTCTCGTTTAGATGAAAATTCCGCTGTGTGGTCACTGTATTGTCCGTTTCTTCTACTTCACCCATCTTCCAACCAGAAGGCAAGCAGTTGAAGTAGAAGAAACGGACCGAAAGCGGGATTCTTTGGCTAAATATTGTTTAGAATTGCACCTACAGTTAAAATTAGAAGCCCTGTCATGAAATGCGTGCAAACAGAACGTCGATCTTCGCGTTAATCTACGCGTTATGACCATAGTAAGACTATCAAATTCTGTACAAGTGGGCTGTGCACAAGCAATGTTTCTGCCAATGCCAACTGGCAGAAACATTGCCTGTGTTTGTGATGAGTAACCAGGAGAACCTTCTGTGCTTTGGATTCGATATGGCATTTGCTCGCAATTCACACACGCAGTTAAGCCCAGAAAGTGGCACAGTTCGGGACAGGACTTCTAGTTTTAACTGTACAAGGCAATTGTAAGTAAATCACCCGCGGAGTGGGGTTATCACCCAAGCTATAACTTTCAAATTTTGTTCATATCGTCAAAAAACACAAGCAATATTTCGGCCAGTGGACCTCCGGGTTTAACCCGGAGGTCCATTGGCTGAAACATTGCTGCTGCTGGTTGTGCTTTGCAACAAATTCGCAATTATTGCTTGGTGGAATCTCCACTCTGCGGGTGATTTAGTGATAATACACTCTCCACGTACTGTATGTTGACACATTGCCTGCATCCATTTTAACTTATTGTTTTATTGCGAGACATATCTATGAAAAATCGCGACATCGACGCCATAGCTGCGACGGGTGGTGCAATTTCACAAAATTCTAAGTTCATCAAGGGCCATAACTCCAAGAAAAATATTTGGAACAACACATACATTGAACAGTGGCTAGACATCAATAAGATACACTTACATGCCAAATATAAAGTCATTCCATCAAGTATTTCAAACGTTGTTGAGTTTTGAAACTGGTTGGTCACAGACAGACCGACCGACAGACAGACAGACAGACAGACCGACAGACAGACAGACAGACAGACAGACAGACAGACAGACCGACATTGCCACTTATAGAGCTGCTAGTCGCAGCTAAAAAAGGTGGAGGCGCACGTGATCCTGTGCCCACCTGATTCCGCCGCCTCTGATCAGGATTGAAGTCTTTAGATATCAATTTTATCTTTCTAGTAATCATGTTGTACTTTCTTAGACTAGATTTTATACTTGGACCAACGTCACATTCACAGTCTGCCATACAAAGGGATGCCTGTAGTACCTGACCCGTGGGGCTGGGAAGGGGGTGGGGAGTGGAAGTATGTCCAAGTTAGAGTACTGGTGTGGTACATGTTATTTCAATAACGTCACACTCACAATCTGCCATACAAAGGGATGCCTGTAGTACCCGACCGTGGGGCTGGGAGGGAGAGGGGGAGTATGTCCAAGTTAGAGTACTGGTGTGGTACATGTTATTTCAATAACGTCACACTCACAATCTGCCATTCAAAGGGGTGCCTGTAGTACCCTACCCGTGGGGCTGGGACGGGGGATGGGGAGTATGTCCAAGTTCGAGTACTGGTGTGGTACATGTTATTTCAATAACGTCACACTCACAGCCTGCCATACAAAGGGATGCCTGTAGTACCCGACCGTGGAGCTGGGAGGGGGAGGGGATGGGGAGTATCTCCAAGTTAGAGTACTGATGTAGTACATGTTAGTTCAATAACAAATTTGTGTCACGACTGTTATCTGTAACATTTTATAATTTTATTTATTCACAAATAAATTAATTGATAGAGTACTACAAGCCACTATCAGGGTTTTAATATTAAGAGCAGGTACCCTAGCCTAAAGCTGTCATATTCTGTGGATGTGCTTCAAATTATCTTTGAAGTGATATTATTTAGTCTATATGGGTTTGCCTTGTTACAATTTATGGGAGAGTGCCTCCTGGCACTCTCCCATAAATTGTAACAAGGTAAAGACACGTTAAAAAAAAATTTATGACCAAAAATAACTTAGCACTCTACCAGTAAATAAATTTCCAAGAAGTCATTCTTCCAGACACCCAATGAATGGACACGGACTGAGTGAGCAGAAATGGACTGAACGGCCGCTGACTGAAAGGACACGAACTGAACGGACGCAGCCGAAACGGACAGCGAATGAACGGATACCGATTGAACGGACTCAGACTGAACGGACACGGACCGAACGAACGCGAACTGAACAAACACCGAATAAGCGGACATGGACTGAACGGGCGCGGACATAATGGACAGGGACTGAACGGACACGGACTGAACAAACGCCGAATAAGCGGACATGGACTGAACAGGCGCGGACATAATGGACAGGGACTGAACGGGCACGGACTGAACAAACACCGAATAAGCGGACATGGACTGAACGGGCGCGGACATAATGGACAGGGACTGAACGGGCACGGACTGAACAAACACCGAATAAGCGGACATGGACTGAACGGGCGCGGACATAATGGACAGGGACTGAATGGACACGGACTGAACGGGCGTGGGCTGAACAGACACCGAATGAATGGACACGGACTGAGTGGACACGGACTGAACGGGCGCGGACTGAACGGACACGGACTGAATGGACACGGACTGAACGGACACGGACTGAACGGACACGGACTGAACGGATACGGACTGAACGGAAGCGGACTGAACGGGCGTGGGCTGAACAGACACCGAATGAATGGACACGGACTGAGTGGACACGGACTGAACGGACGCGGACTGAACGGACACGGACTGAATGAACATGGACTGAACGGACACGGACTGAACGGACACGGACTGACCGGGCGTGGGCTGAACAGACACCGAATGAATGGACACGGACTGAGTGGACACGGACTGAACAAATGCGGACTGAAAGGACACGAACTGACCGGATGCGACTTAACGGACACGGGCTGAATAGACAAGGACCGAACAGACACAAACTGAACCGAATGAACGGAAATGTACTGAACGGACACCGAATGGACACACACGGTCTGAACGGACGTGGACTGAACGGACGCGGACTGAATGGACATGGACCGAACTGACGCGGATTGGCTGGTCGCGGACGGAACGGACACTGAATGAACGGACAAGTAATGAACGGACACCGAATGAACGGTTACGGACTGAACGAACGCAGACTGAACGGTTACGGACTGAACGGACACGAGCTGAACGGACACAGACTGAACGGACACGAACTGAACAATCACCGAACGGACGTTCTTAAAAACGGGACTTGTGGGCTTAATTTTTTGCGGAAAAATTGATCATTTTAAAACGTTCGGACAACCGCTAAAAAGTCGTTTCTTCGGAAATTTTTTGGGGAGAATAGACATAGTTAGATCCCCCAAAATAAACCTGAAGATGGGGCAACGCTAACCCCAGACGTTAATTGACCATAAACCTCAACATAAACCCAGAAAAATCTCTACAAATCGATTTTTGCCTCATGGGTCTCAAAATAAAAAAAAGAATCCAGCATTACCATGGGAACTCCAGGGGCTAAAAATAGAAATATTTTCAAATGCCCATATTTCCCAAACCACACAGAACAGAGAGCTGTTATTTGGTACGAAGCATCTTTAGGACCAGTAAAGTTGGATGGTAAAAGAATGGCATCGGTTATGTCAGGGTGTTCTGTAGAGGGCATCGAAACAATGCTGAGTCAGCATATTTGCAAAAATTAAAAAAAAATCTTTTCTCCAGAACCAGTCATCAGAATCTTTTGATATTTGGTATACAACATTCATAGGGGGATCAGATACAAGTTTGTTAAATAAAGCCCATTGGTTCATATTTGGGCTCAAGACAGGAGCCCGAATTTTTAACTTAGGGTAATATGGGGAATATTCTTTAAAAATCTTCTTTTTCAGAACCACCAGTCAGAATCTTTCAATGTTTGGTGTACATCATTGTTATGAGGTTCAGATTCACGATTGTTCAAACCAAGTCCCTAGGTTAATATTTGGGCTTCGTACGGAAGCCCAAATTGTAACTTAGTTCAGTTGGGGAATATTTTTTAAAAATCTTCTTCTTCATCAGTCAGAATGCTTTCATATTTGGTATGCAATACCTCTGGGAGGGGGGGGGGGGGGCAGATTCAAGTTTGTTCAAATCGAATCCCTTGGTATATATTTGGGTTCACTATGGTAGCCCAAATTTTAACTTAGTGCAATATGAGGAAATTTCTTCAAAAATCTTCTTCTGATCCACCAGTGGAAATGCTTTGATATTTGGTATATAACATCTCTAAGGGGGTCAGATTCAAGTTTGTTCAACTCGGATTCGTAGTTTAATATTTGGACTCGCTAGGGTAGCCCAACTTTTATTTAACTTACTGCAAAATGAGGACATTTCTTGAAAATTTCTCTTCTTCAGATCCAACAGTCAGAATGCTTTCATATTTGGTACACAACATCTCTTGGGAAGTCAGATTCAGCTTTGTTCAAATCGAGAGCCTGGGTTAATATTTGGGCTTCCAATGGAAGCCGGAATTGGCCATGTAGCCGAAGAATTAAAAATTTTGTATTCAGTACCCTCTAGAGGTGTGTAACTAAGATTAATCCACATAGGTTGTATCAAGTGGCTTCATAGGGGGGGGGGGGGGGGGGGGGGGGGGGGCTCTACATTTTACATCATGATCAACTGAAGAAAAGGCATGATGACCGGATTACTTTTGTCACTCCTGCGGAGCTCAAGGATTGACAGTGTATCCTATGGAAACGGATTGCTTAATGTAGACTCATTTTTGAACTGTTCGTATTGTGTTCTGTTCAAGATGAACGCTTCAGGCCCCGTGGGGGCCTCTTGTTTTCAGATGTAATTGTGATTACAAATAAGGTTTGAACCTTAATTCCACTTGTACCAATTGTTGTTTGTGATTTGTAACTGTCATTCTGTGTGTTACGATGATAAATGACACGGTGACATATAATTAATAATCGATCAGTTCAAGTAATCTCGTGTTCTTTTTAGGTTACAACATTTTTCTTTTTGAGTTCGAGGTGTACAGTTCTTTGATATGAATCTCGATAATACTCAATAGAAAGGTACAAATCGATTGAAAATGACTTTCATGTCAGATAATGATCAAAGGATGTCACATTAGTATAAAATGAACGTATCAGATTTAATCGCACTTTTTTCTATTGGTAAACATTTACACGTAACTTCAAGATAGTCGCGGCTTCTTCTCGAGTGTTTTAAAAATTATAAAATGAACGTATCAGATTTAATCGCACTTTTTTTCTGTTGGTAAACATTTACACGTAACGTTAAGATAGTCGCGGCTTCCTCTCGAGTGTTTTAATAATTATAAAAATACATCTATTTTGAATTTTTTGACATTGTATTTTTTATTCATTGAATTTCTAATTTGACCCCCTTGAACTCTGATGGCGTCTGATAAGTCGGTTCAATGCCACGAATTGAAAGAGTTCACAGTCATGATTTAGGCGAAGACCAATTAATATTTTCAACGTGCAGCCTTTGGGCTGCACGTTGAAAATATTGATTGGTCCACCCTACACATCCATTGAGCAGCCATCCTGCATAATGGCATTATGACGTATCAAGGTCCTAGACCGGAAAAAATGGCCTCTCAAATCCAAAGGTTAACCCTTCAACAAACATGACGAATATACGCCAAAGAAATAAAAATAAAATGAAACTGAAGACTAAAGTTAAAATTTCCATGTATTACTTGCTGTAGTTGGATAACTGAGAATGCAATGTTTATTTTTATCAGATTAAAAATCTGTTTGTATTGATTTGGAGAGCTTTTTTTTTAATTGCTCAGTTTCGGTGTGATTGTCGTGTAGGGGTGTAACCATGCCATGCATGAGTCACAAACCTTCCTGATAATCTTCCAGATAGACATTCCCGTCTGTTTTTGGAGTCTTATACATCCATTTCATCTTTCTAGTAAGCAGTGATAATACAGCCGCCGTAGACTGGTCACTTTCCATGGCTGAGCAATATTTCCACGGACGCAATATTATCAGATTCCAAACACCAATTTATAGGAATAATCATAAAAAAATTAATTATCGAAATACAGGGTACAACCCGGTGTTTCATTAATTAAAAAAATGCTGATTATGATTTTTATTACCTGGGAAACACAAACGTGGACATCACTGCGCATGCGTAGTTGATGTAACTAGTCCATGGCGTCTTTACTGTACTTTATAATAACGATAACATACAGTTGAAACTAGAAGTCCTGTCCCAAACTGTGCGCTTTTCTAGGCTTAATTGCGCGTTTGAATTGCGAGCAAATGCCATATCGAATGGCATCCAAAGCACAGCAGGTTCTCCTGGTTACTCATCACAGACACAAGCAATGTTTCTGCCAATGGACCTCCGGGTTACCCGGAGGTCCATTGGCAGAAACATTGCTTGTGCACAGCCCACTTGTACAGAATTTGATGGCCTTACTATGGTTATAACGCGTAGATTAACGCGCATATTGACGTGCTATTTGAGACTCATGACACACGTGTTGTTTCTCTCATGGAAATAGAGGCCTATAGCTGATCCGGGTACCGTATAGTATCATCAATTTTGTGTCCGGTACGTACTAATAAAACTATAGACGTTAGGAAGCTTATGTGCCACGTCTACTACATGCATGCACTCACAAGCTAATTGACTGCGTTTTTTAATAGTTTTTATATAGTTGTGGGATATCTGCAAGTCGGAAAAAGAAAACACATTTTGTAAATGTGGAGTTTGATATAAACCCAGATGACATGAAGTTGGTTGAATTTTGTCTCAGAAAGAGTTCATTCAGGCTGTTTGGAAATTGGAAAGTTTACGTTTGATTTGGGTAAAACGATGAACGCAGACGATCGTCTGTTGCATATAAATAAACTGAACATGGAATAAAAAGCTTGATAAGGATTTCATTGTTTATTAAATTTGATTCTGAAAGACTTTTTAATATGATGAGATAAATATTAATTACTTTCATGTGGAATCAATATGAGTGTGCAAGAGTTCTTTTCCATTCACACAGTGCAATGTTTAAGGCAGACATTCGGTGCGTGATTTAGGACGGGCCTAATGCGTTTTTTTTGTTCATTGTTTTATGAAAAAAAAAGAAATACTTTAGCCAATCATTTTGCCTGAAAATGCATGAACAGAAAAAAGGTTTAATTATAAATTATGAAATTAATGCTCAGGAAAATTTATATAAATCAGCACAGTAATATCAAACTATTACGGCAGCCTATTAGCGCCGCGTGATTTTTAGTTATTAAATTGCAGTTACAATTTAGTAAATTGTACCTACAGTTTAGCTAAATTGTAGCTACAATTTAGCATCTTCAGTCTCGGTGGTCAAATTAAATTGCAGCAAAAACTTAACTCAATCATTCCGGGTGGAAATATAAGCAAGGCTATTCTGCGGAACTCATTGTGTACGCGCAAGAGACGCTCGATATTCTATAGTCATTTCAACCAATTCAATATGTACAGTACGCGGAGAGTGGATTGTAACTAAATCACCCGCCGAGTGGAGTTTTCACCCAAGTTATAACTTTCAAATTTTGTACATATCGACAAAAAACACAAGCAACGTTTCAGCCAATGGACCTCCGGGTTGAACCCGGAGGTCCATTGGCTGAAACTTTGCTTGTGCTTGTTATGCTTTGCAACAAATTTGCAATTATTGCTTGGGTGGAATCTCCACTCTGTGGGTGATTTAGTGATAATACACTCTCCACGTACTGTACACTTGTATGGTCACCTATGAGATGATGACTTTCCAGCCGCAAAACTCAGACACTGAAACAAATAACGTGCGCGTGTCCCTGATTGGTTGAGTTAAATTGCTGCTGCAGTTTAACTTGACCAATGAGAGTGAAGGTGTTAAATTGTCGCTACAATTTAGCTGAATTGTACGTATGATGACTTTCGTATCGGCAACCTGTAGGTCTCGCTCTTCTCGAATACTTATCATAATGGGAACTTAAGCATGCACGGAGTGCGTCTCCCTCCACACAAAGGACAGCCATTCTACGTCCCCACCCGAAAGGGCGGCTCGCTGTGTCGGCATCAGTCCCACAGTTGATGCTGGCAGAGGGTGTCCTGACGCCTCAGGACCTTTCCGCGAGACACTATACTGATACACATGGTCACCATATACAATTATTATATATCTCGGGGTGTAAAACGATCTGTATAATACATTATATTATTATGGACTCCCTATATAAGTATCTGTATAAATATATATAAGTCTGGAGACGTCAACGATCTGTCACAATCAATGAAGACTCTAATCACCGTCAACAGCCCGGACTTTGTGAGTAGTATGGGCTATGTTCCATTGACAGGAGAGTAACTCCCAGCAGGTCTGAACCATGTAGTTCGGCCCCTAAATTCACCACACAACCATACGACGCCATATGGCTACCAGACGGCTGTCATACGGCCATACGGCTACCACACGTCTACCATACAATTAAGCATTAAAAGCTATACGGAGTAATGCGGCTACCATACGGCAACCATACAGCCATGCGGCACCATACGACTACCACACATGTACCATACAGCCGTACGGCGCCATACGGCTACCATGCGTCTACCATACAGCCAAATGGCACCACACGGCTACCGCACGGCCACCATATACAGCCATACGGCTACCACATGGCTAACATACAACCATACGGAGCCATACGGGTTCCACACGTTTACCATACAGCAAAACGGCACCATACCGGCACCACAGGGCTATCATACAGCCATTCGGCGTCATACGGCTACCATATAGCCATACGGCAACCACACGTCTACCATACAGCCATGCGGCTACCATATACAGCCACACGGCGTTAGACGGCTACCACCCCCCCCCCCACCCCCACCCCCCCACCCCACCCCGATATAACCATACAGCGCCTTACGGCTATTACGCAGCTACATACAGACATACAGATGTGGGGTAAAAATATTATTTGCTTTATTCTGTGTGACAAATCAGCAGCCTTCTCGTGTAGTTATGTAAAACGAAATATCAGTTCCTCCGTTTTTGATAAAGACCGTACAGAAAAAAAATGTTGAAATTGCCAAATTTATTTAAATACGGTATTTTCACCGTTTTATTTAATGACAAAAGTACCTACAACTGGTTTGCCTTACGTTTACCGTATTATTAACAGTATGTTTTACAGTGAATACATCGGTGGGATTCCAGGTTATCATTAACACAGGTTAACCCTTTGAAGCATGATGGTATCTTGCATGCCAGTTCAGTGGTATTAACAAGAAGAGTCCATATTCGTTACTTGAGGGAAGACCAATAAAAATCTTGATTGGTCTACCACATAAATTCACTGAGCAACAAACTACTTAATGAAGTCGTGTTATTTCACGATCCTAGATAGAAAAAAACGGGTCTTTCGGGTTCAAATATTTACTCTTTTTAACCCATACCCGTAGGTCATGTGGCAGACGCACTAAATAATTTTTTTTAATTGAAAAGTGTCTCCCACCCCAGCTGTACGATTTTGTTGTGCTGTGATTTCATTACAACCACTATTTATTTATTTATTGGTGTTTAAGGTCACTTTACTTATGTACAATGGCTAATCGTGACCGTGACAGTTTTACGGGTGGAGGAAGCCGGAGTACCCGGAGAGAACCACCGAGCACCGACGAGCAACTGTTAGCTTCTCAATATTCTAACTCTCAGGCAGGGTTACAGCGGTTGAAGACATGTGCACCATCGACGTGCAGTACGCCTTATTACACTGCGTCATCGTACCCCACCGGGATAAAGTGCCTTGCCGAAGGACACAACGCGGGTCGTTCCGGACGGGGATCGAATTCGGGACATCCAGTACAGAAGTCCAACAGTCTACCACTGAGACACCGCGCTCCCCATTACAATACTACCATTTTGTTTTTGGATATCCATCCCAAAATGCACTTCATTGTACGAATAAATTATATTCACACTACTGTGAGTGCGGAGGCTCAGTGTTATTAGACTTCAAACTGAAAGGTCTTCAGTTCCATCCCAGTAAGGGGCAAACGCGTTGTGATTTTGGGCAAGTCACTAAGTTCAGATTGCCCACGTGGGGTCATGGTGGCGCCGAACACTAAGGCGTACTCCACATCGACAATACACTTGTTTTCAACCATGCTAACCTTACTTACACGCTAAAAACTAAAGTGTTAAAAACTACACTTGAAGTGCTGTATTTAACACTTACTAAGTGCTGAACTAGCACTTTGTTCAAGTGTAGATATCCCAGAACTTGACAGGTGTTACAATAATACCACTTGACAAGTGTAATGTCGCGACACTTAAAAGGAAACAACGCAGATGACGCGGATCAGGCTCGAACTCTCGAGCCTGATCCGCGTCATCTGCGTTGTGTCCTTTTAATTATGTACCCACCAAGCGCAAATCAAATTATGGACGATTCTGGAAGAACCACCAATGCTAGACACATGGGAAGTGCCATCCATTCAAGTTTCATATGTCTGACGATTGTAATGTCTAAGTGCTTAAAGCATTGCACTTTTGAGTGTTAAAATCAAACCCTAAGAGTTAGAATGGGTTCAACACCTTGAAAGTGTCAGTTTTAACACTTTAGTTTTTAGTGTGTATGTGGAGTTAGTATGCTGGGAACCCTTACAGTTGCTCGCCGCTGATCGGTGGTTTTATGGGGGTAATCCGGCCTCCTGCACCAGTGAAACTGTCCAACACGAGGCCGTGGCTGTCAAAAGTGTTGTTAAGTCACCCTTCCACAAAAAAAAAAAAAATTCATTCCCCTGTCCGTATCAAACTCCCAGAAGTCAAACTTGCGTTCCCAATCATAAAGAGAATAGCTGTTAGACCACCGAATAAACTCGACACCTATTATAGGCCATTTCATATAATTTCATCTGTTATCATCATAGAAATTATTGTGTTTCAGGAGATTGTGAGAAATGTCACATCACACGATTCGTGACAAGATGAGTAGAATTTAAATTACACGATGATTTATCGTTTAGTTGTCGATAATTTCAATTCCTACATGCGACTTCCATTATTCAGAAAAATTATTACATCCGATTCCGTGCAAAATTGCCATCTCGCTGATGCAGATTGTAAAAATTATTTTTGATGGTGTTGAAGATATGACATGTACAATGGTTTGTGATTCTATTATCTATAAAATGTGCGACCATCGTTTCCTTCGTTCCTTATTCCCTCAAAAATAAATATGTCGAAGTGATTTTTAGCTCAACTTTGACGAAGTCAAATTTGAGCTATTGTCATGGCCCGTCGTCCGTCTGTCCGTCTGTCAACAATTGGCTATGGCTCGGGCTAGAGGTCGTATTTATGAACCGATCTTTACGAAACTTCTTGTGTACCTTTGTTATGACCCTGGGACGGGAACGAGTGTTTTTAGGTGTGGTCCAAAATTCAAGATGGCTGCCAGTGGCCATTTTGTACCGATGATGCAAAAATCAGTTTTTTGTACAGAACTTCTGTATGAAAGTTCTGATTTGAATAAAGTTTTGTATAAATGTTTAGTACCATGGGATACATCACATATGATACGGTTTTTTTTTCTCGTGCGTAAATTATGCAAATTAGACTGACTTTGATTTATTTAGTGTTACTTTCAGAGCTGTAAGCGCCAAGCTGCTATGGCTCGGGCTAGAGGCCGTATTTATGAACCGATCTTTACGAAACTTCTTGGGTACCTTTGTTATGACCGTGGGACGAGAACGAGTGTTTTTGGGTGCGGTCCGAAATTCAAGATGGCTGCCAGCCGCCATTTTGTACCGACGATGCAGAAATCTGTTTTTTGTACAGAACTTCCATATGAAAGCTCTGATTTGAATAATTTTTTGTATGAATGTTTAGTACCATGGGATACATCACATATAATACGGGTTTTTTTCTCGTACGTAAATTGTGCAAATTAGACTAATTTTGATGTTTTTTGGGGTTACTTTCAGCACTGTAAGTGCAAATGCCAATACGGCTCGGGCTGGAGGCCGTATTTATGAACCGATCTTTACGAAACTTCTTGGGTACCTTTGGTATCACCGTGGGACGAGAACGAGTGTTTTGGGGTCCGGTCCGTAATTCAAGATGGCCGATGGCAGCCATTTTGTACAAAATTAGGTGCAATCAGATTTTTGCACAGAACTTCCATATGAAAGCCCTGATTTGAATAATTTTTTTGTGTGAATGTTTAGTACCATGGGATGCATCACATATAATACGGGTTTTTTTCTCGTGCAGAAATTATGCAAATTAGATGAACTTTGATTTTTTCAGTGCGACTCACACACAGTAAGTACACATGTCAATACGGCTCAGACTAGAGTCTGTATTTATGAACTGATCTTCACGAAATGTCTTGGGTACCTTTGTTATCACCTTGGGACGAGAACGAGTGTTTCTGGGTGTGGTCTAAAATTCGAGATGGCTGCCAGTGGCCATTTTGTACCGAAATTAGGTCTAATCAGTTTTTTGTACACATCTTCTATACAGCTCAGACTAGAGGCCATATTTATGAACCAATCTTTATGAAACTTCTTGGGTACCTTTGTTATCTCCGTGGGATGAGAGCGAGTGTTTTGGGGTGTGGTCCGAAATTCAAGATGGCCACCAGCAGACATTTTGTACCAAAATTAGTGCAATCAGTCTTTTGTATAGAACTTCTGTATGAAAGTTCTGATTTGAATAAATTTTTGTATGAATGTTTAGTAACATGGAATACATCACATATTGTAAGGTTTTTTTTTTCGTGCAGAAATTATGCAAATTAGATGAACTTTGATTTATTCAGTGCTACTTACACAATGTAAGCACACATGTCAATACGGCTCAGGGTAGAGGCTGTATTTATGAACCGATCTTCACAAAACTTCTTGGGTACCTTTGTTATCTCCTTGGGATGAGAATGAGTGTTTCTGGGTACGGTCCAAAATTCAAGATGGCTGCCAGTGGCCATTTTGTACCGAAATTAGGTCCAATCAGTTTTTTGTCACAAGTTCTATACAGCTCGTATTTATGAACTGATCTTCACAAAACTTCTTGAGTACTTTTGTTTTCAACTTGGGACAGGAACGAGTGTGTTTTGGGGTGCCTTTGTTATCACTGTGCTATGAGAACAAATATTTTGGGGTTCAGTCAGACCCACTCTGGGACTCAAAGATTTTTTCTAGTTCAGCATCTGACTGTCACCCACCTTTACAATACTTTACCTATACATTTGTTACAGGCAACGGTCAGTATTTATGTACAGACCGTTACAATACTTTATGTGTCTCTTTGTTATCAGGTCATTACCTAGATGTTTGTCATTGCTGTGTCACATACTATATATGTACATGTCTTTGTCTTGACAAGTTGAGCTACAGTGTCATTGACACTTTCATTTTTTATTCGACAGCAAAACAGCCACTAGCATAAATTTATAGTTTTTGGCAACTTATTAACGCCGCGTGATTTTTAGTTATTAAATTTAGTGTTCAACCGATGATCGGAACCGGCCACCACAATCGGCCGATTATGGGTAATCGGATGACAACGCAACGGCTCCTGGAATATCGGTTCAACCGATTGTTGCCAAGAATTTTGAGATGATTCATTAACCGTATTTTATTCTCTTCTGCAATTGTTTAATTGTTAATGTAAAATGATACCATTCAATAAAGTTGAGAAACAACCACAATGTGTATTCTTAATCTCTCTAGTCGCCCCATTACGGGACATACAAGTAAAACAACATGCAAAGCTTACAACTGGGCGAAATTGGTAGTTCATACCGGAAAAGTGATGGTTACACTCCATTGACTCAGGCAGAAGTAAAATTACCAGTCGCACGCACTTGGGCGGTAAACGTGGCTCTGAGAGCCACGTTTACCGCCCATGTGTGCGCGACTGGTAATTTTATTTCGACCCCAGTCAACGAAGTTTAACAACGAAAAATGTTCAGTTTAATGTAGTTCTTTCGAGCCTCGACTTGTCCTAGTGCACAGTATTACAATCGGAATCGGCATCGGAATCGACCGATTGTGAGCTCAAATAACCGGTAATCGGTCAACGACCATTTTTGGTAATCGGCTGAACACTAATTAAATTGCAGCTGCAATTTAGTTATATTTCACCTAAAATTTACTAAACTGTGGCTGCAATTTAGCTATATTGTAGCTACAGTTTAATAAATTGTAAGTGCAATTTAGTTAAAATGCAGATGCAATTTAATACATTGTACCTGCAATTTATTAAATCAACACACCTGGGTCATTAAACCAAGGAGAGGCCTTAATACACTAGGTTATGTATACTAGGTTATGTTCTTGTAGTTTGTAATGTTATCTCGTTGTCAATGTACTAGTATACTGCAGAATAAAGATATATATATATATATATATATATATATATATATATATATATATATATATATATATATATATATAAGTTGTATAACTTGTTCGCCAATCCTTGTAAAACAAATAAGCTTAAAAATGGCAGCTACTGGAAGAGTCCATATTCATTATTTGGGGATAGACCAGTTAATATTTTCAACGTGCAGCCTGTAGGCTGCACGTTGAAAATATTGATTGGTCTACCCATGCATTCGCTTAGCAGCCTTCATACTCAAAGAAATTATAACGTATCATGTTCTTGTGCCGGAATTGCCCGGAAAAGCAGCCTCTGGAGTTGAAAGGATTACCGACTAGGATTTTTCCATGATAGCAGTTAGGTTAAAATGAAGATTTTACTGCGATTATAAAAACATTAAGAAGTGAAATAGTGTATTTTGAGTTTCCGGTTGAAAGGAGATCATACAAACAGTTTATTGATGAGCGTTATAAGGAATACACATAAATTCCGTATGATTTATTTTTAACATGTTTTATTATTAGAAAATTTGCCAAAGCGTATTGTATACAGACGTCAGTGGCATTCTTCAATGCAACCGGACAGCATAATTTAGTCTGAAAAATATTTTTTGGCTGGCATGCCAATTTTTGTTAAATTGTAAATAAATAATACTATTGTTGCTTTAGCTAATGCTATATAAATTAGCCGCAAATTATGGAATGTGTTTGGCGAATATATACCATCTGTAACATTCGTCTTCCAACAAACTATCATTCTCCGAGAATAAATTTATACAGTTTTTGCCAAAGCCCCTTTGGTGCATATTCCATTAGCTAAGCAAACAACAGAAATACTGTGGAGCGCTTTGACTTATTGGTAACGGCATTTAAGTTCAAAGTGAGAACTTCACCGCCCGATCCCCGACTGGGGTAACTGCGTTGTGTCCTTGGACAAGGCACTTAACAACCGATTGTCCATGTGGGGTAAGGTGGCGCTGTCTACTAAGGCGTACTGCATGTCGATGCCGCACGTGTCTTCAACCAATGCTTACCCTGCATGTCTTACTACGTTGGGGTGTGTGACAGTTGGGAGTCTGACAGTTGTTCGACGTTGCTCGCTGGTTCTCTCCGGGTACTCCGGCTTTCACCACCCGTAATGCTGTCCGACACGGGGTGACCCTGGCTGTAGAAAGTGTCGTTAAATTCCAGTAGATAAATCTATTACAAAATACCGTAAATATACATTAAAAACAGAAACCAGATGCCGGTATTGCGACCGTAAAATATTAAGGTGTTAACCATTTAAACCCGAGGTGCCGCTTTTCCGGCCCAGGAACATGTTACTTCATAATTTCAAGGAACAGGACTGCTACTAAGTGAATGTAAGGGATAGACCAATCAAAGGCTGCACGCTGAAATTATTAATTGGTCTGACCCGAATATTGGCTATTCCAATTGCTACTACTGAAGTGATAGGAAGATAACACCAGGGTTCAAAGTGTTAATAACCAGGAATATCGTGGTGGCTCATTGGTTGACGCATTGGATCTCAGGTTCAACCGGTCGGCAGTTCAACTTTACCCTTATGTCATCTGCGTTGTGTCTTCGGCGGAGACATGTCAACCGTTATTTATTCCCAGTTTCTTATTCGACATTCGTTAACCCTTTACCTAACATGAAAAGCAGACGACACTTGCAAAAATAATTCTTGAATAACTATTTTTTTTCATTTTTTGTCTCAAAAACATAGGTTATGACCCCTCGTTGGAACGAGCTCGACGAGCTCGTTCCAACGAGGGGTCATAACCTATGTTTTTGAGACAAAAAATGAAAAAAATAATGAAAATTAATTGGCGATTTTTGAGAATAGCGCTGACCGGTTTTGGCCGTTACGTTGGGTAAAGGGTTAACAACCTCTCAATTAATTAACAAGTAACATATTGGTAATCCAAATCGGTCAGGGTGTGTCCCAGCACCCCTAATCGGGTATTACAGCTCTCAGTTTGTATGACCGACTATGTATGTGACACAAGAGCACGCTTCAAATCTTGTCTTTTAACCCTTTACCCAACGTAACGGTCAAACCTGGAAGCGCTATTCTCAAAAAATCGCGGCGTGTCCCAGCACCCCTAATCGGGTATTACAGCTCTCAATTTGTATGACTGACTACATGTATGTATGTGACACGAGACCAAGCTTCAAATCCTGTCTTTTAACCCTTTACCCAACGTAAAGGTAAAACTGGCCAGCGATATTCTCAAAAATCGCCAGTTAAATTTCATTATTTTTTCATTTTTTGTTTCAAAAACATAGGTTATGACCCCTCATTGGAACGAGCTCATCGAGTAAAGAAAAAACTTGGTTATTCAAGTATTTTTTTGCAAGTGTCGTCTGCTTTTCATGTTAGGTAAAGGATTAAGGAAATACAGGATCACCAGCAAGTGGGAATATTTTAGACTGAAATACTGACGGAAATATACAAACTGTGAAGATTATTGGAACTTACACTCACTTACGGGGCACGGTGGCATTGTGGGAACCGGTTCTCGTCTGATCACCGAAGTTAAGCAACGTCGAGCCCGGTTAGTCCTTGGATGGATGACCGTCTGAGCGATCGATTCGGACTGCCGCGTTGTGTCCTTGGGCAAGGCGGCGCTTCACCCCGATGGGGCATGATGACGCCGTGTACTAAGGCGTACTGCACGTCGATGGTGCGCATGCGCGCAGATCATGGGGGGACGGGGGGACGTGCCCCCCCCCCCGATCTCATCAAGGGGGGGGGGGGGCTTGGTATGCCATGTCCCCCACCACTGGGGGACATGGTATGACATGTTCCCCACTGTCGCACCCTCTCATCAATTTTGTTTGAATAATTCTGAGATGTGAAGACTCAGAACATGTGCGAATCGCTTGTTAGTCCATTGTGGGTCAACTCTGTATGAATGTCGCATTTGCACCAGTCAACCCACTTCTGACGTCATACACTCCACGTGTACAGTCTAATTTTAGCTTGAATAACTTTGCGCTGGAACCGCGAAATCCCCTTGTTTGGTATTTTCCGTGAATAGGGCCTGAAATCCACCGCACAGATGAATTGTGTTAATCTATAATAGGGAACGCCCGGTAAAGCGGTAACAATTATGGTTCAGCATTTTGACAAAATTGTAACAGGCTGTTGAAAAACATATTTTTTTCTACTAAAGAATTAAGAGAAATTATACCCCAGAGGCCACCAGAATGCACCATTTGATAGCGCAATTTAAAAAAAAAAATTTAAAACACCCCCTAGGCCGGCTAGTGCCTGCGGCACTCGCTGCAGATGCCTTCGGCATCTATCCGTCCCCCTCACTTTTTGGAACAGATCTGCGCCCATGATGGTGCGCGTGCTGCAGTTCGGAGTTACGATGCTGATGAGCTGGCAGCTGCTCGTCGTTGCTCAGTGGTTCTCCAGGTACTTCGGCTCCCTCCACCTGTAAAACTGTCACCGACACGATATGATCTTGGCTGTAAAAGTGTCGTTAAACCCTAATAAAATAAATAAATACACTCCCTTAGAAGCGCCCTTGACTAAAATAACCGCCATGACCACCAGTTCCATTCACGAAAATTGCCGTTCAAGTGGGTTTTTTTTCTATTTTTCCCTCTAAAACATAGCTTTTTGCCCTATTCGAACACTCCAATGAGGCATTATATAGGTGATGTTTTGGAGGCAATTTTTTTAAACTTTTTTGTTGTTTTCAGTTATTTAACCCTTTACCCAACGCAACGGCCAAAACCGGCCAGCGCTAATCTCAAAAATCGCTAATTAATTTTCATTATTTTTTCATTTTTTGTCTCAAAAACATAGGTTATGACCCCTCGTTGGAACGAGCTCGTTCCAACGAGGGGCCATAACTTATGTTTTTGAGACAAAAAATGAAAAAAAATTAGTTATTGCTTTTCATGTTAGGTAAAGGGCTAAAAGTTGTTTTGCGAAATTTCGTTTCAGTCTCGTGATAACTAATCAGTTGATGGCTATAAATAATGAACGGAAAAGGAAATTGATTTCATTGAAATGTTTAGACAAATTTATAATTCTGTCGTCGTCACTATGTATCAGGAGGGAGCCCCGTGGTTCAGTGGTACTATGCTAGAGGTCACGAGTTCGATCCCCGCCCGCACTTTATCCCGGTTGCCTACATGGGGGCACAATGACGCCGTGTACTAAGCCATACTGCACGTCGATGGTGCACATGTCTTCAACCGCTGTAACCCTGCTTGAGCGGAGCTTGAACAGAGTTAGAATGTTGAGGAGTTGACAGTTGCTCGTCGATACTCGATGGTTCTCTTCGGGTACTCCGGCTTCCTCCACCCGTAAAACTGTCACGGTCACGATTAGCCATTGTGCATAAGTATGTGACCTTAAACACCAATAAATAAATAATAAATATGTATCAGAAATTAGGTTAACCCTTTACCTAACATGGAAAGCAGACGACACTTGCCAAAAAAATTCTGGAGTGACTAATTTTTTCATTTTTTGTCACAAAAACATAGGTTATGACCACTCGTTGGAACGAGCTCGACCAGCTCGTTCCAACGAGGGGTCATAACCTATGTTTTTGAGACAAAAAATTAAAAAAATAATGAAAATTAATTGGCGATTTTTGCGAATAGTGCTGGCCGGTTTTGGACGTTACATTGGGTAAAGGGTTAACATTTGTCTACTGATTCTCTCACGGATTTACTCCAGGCTTTTTTAACTGTGAAAGACGAGAGATATTTACAATCTGCTGGATGTTCAGTAGACATCAGGATGTAATTTTGGGGGTGTGGATGAGATGTGATTCCCCCCCTCCCTACTAAATGTCTAGTCGAATACTTCTGTATGGACCAGAGTCTCAGTTATCGGCTCGTTCAGGGCATTCTTACAAGACTAGAGTTGCCACTTAGTCTTATCTCCTGGGGCGCGGTAGCATTGAGTTGCCACTTAGTCTTATCTCATGGGGCACGGTAGACTAGAGTTACCACTTGGTCTCATCTCCTGGGGCACGGTAGCATTGAGTTGCACTTAGTCTTATCTCCTGGGGCGCGGTAGACTAGAGTTACCACTTGGTCTTATCTCCTGGGGTGCGGTAGCATTGAGTTGCCACTTAGTCTTATCTCCTGGGGCGCGGTAGACTAGAGTTGCCACTTGGTCTTATCTCCTGGGGCGCGGTAGACTAGAGTTGCCACTTGGTCTTATCTCCTGGGGCGCGGTAGACTAGAGTTGCCACTTGGTCTTATCTCCTGGGGCGCGTCAGACTAGAGTTGCCACTTGGTCTTATCTCCTGGGGCGTGGTAGACTAGAGTTGCCACTTGGTCTTATCTCCTGGGGTGCGGTAGACTAGAGTTGCCACTTGGTCTTATCTCCTGGGGCGCGGTAGACTAGAGTTGCCACTTAGTCTTATTTCCTGGGGCACGGTAGACTAGAGTTGCCACTTAGTCTTATTTCCTGGGGCGCGGTAGACTAGAGTTGCCACTTGGTCTTATCTCCTGGGGCACGGTAGACTAAAGTTGCCACTTAGTCTTATCTCCTGGGGCGCGGTAGACTAGAGGTGCCACTTGGTCTTATCTCCTGGGGCGCGGTAGACTAGAGTTGCCACTTAGTCTTATCTCCTGGGGCGCGGTAGACTAGAGTTGCCACTTAGTCTTATCTCCTGGGGCGCGGTAGACTAGAGTTGCCACTTGGTCTTATCTCCTGGGGCACGGTAGAATAGAGTTGCCACTTAGTCTTATTTCCTGGGGCGCGGTAGACTAGAGTTATCACTTGGTCTTATCTCCTGGGGCGCGGTAGCATTGAGTTGCCACTTAGTCTTATTTCCTGGGGCGCGGTAGCATTGCATTGCCACTTAGTCTTATCTCCTGGGGCGCGGTAGACTAGAGTTACCACTTGGTCTTATCTCCTGGGGCATGGTAGCATTGAGTTGCCACTTAGTCTTATTTCCTGGGGCGCGGTAGACTAGAGTTGCCATTTAGTCTTATCTCCTGGGGCGTGGTAGACTAGAGTTGCCACTTAGTCTTATCTCCTGGGGAGCAGTAGACTAGAGTTGCCACTTGGTCTTATCTCCTGGGGCACGGTAGACTAGAGTTGCCATTTATTCTTATTTCCTGGGGCGCAGTAGACTAGAGTTGCCACTTAGTCTTATTTCCTGGTGCACCGTAGACTAGAGTTGCCACTTGGTCTTATCTCCTGGGGCGCGGTAGACTAGAGTTGCCACTTGGTCTTATCTCCTGGGGCGCGGTAGACTAGAGTTGCCACTTGGTCTTATCTCCTGGGGCACGGTAGACTAGAGTTGCCATTTATTCTTATTTCCTGGGGCGCGGTAGACTAGAGTTGCCACTTAGTCTTATTTCCTGGTGTGCAGTAGACTAGAGTTGCCACTTGGTCTTATCTCCTGGGGCACGGTAGACTAGAGTTGCCTCTTGGTCTTATCTCCTGGGGCGCGTCAGACTAGAGTTACCACTTAGTCTTATCTCCTGGGGCGTGGTAGACTAGAGTTGCCACTTAGTCTTATCTCCTGGGGCACGGTAGACTAGAGTTGCCACTTGGTCTTAACTCCTGGGGCGCGGTAGACTAGAGTTGCCACTTGGTCTTATCTCCTGGGGCGCGGTAGACTAGAGTTACCACTTAGTCTTATCTCCTGGGGCGCGGTAGACTAGAGTTGCCACTTAGTCTTATCTCCTGGGGCGCGGTAGACTAGAGTTGCCACTTGGTCTTATCTCCTGGGGCGCGGTAGACTAGAGTTGCCACTTGGTCTTATCTCCAGGGGCACGGTAGACTTGAGTTGCCACTTGGTCTTATCTCCTGGGGCGCGTCAGACTAGAGTTGCCACTTAGTCTTATCTCCTGGGGCGCGGTAGACTAGAGTTGCCACTTAGTCTTATATCCTGGGGCGTGGTAGACTAGAGTTGCCACTTGGTCTTATCTCCTGGGGCACGGTAGACTAGAGTTGCCACTTGGTCTTATCTCCTGGGGCACGGTAGACTAGAGTTGCCACTTAGTCTTATCTCCTGGGGCGCGGTAGACTAGAGTTGCCACTTAGTCTTATCTCCAGGGGCGCGGTAGACTAGAGTTGCCACTTGGTCTTATCTCCAGGGGCGCGGTAGACTAGAGTTGCCACTTGGTCTTATCTCCTGGGGCGTGGTAGACTAGAGTCGCAACTTGGTCTTATCTCCTGGGGCACGGTAGACTAGAGTTGCCACTTGGTCTTATCTCCTGGGGCGCGGTAGACTAAAGTCGCCACTTAGTCTTATCTCCTGGGGCGCGGTAGACTAGAGTTGCCACTTAGTCTTATCTCCTGGGGCGTGGTAGACTAGAGTTGCCACTTGGTCTTATCTCCTGGGGCGCAGTAGACTAGAGTTGCCACTTAGTCTTATCTCATGGGCGCGGTAGCATTGTGGTAACCGTTTCTCGTCAGATCACCGAAGTTAAGCGAGCCCGGTAAGTCCTCGGATGGGTCACCGTCTGAGTCCCACGTTGTATCCTTGGGCTCGATCCGGACTCCCACGTTGTATCCTTGGGCAAGGCACCTAACCCCGATTGCCCAAATGGGGGCACGATAACGCCGTGTACTAAGGCGTACTGCACGTCGATAGTGCGCATGTCTTCAACGAATCTAACCATGCCTGTGCTGTAATGTGGAGTTACGTTGTTGGGGAGCTGGCAGCTGGCAGCTGCTCGACGTTGCTCGGTGGTTCTCTCAGGGTACTCCGTCTTCCTCCACCCGTAAAACTGTCACGGTCATGATTAGCCATTGTGCATAAGTATGTGACCTTAAACACCAATAAATAAATAACCTTATCCCCTCCTTATCCCCCCCCCCCACCCCTCACTTCGTATTGAAGATTTGCGTGTCCCATGTTAGAAGGTCATGTGAGGTAAATATCTTTCTCCTCAACTTCCTATGCAAGATATGCGTGTCTCATGTAAGAACGCCATGTGGGATAGATATCTACCTCACATGACCCACGTGACCTGCTTATTAACATATACTGAGTCAAAAAAGGAAGTATAATAAACTTTGAGATTTCTTTAGTATTATCGACTTTAATCCCAAACAAATTATTGTAAATTCATGTTTCGAGTCTGGCTGTATGAATTTGCATAATTTCATGTTCTTACTGTTGTCAGTGTCATGACAGGACGTCGCAGTTCAGACATGGAGTGAAATGAAAAGTTCACACATGCAGTCAATAGCGTGTATGTCCACCGTTTGCCTCTTGAATGGCAAGACATCGACGAAGCATGGACCTGATAAGTCTCTGAATGTCACCCTGTGGTATTGTGTTCCACTCCTGCCTTAGAATATTATGTAAATCGCCTAACGTCTGAAGATCATGAAGTCGTACCCGACGGTCCAATTGATCTAAACGATGCTCGATTTGCGACAAATCTGGCAAAGGTGGGGCCAGGGAAGCAGTTCGATGCTCTGCTCCTCAAGAAAGACACGACAGATACGTGCCACGTGACACTGGGCATTGTTTTGCTGGAATAACTGCAATCCGACGTTATCGTTGAACAACGGGGCAACAAGCGTTAAGAATTTCGTCCCTATATCACTGTCCATTTAGATTACCATCGATAAAGATCAACTGCGTTCGATGGTGCAACGAAATTCCTACCCAAACCATTACACTACCCCAACCGAAACGGTCGCATTCCCACACGCAAGGGTCAGAAAACCGTTCTCCTTGTCGGCGATACACTCTTGTCCTACCATCAGCGCGCCGTAGACAAAATCGTGATTCATCACTAAAACGAACTGTGCTCAAACGCTGCTGAGACCAGCGAACACGTCGACGTACCCATTCCATTTTGACGATACGATGACGTTGGGTAAGGACTGGTCCGTGGTATGGACACCTACTTCGGATCCCGTGTTCAGCGAGTCTGTTGCGGACAGTTTGTGCACTCATTCTATTGTTTGTTCTACCAGGAGTAATTGCTGCCGGTTTTTGCCGTTACGCTGGGTAAAGGGTTAAGTTGGGGTACCTATACTTCAGAATAAATCCTAACAAAAATGGGCTTCCTGCACTCTACAAGTTAAAATTGTAGAAACTGGACTGGTCATGATTTCATGTGACTGTTCGCAACATATACTATTAAAAAAAGTAGGGGATGTCCAAACAGATGTTGATATTTTCGGAAAATGGTATCGGATACGTGTCATTGGACACATCAATATGTTACCAAGTTTAGTGTGGATCATGAATGACACCGGCCCACGAAGACTACGTGCAGACTTCTCACACGAGCGCCACGTTGGTGTCTTTGGGGTACGTTTTGAATTTTCATTTGCACTTGACGGGCTTTTTCGGATATATCGTCGTTCTTTTCTTGGTATAAACTCGTTCAATAGTTTTTGGTCGAAACGTAACTTTTGAGGTATGCGAAGACAGAAACGTGACAAACGTCTACGTGCCGTTGGCATGTTGGAAGCTGGCAACAGCCAGACTGCAGTGGCTCAAATTATCAATGTTACTCAATCGGTGATTGGCAGGTTGTGGGCACTCTACCGTCAGACAGGCAATTTGATGAGAGACGTCGGTCAGGTCGTCCAAGGGCAACAACTGCTGTCCAGGATCGTTTCATCCGAACCACAACATTACGTAACCGTCATCAAAGTGCCTAAGAAATTGGACAGCAGCTGCACAGATGTGCGAGTCAGTGTCAAGGTTATCCGAAATCACCTGCACAGCTGGAATTTGTACGATCACGACCTCCAATAATTCCACATTTGACTGAACGTCACATCGCAGCAAGGCGTAATTGGTGTGGAACGCGAAAACGCTGGGATCATCGTCGGTGGAGCAACGTCATGTTTTCCGATGAATCAAGGTTCACTCTCGACTTCCACGACTGGCGAAACAGAGTGTGACCGTTGCGGAACGAACGATACTATGACGGAACCGTTAGGCAGCACGATCGTTTGGACGGTGGATCGGTTATGGTGTGGGGAGGCATAACCATGTCAATCAGAACAGCACTGCATGTCATCCGAAGGCGTGTCACAGGGCACTACTATCGTGACAACATGTTAGTAGCTCATGTGGTGCCATTTGCGCGACGTCACGACTGTCTGCAAGAGCACACAGGGCCTGTGTCGCTGTGGAGTTCCTCCGGGAGCAGAACGTCACTACACTGCCTTGGCCATCATTAAGTTCAGACATTTCACCAATTGAGCACGTCTGAGATATGCTTGCATGGCAGACGCCTACGACAACGCGAACAGCCCCCTACCAATGTCCAAGAACTTCCCCCTGCACTACAGGAAGAATAGAATAACATCAGTCAAGCTGATATTGGACGTTTCATGAGGAGTATGCCACGTCGGATCCGCGCTTGTCTCGCGAACCGAAGAGGATTTACAGGGTATTGAGATCTTGGACTGAATGTGGTAAATTCTCTAACTGGCCGTCCATGTCTTCTACAGCTCAGTGCGTGGAATGTGTGCTTGTCAGACACCCAACTATCGCTGAAATCATTCACCAGATGTCATTAGATGTCTTCATATATCTCACTTTTATCAAATATCCCCTACTTTTTTGAATAATATACCTGTGGTATATACAGAACTTCTGAGTGCTCTTTCCGATAAGCAAATCAGTTTTTTTCAGAAATGGACCACAAAATAGTCTCAATAGCTGCACGTGCCCCCGAATTACTTTTTGATAACCTCAGGGTGTTTTGGTGAGAGGAGAAAAATTATATCCCTGATGGGGGTGGGTGAGAGATGGGGAAATCTCACCCTCGGGACAAAATGTTTGGTCCAGACACTCGGCAAGCCTCGTGTCTGGCACAAATATCTTGACCTCGGTGGGATTTGCCACATCTCACACCTTTACCCATTATGAATAATAATAATCTCACACACGTAGTTGATCTCAAGCAAATGGGTGTATGTGCCTGTTTCGGTCCCATCATGATCAATTTTTAGTCCGGTATGTCTAATTAAACAAAATGTTGGGAAGCGCATGCGTCAACACAACTTCCCGTAGTTATGCACAAACACATTTCCCGTGTTATTGAACCATCACTCCGACTGACAAGTATTCCAACTATATCATTAAGACATGCCTTCAGAGAAGTGTGTATTACTTTGGAGAAGGCATGCCGTGATGATGCAGTTCGAATATTTTATCAGTCGCCACTTGAACGACAATTGGCGGGACAAACTGGGTTTATACCCCCACACCAACTGATAATCTCCGCAACACCCTTGGTTGATATTCACAATAGGTTGACTCCATTCTGTTATTCCCCGTGTGAACACCCCCCCACCCCCCCACCCCCCCCCCCCCAACCGGGAAGTGAGACAGTGTTTGTTTACTGTGATGAAAAAGCTTTGTTTTATTGGTAAAATAGTTTCCGGTAACCCATGCTTGGAGCGGAAGTTCTCTAAAATGGGCAACATGGGTAAAAACGATTGACTGGACTTGATTTTATATCCATGATGCGGTTGTGGTTAGCTTGTGTGCAGAAATAAGTGACCTTACAATAAGTAAATTAATAAATTAATAAATTAATTAATTAATTAATTAATTTATTTATTTATTTATTTATTTTGTTTCTAATGTTAATTCCGCCATTTTAACCATCTCCACCCTTATGTGGAAATATCGAAATCCCAAGATGCAATTTTTTCTCATAATGCAACTAGGAATTTAAGGAACTGAAGTTTATATAACGATGTTCATTGAGTTCGTTTCAATGGATTTTCATGATGCTAAAAATGGAAAAAAGAGATTTCTCCAGAAATTATTTGTGCTAATGACGTCTTCGAGTCGTCTAAAATCAGAAGTGGAATATAGTTACACTTGTGATAACAATACCTCTCTATATTGGTTGTTGTGATTTTTGTAAACAACTCTCTGACTTTGTGTATACAGATAGTAGCTATACAAGTCTCAAATAGACGCGATGCATACTGTGATAAATTGTTAAATATTGCCTTTTCTATTTGTAATGATAAAAATGACGGCGGGTAGTTTATTTTATCTTCAAGGAAAGGAACTGCTAGTATAAATACCATTAGTGACTCGTGTAAACAATATTATTCGTTAGTACGTAGTAAATTATTTTGTTGAAATTACCTGGTCGTTAATCCAGACACAGTGCCAGCTGATGCACGTTACATTCTAAATCTGTAATTCATCAATGGTCAGAGGTGGATTACTTCCAGAGTGAAGGAAAATGTCCGTTGTATGACGATACAGTTCAGACACCGTGGATTGATCGTAATCTCCAGGTAGACAGTGATGTCCACTTATGCCTTTAGCAAGTCATTAAAATCAGTAGCAGAAAAATTTTAATTAATGAAGCACCGGGTTGTACCCCGTGCTTCATTAATTAAACTTTTGATGATTATTCCTGTAATTAGTGTTTGTCATCTAATATTATTGGGTCCGTGGAAATATTGCCCACACGTGGAAAGTGACCAGTACACAGCTTCCTAACTAGGTACAAACTACTCGCAGAATATGCAAAGGCGTATATGTATATATATATACTTCTACCACTGATTCTTTGTAGAATGTCATTTCCGTTACGCCACACATCGCTCCGCTGTGCTCGCCCTACTCTGTTCGTGACCATTTTACTTTGGTTTATAAATAAACAGCATGTCATGACGAGGGAATACGTTCATCAACATGGCACCACTGCCAGCGCGGAAGGATAGAATGAGAGGCGCAGGTTCGCTCTATCCTTCTGTGATGGCGTGTGTGCCATATTGACGAACGCATTCACACATCGTGGAGTTCTATGTTTATTACATGCATCTACAATATGGAATCCATAGATTTACAAATTCGATCTTATTTGTAAAATTTGACAGTTCCGACGTCAGCTTGAAATAAAAAAAAAAAAACTTACGTGCGATTGACAAACACGTGTGACATATTGATACGTAAACGTAAAAATGTATATGATTATTGTATCCAAATAGGTTTTTTATTCGCATTTTTTAAAAATTAGTTGCCGTTATCTAAGTCAAACCTTGAGTGTTATAAAAGCACTCCCAATTTTAGAATAAGTTTAATTTCGTTAATTTTGATGGATTTGAACAAAAAAAACGTTTTTTCCAATTGGCATTCGATTTATCGGCTGTCATCGAAGCAACCAAAGTGATTGAGGTCTGAATGCAATGTTTCGATTGGCCGATTACGAAAATGGGCAGAGTTTAGTTCTTCTGATAGATCCGTGACGTAAGGTATAAAAATAGCACATCAACAGAAATCTGTATGGAATACGTGTTCCGTATGGATTTGTAAATATGGAGGAAGATTTTTAGGCGCGTAATAACCCGATTTGATACGATCAGAAGCAAATGAATGATATTGAACAGATTTAAACATTTTGAATTTGCCACAAAATCAACAGAATTACTTCCCCTTTAACTCGAGTTTTTTTTCGTTTCTTCCTGGAGTGCATTATGGATAAACAACTCTCCGAGGTTTATTAAGAAATTCCTACAGAACTTTACTTGCATGATTACTCAGTATAGGTTGCATACCGTCGCCTGTGTGCTAGAATGTTTTATGTCCAATAGTGGACAGAATACTCCCATAGGGGACAGAATACTCCAGAATACTCCCATAGGGGACTGAATACTCCCACAGGGGACAGAATACTCCCATAGGGGACATAGAACATTTTAGCATTTAGGCGACGATACGTGTGCAATATCTAATTCGGGGACTCCATGTTAAGCAACTGATTTGGATGACACTTTTCTGAAATGATCAATAGAAAAGGTAACTTGTACCTACTTTTAAAATTTCAAGTTGCGGCAATTTTGAACTGAATGATTTCGATTCCTATATGATTTTTGTGTGTGTACTCAACACGTTTGAGGATAATAAATCGATTTTAATAAGACGTTTTATTTATAGAGGTTACTATTTGATTAATTTCATGTCGGCCGAGATATCAGACCGAGGTTATTCCACATCCGTGAGTCGAAGGCCGAAGGTCGAAGGCTGATATGAAGTTACCGGCCGATATGAAACTAATCTGGTAACAACACCTTTATTTGTTAAACTAAATCAAATAAATACAAAATCTTCTCAGATCTGTTTCAGTTTTCTGACAGTGTTGTTTCTCATTATTTTCCTGAGGTCCAAAGTTTCCTATTCTCCTAGTTCACCTATGTGCACATCGCGACTTCCCGGGGGATGGCAGGGGTGACATCCGAAGTTTCCCCTTCTCCAAGTTCAGCTATCTGCACATCGCGGCTTCCTGGGGAATGGGTGGAGTCCAAAGTTTTCCCTTCTCCTAGTTCAGCTATCTTCACATCGCGGCTTCCTGGGGGATGACGGGGGTGGAGTACGAAGTTTCCATTTCTCCTAGTTCAGTGTCTGCACAACGCGGCTTCCCGGGGGATGGCGGAGATGGAGTCTGAAGTTTTCTCTTCTCCTAGTTCAGCTATCTGCACATCGCGGCTTCCCCGGGGACGGCGGAGGTGGAGTCTGAAGTTTCCACTTCTACTAGTTCAGCTTTCTTCACATCTCGGCTTCCTGGGGGATGGCGGAGGTGGAGTCTGAAGTTTCCACTTCTCCTAGTTCAGTATCTGCACATCGCGGCTTCCCGGGGGATGGCGGGGTGGAGTCTGAAGTTTCCTCTTCTACTAGTTCGGCTATCTGCACATCGCGGCTTCCCGGGGGAATGGCGGAGATGGAATCTGAAGTTTTCTCTTCTCCTATTTCAGCTATCTGCACATCGCGGCTTCCCCGGGGATGGCGGAGGTGGAGTCTGAAGTTTCCACTTCTACTAGTTCAGCTTTCTTCACATCGCGGCTTCCTGGGGGATGGCGGAGGTGGAGTCTGAAGTTTCCACTTCTCCTAGTTCAGTATCTGCACATCGCGGCTTCCCGGGGATGACGGGGGTGGAGTCTGAAGTTTCCTCTTCTACTAGTTCAGCTATCTTCACATCGCGGCTTCCCGGGGGATGGCGGGGGTGGAGTCTGAAGTTTCCTCTTCTACTAGTTCAGCTATTTTCACATCGCGGCTGCCCGGGGGATGGCGGAGGTGGAGTCCGACGTTTTCTCTTCTCCTAATTCAGCTATCTGCACATCGCATCTTCCCTGGGGATGGGGAGGGTGGAGTCCAAAGTTTTCTCTTCTCCTAGTTCGGTTATCTGCACATCGCGGCTTCCCGGGGATGGCGAGGGCGGAGTCCGAAGTTTTCCCTTCTCCTACTTCAGCTATCTTCACATCGCGGCTTCCTGGGGGATGACGGAGGTGGAGTGCAAAGTTTCCACTTCTCCTAGTTCAGCTATCTGCACATCGCGGCTTCCCGGGGGATGGTGGGGGTGGAGTCCAAAGTTTTCCCTTCTCCTAGTTCAGCTATCTTCACATCGCGGCTTCATGGGGGATGCCGGGGGTGGAGTCCGAAGTTCCCTCTTCTCCTAGTCCAGCTATCTGCACATCGCGCCTTCCGCAATGGGGAAGTCGCGACGTTCGGATAGCTCAACTATCTCTTCTCTCACTTCGACGAATCTCCTCTTGCGACCCCCTGAATCCCCTCTTGTGACCCCCTGAATCTCCTCTTGCGACCTCCTGAATGTTAGTTTGAAGTTTGTGTGTAACTCTCGTCTTTTTCCCCTACATATACCTAATCCCTATTTCTTGTCATCATTAATTTCTCACGACAGAAAAACTATTCCTTTTTGCTTGGTAATACCAATCGACTACCAGGCGTCGCTGTTTCTGACAGAGCACACACTAAAATGACTTGGGTTAAACAGGGACCGATCAGGACTATTTAAAATACGCTCTAGCCTCGGTACCAATTTTTTCATTTCATGCGCCAGATTTCAATTTACGGAGTCACACTGCTGTTTGTAACACACACTGCAAGTATGTAATAGCTCTCATCTTTTTATTTAGTACACTTTAGCAAACATTAATCTTCACTGTGGTTTCTGATCAAGTCTTGGCTGCCTATTTAGGCAGCCAAGACTTGATCAGAAACCACAGTGAAGATTAATGCTTGGTAATTAAGACTTGAAGTATTAACTTAAGCACTCTACAACAATGATAACTGATAATCATATATATAATACATGTAAGAGTGTCTCTCTCGATTATCCATCGAAAGAATATCAAAATATGATCTGAGAAGTTACGCGCCAACTGAGAAGCCTATTTCTGAGATTTAAGAGCCAGATCCTGATGTTTCAGAACCAAATACGCACTGGTGCATGCCCAGGTCGGTCCCTGGTTAAAACTCAACCCAAACCAACGCTTAAGTTCAATAAAACCCAATTGATTTGGGTTGATTTTCAACCAAACCCATTTTAGCGTGCAAGTTAAAACCACTGTATATAAAGTTAATGACATCCGAAGTAACACGAAATTATTTTAGTCAGTAATTAAAAATGTTAATGTAGACGATTTTTTTAGAAGATTCGGCTTTGCGAAGATGTTAACGAAATTGCCTGAAAGTTATCGAAACTAAACACAATATTGTGACATCATTTCTGAATTCACGCATTTTTCTATTTTAATTTTTGCCACTGTCCGAATGAATGGCCGCCACGAGTGACAACGCTGATCTATGTTTAGCAATATTTTGGCATTATTAGGTCAATAATTTTGGTATAGTTTTAAATAAAGAGAAGCTATGAATCCAATAAAACTCAAAGCACGTCTATCGTATACGACAATCAAAATCAAATTACATATTGCCTCGTATCCTACAGTTAAAACTAAAAGTCCTGTCCTGAAATGCGCACATATAGCACGTCGATATGCGCGTTAATCTATGCGATATGACCATAGTAAGGCTATCAAATTCTGTAAATATGGCCTGTGCACAAGCAATGTTTCAGCCAATGGACGTCCATTGGCGGAAACATTGCCCGTGTTTGCTATGAGTAACCAGGAGAACCTGTCGTGCTTTGGATGCCATTCGATATGGCAATTGCGCGCCATTCCTACGCGCTATTAAGCCTAGATAAGCGCACAGTTCGTGACAGGACTTCTAGATTTAACTGTATGAATAGAACACGTGTACCAGGGGCAGTGGAACCGGATGAGGGTTGGTAGTGGGGAGGGGGCTTCAGCCATCCACTTTTTTTGCCGCAGATATTTTAACACAACCAATGACTGGTGAAACAAGGGGTAGATCCGGAACCTCCCCCATATTTTCGCCAGCTATGTTTCTCTCGTATTGGTTCAGTTTCGATGGATTTCGGATCATTTTTTGCAGTAAGTGGCTGCAAACGCTGAAATGTATACAGTCTGTTAAAAAATCGGTTAACTGAAGTAGATCGTAATCTTACAGACATACAAGTACCAAATCCATCCCAGACAAGATAATCCACAGGCAGTATAATTACTGTAAACGTTTGGTAAAGCATACAGGTGAGGTCTATTTATCAGCTTTGGTCGTTACGACCAATATTTATTTATTTATTGGTGTTTAAGGTCACATATTATTGGACAATGGCTAATCGTGACCTCGACAGTTTTACGGGTGGAGGAAGCCGGAGTACCCGGAAAGAATCACCGAGCAACGGCGAGCAACTATCAGCTCCCCAACATACTAACTCCACACAAGCAGGGTTAGCACTGGTTGAAGACAGGTGCATCAACGACGTGCAGTACGCCTTAGTACACAGTGTCACCGTGCCCCCACGTGGGTAGTGGGGGGGGGGGGGGGGTAGTGAAGTGTCTTGCCCAAGACAACGCTATTGCCGCAGGTGGGATTCGAATCGAGGACCTCTCGACTTGCAGCCTGCACCTCTACCTACCGAGCCACCGCGCTCCAGGTCGGTACGACCAAAGCTGATAACTAGACCTCACCTGTATTCTTTACCGACGTTTTTCAAAGTGTGAAATCTTTCAAATACATCTCCTGAAAAATCTCAAAATATCCACTCAGGTGCATGGAAATAGGGGGTTTGGGACTGGAATTTAAAATGTTCATACCGACGACCATCCATCGCCCGATCCAGCCACCCCCCCCCCCTCCCCCCACCACTTTGAAAATCGTTCCGCCGCCCCTGTGTACACAACCTTCTCCTTTGTCTTTGTGAGTAAGCTCATACCGGTGGATAGAGAAAATGGAGCTGCATTTGGCATTATCCCGGAATTTTCCATTAGTGACCGACAATACTGGAAATGAAATGGGCGCGATGGGCCCGAGTGCAATTGCTCCCGTCAGCATCCGTGTTTTCTATTTTACGGGAGCTAAAAAGTACATAGAGGATGTATCCACTATTTTAGTGAATATCGGGAATTATCTCATGAGTGTGGACGTGAAAGTTTTATTTTTCACAAGCTCTTGTGCTCGTGAAAAATAATACTTTCAGGTCCGCACGAATGTGATAATTGCCGATATTCACTAAAAAGCGCTCGTGAAAAATAAAACTTTCAGGTCCACACTCATGAGATAATTCCCGATATTCACTAAAATAGTGTAGATTTTCTTTTTATTATATGCTACTTGACATTTTACTGTGCAATATTCAGCCCGATTTCACTGCAAACAGTTATGTTTGAAAAAAATAACAAAGATCAGCTGATCGTTCATTCAGGGCGACGTTCAAGGCGACGTCATGCGCTGAAGCGTAACGTCATTTGGGAAGGTACAGAAAAAAATTCACCGTGTGGACCTAAAAGTATTATTTTTCACTCGCGCAAGCGCGCGTGAAAAATAAAACTTTGAGGTCCACACTCATGAGATAATTGCAGATACTGACCAAAATAGAGTAGATTTTCTTTTTATTATATGTTATGAGACATTTTATTGCACAATATTCATCCCAATTCGATCTCAAATGAGTACCTTTCAAAACAATAACAAAGATCACCTGGTCGTTCCTTCAAGGCGACGTGATGCGGCGTAGCGTGACGTCATTTAGGAAGCTACTGAGAAATATTTCTCGAGAAATATCTTTTAGATAATTTGCGATAATTCACAAGCTAGCATATAATAAAAATATAAATATGTGTTGTTTTGAGAAAACTGCACTCTGTGGTCAGTGACAAGTTACTGTTACAGTTCAGCAGGTCCTAAGACATTTAACACTTACACTATTGTCACCTATTTAATGATGATTATCTGTACGTTCTGATGTGCACAGATAAAACCTACTGTCTGATTAATTGTTGGAATGGGGTCACAGAGCCAACAAGTCATCAGATGATAGAGTTTCAAGTATGACATGAATTTTAATAAACTTCCTCGGATACAGATCCTCTATATATGGCTAAAGTGGGCGTGGTAGTAAAAAAAGGTTAAATTTCTGATGTTTGGTGACAGTATTCCCTCAAAATTCATGTACTAATATTTTACGGGTGCAATTTACTCCCGTCTCTGGCGTAAAATTACTCCCGTCAGTTTTGTTCATTTCCAGCCCTGGACCGGCTAACTAAATTAAGCTAAAACATTGACACGTTCCTTCTTTGGAGGAAACAATATTTATTCAAGTTAATTTATTTAATCGACACGAATTCTTTCACACGAATCATATATTAAATATTTTCAGATTAGCGGCTTAATGATTGTCAATTTAAGAATGATAATAACACAAAGAAACAGCTACAGTAAAAACTAAAAGTCCTGTCATGAAATGTGTACAAATAGCACGTTGATATGCGCGTTAATGTACGCGTTATGGCCCAAGTAAAGCTAGCAAATTCTGTACATATGGCCTGAGCACAGGCAATGTTTCAGCCAATGGACCTCCGGGTAACCCGGAGGTCCATTGGCAGAAACATTGCCTGTGTTTGCTATGAGTAACCAGGAGAACCCGCCGTGCTTTGGATGCCATTCGATATGGCAATTGGGCGCAATTCCAACGCGCAATTAAGCCTACATAAGCGCACTATTCGTGACAGGACTTCTAGTTTTAACTGTAACTGTGTTGAAACATTAGCTAAGATTTTCGTGAATGCATAATCGGCACCCATTCCTTTACTGTTTTAAAATATTTTGGATATTGATGACTAAAAGGGTATGGGGTTGTCGGGGACTGGAGTCTCACCACATCCAACACAGCTTCTTGGGCACTGTAAAGACGTATCGACCGAAAGACGGGGTGATTTGTTTTCGAGGTTGTGGAGATGTACTTACTTGAAACACAATGAAGTTATACAGACCATTGGCTTAAACAATTCCAACATGAACGCTAACCACCACGTTTCTTGTTTTCCCTATATTAAATTTTTACTGATAACTAACCTCCGTTGTGACTATGGATACCTTCGCCAAACAAACAGGAATCTATTTCGAATCGCTCAAGGATTCAGTGTTTATAACAAAACAAAAGTTGGGTAGATACGGGGGCTGAAATGTACGACCCGAGTTGGATCTGTTCCTGTATTTCTCGAGCGCCGATGGTGGGCGTAAAATACAGGAATAACTCCAATAAGGATCTTAATTCCAGCCCAACGCGCCCTCCACCCCTCCCGTAATCTACCCGGATTGTGTTCTGTATCTCGATTCAACTTGAATTAAGTGACTGAGGTAGCTTTCCATAAAGAAAAATATTACCGTCTGCGCCCTGGTTACATTCATACTTAACACCGTGTTATAACGTAACTCAGAAGCGTAAAGACCAATCAGATGTGTTCTTAATATGACGTTCTTACACATAGGCCAGATTCCACGTATGGTGTATCTATCACATATCTTAATGTCTATATTGTATCTGGAAACTTCATGATTTAATCTCATCATTTCACTCAATACAAATAGCAATCAGGATTTAATCTCATCATGTCTCTCGATACAAATAGCAATCATAATTTAATCTCATCATTTCTTTCAATACAAATAGCAATCACGATTTAATCTCATCATTTCTCTCAATACAAATAGCAATCATGATTTAATCTCTTCATTTTTCTCAATACAAATAGCAATCACGATTTAATCTCATCATTTCTCCCAATACAAATAGTAATCATGATTTAATCTCATCATTTCTCTCAATACAAGTAGCAATCATGATTTAATCTCATCATTTCTCTCAATACAAGTAGCAATCATGATTTCATCTCATCATTTCTCTCAATACAAATAGTAATCATGACTTAATCTCATCATGTCTCTCGATACGAATAGCAATCATGATTTAACTCATCATTTCTCTCAATACAAATAGCAATCACGATTTAATCTCATCATTTCTCTCAATACAAATAGCAATCACGATTTAATCTCATCATTTCTCTCAATAGAAATAGCAATCATGATTTAATCTCACCATTCTCTCAATACAAATAGCAATCACGATTTAATCTCATCATTTCTCTCAATACAAATAGCAATCACGATTTAATCTCATCATTTCTCTCAATAGAAATAGCAATCATGATTTAATCTCACCATTCTCTCAATACAAATAGCAATCATGATTTAATCTCATCATTTCTCTCAATACAAATAGCAATCATGATTATTTCATCATTTCTCTCAATACAAATAGCACGATTTAACTCATCATTTCTCTCAATACAAATAGCAATCATGATTTAATCTCATCATTTCTCTCAATACAAATAGCAATCATGATTTAATCTCATTTCTCTCAATACAAATAGCAATCATGATTTAATCTCATCATTTCTCCCAATACAAATAGCAATCATGATTTAATCTCATCATTTCTCTCAATACAAATAGCAATCATGATTTAACTCATCATTTCTCTCAATACAAATAGCAATCATGATTTAATCTCATCATTTCTCTCAACACAAACAGCAATCATGATTTAATCTCATCATTTCTCCCAATACAAATAGCAATCATGATTTCATCTCATCATTTCTCTCAATACAAATAGCAATCATGATTTAATCTCATTATTTCTCTCGATACAAATAGCAATCATGATTTAATTTCATCATTTCTCTCAATACAAATAGCAATCGTGATTTAATCTCATCATTTCTCTCAATACAAATAGCAATCGTGATTTAACTCATCATTTCTCTCAATACAAAGAGCAATCATGATTTAATGTCATCATTTCTCTCAATACAAATAGCAATCATGATTTAATCTCATCATTTCTCTCAATACAAATAGCAATCAGGATATAATCTCATCATTTCTCTCAATACAAATAGCAATCATGATTTAATCTCATCATTTCTCTCAATACAAATAGCAATCAGGATTTAATCTCATCATTTCTCTCAATACAAATAGCAATCATGATTTGATCTCATCATTTCTCTCAATGCAAATAGCAATCATGATATAACTCATCATTTCTCTCAATACAAATAGCAATCACGATTCAATCTCATCATTTCTCTCAATACAAATAGCAATCATGATTTGATCTCATCATTTCTCTCAATACAAATAGCAATCATGATTTAATCTCATCATTTCTCTCAATACAAATAACAATCATGATTTAATCTCATCATTTCTCCCAATACAAATAGCAATCATGATTTAATCTCATCATTTCTCCCAATACAAATAGCAATCATGATTTAATCTCATCATTTCTCTCAATACAAATAGCAATCATGATTTGATCTCATCATTTCTCCCAATACAAATAGCAATCATGACTTAATCTCATCATTTCTCTCAATACAAATAGCAATCATGATTTAACTCATCATTTCTCTCAATACAAAGAGCAATCATCATTTAATGTCATCATTTCTCTCAATACAAATAGTAATCATGATTTAATCTCATCATTTCTCTCAATACGAATAGCAATCAGGATTTAATCTAATCATTTCTCTCAATACAAATAGCAATCACGATTTAATCTCATCATTTCTCTCAATACGAATAGCAATCAGGATTTAAATTACTCATCATTTCTCTCAATACAAATAGCAATCACGATTTAATCCCCTCATTTCTCTCAATACAAATAGCAATCATGATTTAATCTCATCATTTCTCTCAATACAAATAGCAATCATGATTTAATCTCATCATTTCTCTCAATACAAATAGCAATCATGATTTAATCTCTTCATTTCTCTCAATACAAATAGCAATCATGATTTAATCTCATCATTTCTCTCAATACAAATAGCAATCATGATTTAACCTCATCATCAGTAAGTAACAGTAGTAGCAGTCAAATAGTAGAAGTAACAGTAGTAGTAGTAGTAGTAGTAGTAGTAGTAGTAGCAGCATCAGTAGTAGTAGTAGTAGTAGTAGTAGTAGTATTAGTAGTAGTAGTAGTAGTAGTAGTAGTAGTAGTAGTAGTAGTCGAATAGTAGAATAGTAGAAGCAACAGTGGTAGTAGTAGTAGTAGTAGTAGTAGTAGTAGTAGTAGTAGTAGTAGCAGTAGTAGTTTTAGTAGTCGAATAGTAGAAGTAACAGTAGTAGTAGTAGTAGTAGTAAGTAGTAGTAGTAGTAGTAGTAGTAGTAGTAGTAGTAGTAGTAGCAGCAGTAGTAGTTGCAGTATTAGTAGTAGTAGTCGTGGCCAAGTAGTAGTAGTAGTAGTATAGTAGTATAGTAGTACTAGTATAGTAGTAGTACTTGCAGTAGTAGTTGTAGTCTTAGTAGTACTACTATGTTGTTGTTGTTGTTAATAATAATAATAATAATAATAATAATAATAATAATAATAATAATAATAAAAATAATAATAATAATAATAATAATAAGATTCACTGGGTGTATAATGGGGAAGTGGGATGGAAGAATGAAGGACATGTGGTTAATGGGAGACTCAAAGGAGAGGGTTAATATGCTAATCGGAGAAAATGGGGCAACGGATGTCATCAAGCAGTTCGTTTCAGAGTGTTGGGGGGAGAAAAGAAGAGTGGGAATAGGGAGGCAGTTGGGAGTACAGGGATAACCAAGGCCTTCTCACCGGAGAACCGCGACAAATCAGCGGCCGACCAAAGTGTTATTATTATATTATGTCTACAATAATTTATTGTATTATCAAGTTTATCCCCGCGATGGCGGCTCTTTTACTTTCACAGCATGCTCCAGAATGTTTTTACCACACATGCGAAACTTTTTTTATTTGTCTTGCAATATAAGACTTGAGTTTGACTGAAGCGCATTAATTAAATGCTGAGTTCAGCAGGAGAGAGGATGTATTTAGAAACGCCCCAAGCATCAATTCAGGAATAAAGGATATCCTATTGTTGTTAATTAAAATAAAAGCATGTACTCTCTTGACACAATGCATTGTAACTTTTTACACTTACAGCGTGACACAAACATCTCTGATGAGAGGTGATGCTAGTCTCAACCCAGTAGATATATCAATACATTGTAACTTTTTACACTTACAGCGTGACCCAAACATCTCTGATGAGAGGTGATGCTAGTCTCAACCCAGTAGATATATTTTGCTGTTTCTCATTTATTCATATCGCGAGTGGTTGAGGAAATACCACGACTTGGAGTATATGGTGACGTTTTTTTTCATTATTTAACCTATTAATACGATATACAAATGTTTTATTTATAAAAGAATCAACTTAATTTGCTCCCAAACACTCTGAAAAACATTTATATCCCCACCCACCCCCACCCCGTTCTGATTCCGTATCAGAAAGATTCAATTTCCGCTGAACACCACACTATCACGCATGTACATACAGTACATGGAGAGTGTATTATCATTAAATCACCCGCAGAGTGGAGATTCCACCCAAGCAATAATTGCAAATTTGTTGCAAAGCACAACCAGCACCAGCAATGTTTCAGCCAATGGACCTCTGGGTTAAACCCGAGGGTCCATTGGCTGAAACATTGCTTGTGTTTTTTGTCAATATGAACAAAATTTGAAAGTTATAGCTTGGGTGATAACCACACTCCGCGGGTGTTTTACTTACAATCCACTCTCCACGTACTGTACATTGTTATTGCGCATTAAAATATGGTTCCTGAAATTCAAAATTTTTACCAATTTCAACCCAATTTAAACTGCGCCAGTATCAGATTAACTGTTATTCCCATTGTTCCAGAGCTACTCTGGAATATTCTCTATTCTTAGTGTTGGTGTTCTACTAAACAGATTACATATTTGTCTCCTTCAACGGTTATAATTTTGAATTACAGTTGTGATTGTTTCTCGTATTAAGTTGTGTGCGAATATACTAGTTTGAACTCCATGTATTTCTTGAGTCTGTTGATATCTACCAATTGAATAATTAATGGACATAAGTTCCTGGCGTTGACAAATTGGGGAAACGAGGTTTATGTAACGTGATTGTTAGGCAAATGTATACTACTCAAAGTTTGCTAAGCACCAAATATTTGACACATCATTGTGAAATTTGCTTGTGACACAACTGCGATATTTTTGGTGGATATGATTAAGGAATGTATTGAAATGGTCCCCAGTGTTTACATAAGCTCTCTTGACAAGCAGACTTCGTGACAGTCATGGAAAGCATGTACCCCTTGATTTTCATGATGTATTCGTGTACTGTCTACATGTACATGACATGTTTAGGGTATTCAATCTTCATTTCGACACAAACCCTTGTGATATAATGATTGAATATGGAAAATGCAAATGTAAGAAGACATTTGTCTGAAGCAGAAATGTGACATGCTATAGGGATGGTGGAGCAAGAGGCTACCCATCGTCAGGTTGGTGAAGCCCTTGGTGTGCACCATCCCGTGATCACCTAAGCCTGGTCAAGAATTCAGCAGTATGACACACCAGTAAGACGGCAGAGTGGTGGCAGAGACAGGGCAACATCTGCAGCTGAAGACCGGTTTTTGATCATTCAGGCCTGTAGGAACCGCCTTGCCACAGTAGCCCAGCTTCGCGGTGACCTTCGGAATGCATCCGGGGTAAATGTTTCGACTCAGACTATCCGGGCAAGGTTGTGCGAAGGTGGTCTCCAATCGAGAAGACCATGTATTTGCATTCCGCTGCCCCAGAACCACCGCCAGGCACGATATGAATGGGCCATGGACCGCGTTGGATGGACCAGAGAAGATTGGTGACCTGTCATTTTCAAATGAGTCAAGGTACTGCCTAGACCACACATACATAGGCGTTCTAGGGTATGGAGAAGACCAGGAGAGCGATTCCATTCAGCCAACATTGCTGACCATGACCGCTATGGTGGAGGGTCAATCAGGGTCTGGGGCGGTATCAGCAGGGATGGACGTACAAAGCTCTGTGTCCTTGAACGTGGTACATTGACTGCACAGCGGTATATTGATTATATCGTTGATGTCCACGTCAGATTGTATGCAGGTGCAGTGGGTAATAGATTCATTCTGATGGACGATAATGCCCGTTCTCATGTTGCCCATGCTGTCGGGGAGTACCGACAGAGAGAGGGAATTGAGCGTATGGAGTGGCCAGCAAGATACCTTGACCTCAATTCGATCGAACATGTCTGGAATGACTTGCAGCTTGCAATTTCAGCCCGTCCAGTCCTGCCAAGAAGTGCCCAGGAGCTTGGCGCCATGCTGGTCCAATAATGGAACAACATCCCAGAAAGGACCACCAGGAATTTGATTGGGAGCACGAGAAAGCGTTGTCAAGCTGTAATTAACGGAAATAGGTCTTATACTCGGTACTGAACCCATACCTGTTCGCTCAGTCAACTTTTTGGCAAATTTGAAAAATTTCCTCTTTTACCAATAATATCCATTTTTCATGGTTATCGTATTCAAAAGCCAAAAAATAATGTCAAACACAAATAAAATCTTAATTTCTGTACTTAAATCATTAAAGATATAATTAAATAAAATATATATTCACTTTTCATTACAATATTTCAACTAAAACGTAAAACAGGTAGTTGGATATACTTGGTGCTAAGCAAACTTTGAGTAGCATATTATCATGACCATATGCATGTCCTGGAATATGTATCAGATTCGAGGCCGTATTTACGATCCAATCGTCACAATGATCCCAGACTGGCTCGTTGCGATCCGATTGTAAACATGACCTCGAATCTGATACAAATTACAAGACATTACGACTATAGGGCATACCACAGCGAGAAGTTATATTACTGTCGTTATATCCAAGTTTCCACTAGTTATAGAGAACGCAATCAAAGACGCGCGAAGCAAGGCTCACGGAATGAGCTCTTTTGGTAACACGCATACGTATGTAGAGAAATACTCAATTTCCAATGAAACAGTATATCTAACAAAACTGAAAATTGTGTCTTACGGTTTGCCCATCGGTGCCGGCCAATTTTCGTTGGATATTGAATTCTGGGATAGCTGAAAATAAAAATACTAACAAACAAGAGATTTGTTCCGCGTGTTGGCCGCGTAAATCTTTCTGAATAAATGACATTATCTCTTTTAACTTGAACACTGACTTCCTAGAATTCAGTATTAAATTGATTTTGAATTTTAAAATCCTACTTTTGACCAAGAATCTTTTCTTTTTAGGTTTACTGCCGGTATAAAAAGTTTGCAAAACCACCGGCGGTTGCAAGAATCATTTTCTTTCAATTTTACGGTACAATAGAGTGCTTTGCGACTGCGTTCTCTTCTTGGTCTAACCTAATTCATGTTATGAAGTATAGTGTTATTGAGTTAAATATGAATGATCCCCCATGTATCTCTGCTCCCAGGTCTGCATTCTCATGATCTTTAACCAGCTATTACTGCGTGTGTATTGATGCCGACGTCCTTACAAATTGGTAGTTATGTGGCTATTTTTTATGGGACTATAATAAAATGCATGTCCATTATATTAAAATAAGTGATTTTGGGGAATATTTTTGGGGTGGTAGCAAACCCTGACCCTACCCTTTACTGACCCTAACCCTACTCCCCCACCCCCAATTCTAAACCCCCACCCTAGACTAATGAAAATTAAATATATTCCTAGTCTATTTTGACTAAAATGCATGTCCATCGTATTAAAACAACGTTTTGGGTGAAAATGTTTTGGGGTAGTAGCAAACCCTAACCCTACCCTTTAGTGACCCTAACCCTACCCCACTCCAATTCTAAACATCACCTTAGAATAATGACATTTAACTATGTGACTAGTCACATAAATTGCGGTAGTCACCTAACCCCCATTTCTACCAACAAATAGCCACCTAAACCCCCATATGTCTGCCCGATGAACCGACTTGGCGCTAGGCTGCTAAACATCTTACTGACCGACCAGAGTCGATATATGAGTCCATCTACCATTTTAAACCACCTTACTGAGAAAATTTAAAAATGACTCAGGGAGATGACTCACATAAGCTCCAAGCTTCCTGTCAAATCCCTCCTGGCAATTTGTTTAATGTTGCCACGTTTTCTTTAACAAATTAAATTTGCTCGACTGTACGGGGCTTTAAGCTTTAAGCCCCGTACAGACGAGCAAATTTAATTTGTTAAAGAAAATATGGCAAATAAAATTTGGTCGTGTGTACGAGAAAATTTGTCACATTTTCTTTGAACACATTTCTCTGTTCAATATCTTGACCGACATTGAACAAAGAAATGTGTCATATTTCTGCGCACGGAGAAACTGCGCATGCATAGATATACGTAAACAAGTATTGCATCATCCACCACGCTATAATAATTTGACGTTACAGAAGACTTCAGTGAATAGTACCGCGATTTTCAAAAAATGTGGTTGTCTGACAATGCTGTATATTTACTTTTGGAAGAGTTGCAAAGTAAGGAGAGTCTATGGAATATAAAAAGTGAACTTTATAGAGACAAAAATAAGAAAAGGGCAGACTACAATGAGCTTTTGTCAGTACTCCGTGGGGAAATTGGTGTAGGAAATTTATGTACAAAAGCAGCACCGTCAGCAAATAAAATGTGCCGTTCCATACACACGAGAAGCAAAAAATGTGACAAATTTTATTTGCCATATTTTCTTTGACAAATTAAATTTGCTCGTCTGTACGGGGCTTTTTAAATATATGTTATATTGTGAGCTACGGTACCTTGTGCTGTTACTTTGTTGTTGTTGTTGTTGTTGTTGTTGTTGTTGTTGTTGTTGTTGTTTGTTGTTGTTGTTGTTCAGTTTTGTAACAAATACATTTTCTTTGACCTTGTGCTGTTACTTTGTTGTTGTTGTTGTTGTTGTTGTTGTTGTTGTTGTTGTTGTTCAGTTTTGTAACATATACATTTTCTTTGAATAAATATTGTTTAAACTAATTGCAATTATTGTAGAAAAAGGGGGTCAGTTTGAAGTCCTGAAATACCCTATGTGCCTATGTGCTACGGCACATTGTGTCACATTGTACCTTTTCACATAAGCACATATAAGCACATATCGGCACATAAGGCATGTGCCTTTGTGCTAGGGCACATTGTGTCAGATTGTGCCTTTTCACATAAGCACATATGACAAAAAAGGGATTCTCTTGTAGGTATCCTCAAATAATACAATACCAGGTCATAGGTATCCTCAAATACCCGTATGTGCCTATGTGCTAGGGCACATTGTGTCACATTGTGCCTTTTCACATAAGCACATATGACAAAAGGGGATTCCATTGCCACAGGTGTTTCCCAAAAATGGGATTCCGTGGAATATTGCCATTGGATATAGAGATGACCAGAATCGGATAGGACTTCGTTGTAATAAGGGGAGATAACTTTGCATACAGATTATGGGAAATCAAGCAATCTGATTGGTTAGTTATAATTTATATAAATGTTCTAGATAAATGAAACAAGAGTACACGGAATAGGGTCAGAACTAACAAGAATAGGCCATAACAGCTAAATATAGTAATAATAAGTAAAGTTGTTCCTACTAATAGGCTCTTCTACGCTACTGGAGTATACTCCAGAACAAAGGAACACGGTCAGGTAGACGAAAATTATTGCATATATAGATAGAAGCAGAGAATTCTGAAATAATTCAAAATAATACAACTTGTCGGGTTGTTTGTGGTAATTAGATTTACTCCGATTCAATCGAACATACCCTCCGAACATACCCCTGTCCTATAAGAATGTTTAGGTAACATAGCAACCACGTGCTACCATAGAAACCAAGATGGTGGCCTCCAGTATACAAAATGGACGACAGAAACACGTATCACCCTAACAACACGTGCTGCGCATGTGCACTAAAACACGTATCACTATGGAGATGACGTCACAACATGGCCGCTCACGCGGGTTACCATGACGTCACAACATGGCGCAACTGACGTCACATGAGATCATCCATGCTATCATCCAAATGATCCCTGAAAACCACATTACATACTACTCGCGTTAGTACATAACGCCACCGTGTCCCCACGTCTTCATTGGGGGTTAAAAGCTTTGGCCAAGGCAAGCCGGAAAATAAGCAGACTGTCAGCTGCAAAATGAGGTCCCTAAAGGGTTAATTTGGGATGTTACCCTGCACAGCAGGGTAGCATTAGTAAATCTACCCTCTGTGAACCTCAATCTCAATCAGGGTCTCGAACCTAAACAAAAAGAGGCACCCAGAGGATAAATTGGCTGACTGTATGGGACAGCATTAGCAAATTCGCCCACTGGGAACCTCATTCTGCAAATGGATTGCTTATTTTCTGGCTTGGACTAAGGATACAACGCTGTTACCCCTGGCGAGAATCGAACCATGAACCTTTCAGTTTGAAGTCCAATGCCGTAACCACTGACCATGCGCGCTCCTAATGATAGCCATTGGAGCTGTAGTAGTCATCAGATAGATCGTAGTAGGAGTAGAACGTAGTAATGGCGGGTTGGGGCCTAATGATAACCATTGGAGCTGTAGTAGTCATCAGATAGATCGCAGTAGGAGTAGAACGTAGTAATGGCGGGTTGGTGCCTAATGATAGCCATTGGAGCTGTAGTAGTCATCAGATAGATCGCAGTAGGAGTAGAACGTAGTAATGGCGGGTTGGGACCTAATGATAACCATTGGAGCTATAGTAGTCATCAGATAGATCGTAGTAGGAGTAGAACGTAGTAATGGCGGGTTGGTGCCTAATGATAGCCATTGGAGCTGTAGTAGTCATCAGATAGATCGCAGTAGGAGTAGAACGTAGTAATGGCGGGTTGGGACCTAATGATAACCATTGGAGCTATAGTAGTCATCAGATAGATCGTAGTAGGAGTAGAACGTAGTAATGGCGGGTTGGTGCCTAATGATAGCCATTGGAGCTGTAGTAGTCATCAGATAGATCGTAGTAGGAGTAGAACGTAGTAATGGCGGGTTGGGGCCTAATGATAGCCATTGGAGCTGTAGTAGTCATCAGATAGATCGCAGTAGGAGTAGAACGTAGTAATGGCGGGTTGGGACCTAATGATAACCATTGGAGCTATAGTAGTCATCAGATAGATCGTAGTAGGAGTAGAACGTAGTAATGGCGGGTTGGGACCTAATGATAGCCATTGGAGCTGTAGTAGTCATCAGATAGATCGTAGTAGGAGTAGAACGTAGTAATGGCGGGTTGGGGCCTAATGATAGCCATTGGAGCTATAGTAGTCATCAGATAGATCGCAGTAGGAGTAGAACGTAGTAATGGCGGGTTGGGGCCTAATGATAGCCATTGGAGCTGTAGTAGTCATCAGATAGATCGTAGTAGGAGTAGAACGTAGTAATGGCGGGTTGGGGCCTAATGATAGCCATTGGAGCTGTAGTAGTCATCAGATAGATCGCAGTAGGAGTAGAACGTAGTAATGGCGGGTTGGGACCTAATGATAACCATTGGAGCTATAGTAGTCATCAGATAGATCGTAGTAGGAGTAGAACGTAGTAATGGCGGGTTGGGACCTAATGATAGCCATTGGAGCTGTAGTAGTCATCAGATAGATCGTAGTAGGAGTAGAACGTAGTAATGGCGGGTTGGGGCCTAATGATAGCCATTGGAGCTATAGTAGTCATCAGATAGATCGCAGTAGGAGTAGAACGTAGTAATGGCGGGTTGGGGCCTAATGATAGCCATTGGAGCTGTAGTAGTCATCAGATAGATCGTAGTAGGAGTAGAACGTAGTAATGGCGGGTTGGGACCTAATGATAGCCATTGGAGCTATAGTAGTCATCAGATAGATCGCAGTAGGAGTAGAACGTAGTAATGGCGGGTTGGGACCTAATGATAGCCATTGGAGCTGTAGTAGTCATCAGATAGATCGTAGTAGGAGTAGAACGTAGTAATGGCGGGTTGGGACCTAATGATAGCCATTGGAGCTGTAGTAGTCATCAGATAGATCGTAGTAGGAGTAGAACGTAGTAATGGCGGGTTGGGGCCTAATGATAGCCATTGGAGCTGTAGTAGTCATCAGATAGATCGTAGTAGGAGTAGAACGTAGTAATGGCGGGTTGGGACCTAATGATAGCCATTGGAGCTGTAGTAGTCATCAGATAGATCGTAGTAGGAGTAGAACGTAGTAATGGCGGGTTGGGGCCTAATGATAGCCATTGGAGCTGTAGTAGTCATCAGATAGATCGTAGTAGGAGTAGAACGTAGTAATGGCGGGTTGGGACCTAATGATAGCCATTGGAGCTGTAGTAGTCATCAGATAGATCGTAGTAGGAGTAGAACGTAGTAATGGCGGGTTGGGACCTAATGATAGCCATTGGAGCTGTAGTAGTCATCAGATAGATCGTAGTAGGAGTAGAACGTAGTAATGGCGGGTTGGGACCTAATGATAGCCATTGGAGCTATAGTAGTCATCAGATAGATCGTAGTAGGAGTAGAACGTAGTAATGGCGGGTTGGGGCCTAATGATAGCCATTGGAGCTGTAGTAGTCATCAGATAGATCGTTGTAGGAGTAGAACGTAGTAATGGCGGGTTGGGGCCTAATGATAGCCATTGGAGCTGTAGTAGTCATCAGATAGATCGTAGTAGGAGTAGAACGTAGTAATGGCGGGTTGGGGCCTAATGATAGCCATTGGAGCTATAGTAGTCATCAGATAGATCGTAGTAGGAGTAGGACGTAGTAATGGCGGGTTGGGGCCTAATGATAACCATTGGAGCTATAGTAGTCATCAGATAGATCGTAGTAGGAGTAGAACGTAGTAATGGCGGGTTGGGACCTAATGATAGCCATTGGAGCTGTAGTAGTCATCAGATAGATCGTAGTAGGAGTAGAACGTAGTAATGGCGGGTTGGGACCTAATGATAGCCATTGGAGCTGTGGTAGTCATCAGATAGATCGTAGTAGGAGTAGAACGTAGTAATGGCGGGTTGGGACCTAATGATAGCCATTGGAGCTGTAGTAGTCATCAGATAGATCGTAGTAGGAGTAGAACGTAGTAATGGCGGGTTGGGACCTAATGATAACCATTGGAGCTATAGTAGTCATCAGATAGATCGTAGTAGGAGTAGAACGTAGTAATGGCGGGTTGGGACCTAATGATAGCCATTGGAGCTATAGTAGTCATCAGATAGATCGTAGTAGGAGTAGAACGTAGTAATGGCGGGTTGGGGCCTAATGATAGCCATTGGAGCTGTGGTAGTCATCAGATAGATCGTAGTAGGAGTAGAACGTAGTAATGGCGGGTTGGGACCTAATGATAGGCATTGGAGCTGTAGTAGTCATCAGATAGATCGTAGTAGGAGTAGAACGTAGTAATGGCGGGTTGGGACCTAATGATAGCCATTGGAGCTGTAGTAGTCATCAGATAGATCGTAGTAGGAGTAGAACGTAGTAATGGCGGGTTGGGACCTAATGATAGCCATTGGAGCTGTGGTAGTCATCAGATAGATCGTAGTAGGAGTAGAACGTAGTAATGGCGGGTTGGGACCTAATGATAGCCATTGGAGCTGTAGTAGTCATCAGATAGATCGTAGTAGGAGTAGAACGTAGTAATGGCGGGTTGGGACCTAATGATAGCCATTGGAGCTGTAATGGTCATCAGATAGATCGTAGTAGGAGTAGAACGTAGTAATGGCGGGTTGGGACCTAATGATAGCCATTGGAGCTATAGTAGTCATCAGATAGATCGTAGTAGGAGTAGAACGTAGTAATGGCGGGTTGGGACCTAATGATAACCATTGGAGCTATAGTAGTCATCAGATAGATCGCAGTAGGAGTAGAACGTAGTAATGGCGGGTTGGGGCCTAATGATAGCCATTGGAGCTGTAGTAGTCATCAGATAGATCGTAGTAGGAGTAGAACGTAGTAATGGCGGGTTGGGACCTAATGATAGCCATTGGAGCTGTAGTAGTCATCAGATAGATCGTAGTAGGAGTAGAACGTAGTAATGGCGGGTTGGGACCTAATGATAACCATTGGAGCTATAGTAGTCATCAGATAGATCGTAGTAGGAGTAGAACGTAGTAATGGCGGGTTGGGACCTAATGATAGCCATTGGAGCTGTAGTAGTCATCAGATAGATCGTAGTAGGAGTAGAACGTAGTAATGGCGGGTTGGGACCTAATGATAGCCATTGGAGCTATAGTAGTCATCAGATAGATCGTAGTAGGAGTAGAACGTAGTAATGGCGGGTTGGGACCTAATGATAGCCATTGGAGCTGTAGTAGTCATCAGATAGATCGTAGTAGGAGTAGAACGTAGTAATGGCGGGTTGGGACCTAATGATAACCATTGGAGCTATAGTAGTCATCAGATAGATCGTAGTAGGAGTAGAACGTAGTAATGGCGGGTTGGGACCTAATGATAGCCATTGGAGCTATAGTAGTCATCAGATAGATCGTAGTAGGAGTAGAACGTAGTAATGGCGGGTTGGTGCCTAATGATAGCCATTGGAGCTATAGTAGTCATCAGATAGATCGTAGTAGGAGTAGAACGTAGTAATGGCGGGTTGGGACCTAATGATAGCCATTGGAGCTATAGTAGTCATCAGATAGATCGCAGTAGGAGTAGAACGTAGTAATGGCGGGTTGGGACCTAATGATAACCATTGGAGCTATAGTAGTCATCAGATAGATCGCAGTAGGAGTAGAACGTAGTAATGGCGGGTTGGGACCTAATGATAACCATTGGAGCTATAGTAGTCATCAGATAGATCGCAGTAGGAGTAGAACGTAGTAATGGCGGGTTGGGGCCTAATGATAGCCATTGGAGCTGTAGTAGTCATCAGATAGATCGTAGTAGGAGTAGAACGTAGTAATGGCGGGTTGGGACCTAATGATAACCATTGGAGCTATAGTAGTCATCAGATAGATCGTAGTAGGAGTAGAACGTAGTAATGGCGGGTTGGGACCTAATGATAGCCATTGGAGCTGTAGTAGTCATCAGATAGATCGTAGTAGGAGTAGAACGTAGTAATGGCGGGTTGGTGCCTAATGATAGCCATTGGAGCTATAGTAGTCATCAGATAGATCGTAGTAGGAGTAGAACGTAGTAATGGCGGGTTGGTGCCTAATGATAGCCATTGGAGCTGTAGTAGTCATCAGATAGATCGTAGTAGGAGTAGAACGTAGTAATGGCGGGTTGGGGCCTAATGATAACCATTGGAGCTGTAGTAGTCATCAGATAGATCGTAGTAGGAGTAGAACGTAGTAATGGCGGGTTGGGGCCTAATGATAGCCATTGGAGCTATAGTAGTCATCAGATAGATCGTAGTAGGAGTAGAACGTAGTAATGGCGGGTTGGGGCCTAATGATAGCCATTGGAGCTATAGTAGTCATCAGATAGATCGTAGTAGGAGTAGAACGTAGTAATGGCGGGTTTGAGACCTAATGATAACCATTGGAGCTATAGTAGTCATCAGATAGATCGTAGTAGGAGTAGAACGTAGTAATGGCGGGTTGGGACCTAATGATAGCCATTGGAGCTATAGTAGTCATCAGATAGATCGTAGTAGGAGTAGAACGTAGTAATGGCGGGTTGGGGCCTAATGATAACCATTGGAGCTGTAGTAGTCATCAGATAGATCGTAGTAGGAGTAGAACGTAGTAATGGCGGGTTGGGGCCTAATGATAGCCATTGGAGCTATAGTAGTCATCAGATAGATCGTAGTAGGAGTAGAACGTAGTAATGGCGGGTTGGGGCCTAATGATAGCCATTGGAGCTATAGTAGTCATCAGATAGATCGTAGTAGGAGTAGAACGTAGTAATGGCGGGTTTGAGACCTAATGATAACCATTGGAGCTATAGTAGTCATCAGATAGATCGTAGTAGGAGTAGAACGTAGTAATGGCGGGTTGGGACCTAATGATAGCCATTGGAGCTGTAGTAGTCATCAGATAGATCGTAGTAGGAGTAGAACGTAGTAATGGCGGGTTGGGACCTAATGATAGCCATTGGAGCTGTAGTAGTCATCAGATAGATCGTAGTAGGAGTAGAACGTAGTAATGGCGGGTTGGGACCTAATGATAGCCATTGGAGCTGTAGTAGTCATCAGATAGATCGTAGTAGGAGTAGAACGTAGTAATGGCGGGTTGGGGCCTAATGATAGCCATTGGAGCTGTAGTAGTCATCAGATAGATCGTAGTAGGAGTAGAACGTAGTAATGGCGGGTTGGGGCCTAATGATAGCCATTGGAGCTGTAGTAGTCATCAGATAGATCGTAGTAGGAGTAGAACGTAGTAATGGCGGGTTGGGACCTAATGATAGCCATTGGAGCTATAGTAGTCATCAGATAGATCGTAGTAGGAGTAGAACGTAGTAATGGCGGGTTGGGACCTAATGATAGCCATTGGAGCTATAGTAGTCATCAGATAGATCGTAGTAGGAGTAGAACGTAGTAATGGCGGGTTGGGACCTAATGATAGCCATTGGAGCTGTAGTAGTCATCAGATAGATCGTAGTAGGAGTAGAACGTAGTAATGGCGGGTTGGGACCTAATGATAGCCATTGGAGCTGTAGTAGTCATCAGATAGATCGTAGTAGGAGTAGAACGTAGTAATGGCGGGTTGGGGCCTAATGATAGCCATTGGAGCTGTGGTAGTCATCAGATAGATCGTAGTAGGAGTAGAACGTAGTAATGGCGGGTTGGGACCTAATGATAGGCATTGGAGCTGTAGTAGTCATCAGATAGATCGTAGTAGGAGTAGAACGTAGTAATGGCGGGTTGGGACCTAATGATAGCCATTGGAGCTGTAGTAGTCATCAGATAGATCGTAGTAGGAGTAGAACGTAGTAATGGCGGGTTGGTGCCTAATGATAGCCATTGGAGCTGTGGTAGTCATCAGATAGATCGTAGTAGGAGTAGAACGTAGTAATGGCGGGTTGGGACCTAATGATAGCCATTGGAGCTATAGTAGTCATCAGATAGATCGTAGTAGGAGTAGAACGTAGTAATGGCGGGTTGGGGCCTAATGATAGCCATTGGAGCTGTAGTAGTCATCAGATAGATCGTAGTAGGAGTAGAACGTAGTAATGGCGGGTTGGGACCTAATGATAGCCATTGGAGCTGTAGTAGTCATCAGATAGATCGTAGTAGGAGTAGAACGTAGTAATGGCGGGTTGGTGCCTAATGATAGCCATTGGAGCTGTGGTAGTCATCAGATAGATCTTAGTAGGAGTAGAACGTAGTAATGGCGGGTTGGGACCTAATGATAGCCATTGGAGCTGTAGTAGTCATCAGATAGATCGTAGTAGGAGTAGAACGTAGTAATGGCGGGTTGGGACCTAATGATAGCCATTGGAGCTGTAGTAGTCATCAGATAGATCGTAGTAGGAGTAGAACGTAGTAATGGCGGGTTGGTGCTTAATGATAGCCATTGGAGCTATAGTAGTCATCAGATAGATCGTAGTAGGAGTAGAACGTAGTAATGGCGGGTTGGTGCCTAATGATAGCCATTGGAGCTGTAGTAGTCATCAGATAGATCGTAGTAGGAGTAGAACGTAGTAATGGCGGGTTGGGACCTAATGATAGCCATTGGAGCTGTAGTAGTCATCAGATAGATCGTAGTAGGAGTACAACGTAGTAATGGCGGGTTGGGACCTAATGATAGCCATTGGAGCTGTAGTAGTCATCAGATAGATCGTAGGAGTAGAACGTAGTAATGGCGGGTTGGGACCTAATGATAGCCATTGGAGCTGTAGTAGTCATCAGATAGATCGTAGTAGGAGTAGAACGTAGTAATGGCGGGTTGGTGCCTAATGATAGCCATTGGAGCTGTAGTAGTCATCAGATAGATCGTAGTAGGAGTAGAACGTAGTAATGGCGGGTTGGGACCTAATGATAGCCATTGGAGCTGTAGTAGTCATCAGATAGATCGTAGTAGGAGTAGAACGTAGTAATGGCGGGTTGGTGCCTAATGATAGCCATTGGAGCTGTAGTAGTCATCAGATAGATCGTAGTAGGAGTAGAACGTAGTAATGGCGGGTTGGGGCCTAATGATAGCCATTGGAGCTATAGTAGTCATCAGATAGATCGTAGTAGGAGTAGAACGTAGTAATGGCGGGTTGGGGCCTAATGATAGCCATTGGAGCTGTAGTAGTCATCAGATAGATCGTAGTAGGAGTAGAACGTAGTAATGGCGGGTTGGTGCCTAATGATAGCCATTGGAGCTATAGTAGTCATCAGATAGATCGTAGTAGGAGTAGAACGTAGTAATGGCGGGTTGGGACCTAATGATAGCCATTGGAGCTATAGTAGTCATCAGATAGATCGTAGTAGGAGTAGAACGTAGTAATGGCGGGTTGGGACCTAATGATAGCCATTGGAGCTGTAGTAGTCATCAGATAGATCGTAGTAGGAGTAGAACGTAGTAATGGCGGGTTGGTGCCTAATGATAGCCATTGGAGCTGTGGTAGTCATCAGATAGATCGTAGTAGGAGTAGAACGTAGTAATGGCGGGTTGGGACCTAATGATAGCCATTGGAGCTGTAGTAGTCATCAGATAGATCGTAGTAGGAGTAGAACGTAGTAATGGCGGGTTGGGGCCTAATGATAGCCATTGGAGCAGTAGTAGTCATCAGATAGATCGTAGTAGGAGTAGAACGTAGTAATGGCGGGTTGGGACCTAATGATAGCCATTGGAGCTATAGTAGTCATCAGATAGATCGTAGTAGGAGTAGAACGTAGTAATGGCGGGTTGGGACCTAATGATAACCATTGGAGCTGTAGTAGTCATCAGATAGATCGTAGTAGGAGTAGAACGTAGTAATGGCGGGTTGGGACCTAATGATAGCCATTGGAGCTATAGTAGTCATCAGATAGATCGTAGTAGGAGTAGAACGTAGTAATGGCGGGTTGGGACCTAATGATAACCATTGGAGCTGTAGTAGTCATCAGATAGATCGTAGTAGGAGTAGAACGTAGTAATGGCGGGTTGGGACCTAATGATAGCCATTGGAGCTGTAGTAGTCATCAGATAGATCGTAGTAGGAGTAGAACGTAGTAATGGCGGGTTGGGACCTAATGATAGCCATTGGAGCTATAGTAGTCATCAGATAGATCGTAGTAGGAGTAGAACGTAGTAATGGCGGGTTGGGGCCTAATGATAGCCATTGGAGCTGTGGTAGTCATCAGATAGATCGTAGTAGGAGTAGAACGTAGTAATGGCGGGTTGGGACCTAATGATAGCCATTGGAGCTGTAGTAGTCATCAGATAGATCGTAGTAGGAGTAGAACGTAGTAATGGCGGGTTGGGACCTAATGATAGCCATTGGAGCTGTAGTAGTCATCAGATAGATCGTAGTAGGAGTAGAACGTAGTAATGGCGGGTTGGGACCTAATGATAGCCATTGGAGCTATAGTAGTCATCAGATAGATCGTAGTAGGAGTAGAACGTAGTAATGGCGGGTTGGGACCTAATGATAGCCATTGGAGCTATAGTAGTCATCAGATAGATCGTAGTAGGAGTAGAACGTAGTAATGGCGGGTTGGGGCCTAATGATAGCCATTGGAGCTATAGTAGTCATCAGATAGATCGTAGTAGGAGTAGAACGTTATAATGGCGGGTTGGGACCTAATGATAGCCATTGGAGCTGTGGTAGTCATCAGATAGATCGTAGTAGGAGTAGAACGTAGTAATGGCGGGTTGGGACCTAATGATAGCCATTGGAGCTGTAGTAGTCATCAGATAGGTCGTAGTAGGAGTAGAACGTAGTAATGGCGGGTTGGTGCCTAATGATAGCCATTGGAGCTATAGTAGTCATCAGAGAGATCGTAGTAGGAGTAGAACGTAGTAATGGCGGGTTGGTGCCTAATGATAGCCATTGGAGCTATAGTAGTCATCAGATAGATCGTAGTAGGAGTAGAACGTAGTAATGGCGGGTTGGGACCTAATGATAGCCATTGGAGCTGTAGTAGTCATCAGATAGATCGTAGTAGGAGTAGAACGTAGTAATGGCGGGTTGGTGCCTAATGATAGCCATTGGAGCTATAGTAGTCATCAGAGAGATCGTAGTAGGAGTAGAACGTAGTAATGGCGGGTTGGTGCCTAATGATAGCCATTGGAGCTATAGTAGTCATCAGATAGATCGTAGTAGGAGTAGAACGTAGTAATGGCGGGTTGGGACCTAATGATAGCCATTGGAGCTATAGTAGTCATCAGATAGATCGTAGTAGGAGTAGAACGTAGTAATGGCGGGTTGGGACCTAATGATAGCCATTGGAGCTGTAGTAGTCATCAGATAGATCGTAGTAGGAGTAGAACGTAGTAATGGCGGGTTGGGACCTAATGATAGCCATTGGAGCTATAGTAGTCATCAGATAGATCGTAGTAGGAGTAGAACGTAGTAATGGCGGGTTGGGGCCTAATGATAGCCATTGGAGCTGTAGTAGTCATCAGATAGATCGTAGTAGGAGTAGAACGTAGTAATGGCGGGTTGGTGCCTAATGATAGCCATTGGAGCTGTGGTAGTCATCAGATAGGTCGTAGTAGGAGTAGAACGTAGTAATGGCGGGTTGGGACCTAATGATAGCCATTGGAGCTATAGTAGTCATCAGATAGATCGTAGTAGGAGTGGAACGTAGTAATGGCGGGTTGGGACCTAATGATAGCCATTGGAGCTATAGTAGTCATCAGATAGGTCGTAGTAGGAGTAGAACGTAGTAATGGCGGGTTGGGGCCTAATGATAGCCATTGGAGCTGTAGTAGTCATCAGATAGATCGTAGTAGGAGTAGAACGTAGTAATGGCGGGTTGGGACCTAATGATAGCCATTGGAGCTGTAGTAGTCATCAGATAGATCGTAGTAGGAGTAGAACGTAGTAATGGCGGGTTGGGACCTAATGATAGCCATTGGAGCTGTGGTAGTCATCAGATAGATCGTAGTAGGAGTAGAACGTAGTAATGGCGGGTTGGGACCTAATGATAGCCATTGGAGCTGTGGTAGTCATCAGATAGATCGTAGTAGGAGTAGAACGTAGTAATGGCGGGTTGGGACCTAATGATAGCCATTGGAGCTGTAGTAGTCATCAGATAGATCGTAGTAGGAGTAGAACGTAGTAATGGCGGGTTGGGACCTAATGATAGCCATTGGAGCTGTAGTAGTCATCAGATAGATCGTAGTAGGAGTAGAACGTAGTAATGGCGGGTTGGGGCCTAATGATAGCCATTGGAGCTGTAGTAGTCATCAGATAGATCGTAGTAGGAGTAGAACGTAGTAATGGCGGGTTGGGACCTAATGATAACCATTGGAGCTGTGGTAGTCATCAGATAGATCGTAGTAGGAGTAGAACGTAGTAATGGCGGGTTGGGACCTAATGATAACCATTGGAGCTGTGGTAGTCATCAGATAGATCGTAGTAGGAGTAGAACGTAGTAATGGCGGGTTGGGACCTAATGATAACCATTGGAGCTGTAGTAGTCATCAGATAGATCGTAGTAGGAGTAGAACGTAGTAATGGCGGGTTGGGACCTAATGATAGCCATTGGAGCTGTAGTAGTCATCAGATAGATCGTAGTAGGAGTAGAACGTAGTAATGGCGGGTTGGGACCTAATGATAGCCATTGGAGCTGTAGTAGTCATCAGATAGATCGTAGTAGGAGTAGAACGTAGTAATGGCGGGTTGGGACCTAATGATAGCCATTGGAGCTGTGGTAGTCATCAGATAGATCGTAGTAGGAGTAGAACGTAGTAATGGCGGGTTGGGACCTAATGATAGGCATTGGAGCTGTAGTAGTCATCAGATAGATCGTAGTAGGAGTAGAACGTAGTAATGGCGGGTTGGGACCTAATGATAGCCATTGGAGCTGTAGTAGTCATCAGATAGATCGTAGTAGGAGTAGAACGTAGTAATGGCGGGTTGGGACCTAATGATAGCCATTGGAGCTGTAGTAGTCATCAGATAGATCGTAGTAGGAGTAGAACGAAGTAATGGCGGGTTGGTACCTAATGATAGCCATTGGAGCTATAGTAGTCATCAGATAGATCGTTGTAGGAGTAGAACGTAGTAATGGCGGGTTGGGACCTAATGATAACCATTGGAGCTGTAGTAGTCATCAGATAGATCGTAGTAGGAGTAGAACGTAGTAATGGCGGGTTGGGACCTAATGATAGGCATTGGAGCTGTAGTAGTCATCAGATAGATCGTAGTAGGAGTAGAACGTAGTAATGGCGGGTTGGGACCTAATGATAGCCATTGGAGCTGTAGTAGTCATCAGATAGATCGTAGTAGGAGTAGAACGTAGTAATGGCGGGTTTGAGGCCTAATGATAGCCATTGGAGCTGTAGTAGTCATCAGATAGATCGTAGTAGGAGTAGAACGTAGTAATGGCGGGTTGGGACCTAATGATAGCCATTGGAGCTGTAGTAGTCATCAGATAGATCGTAGTAGGAGTAGAACGTAGTAATGGCGGGTTGGGACCTAATGATAGCCATTGGAGCTGTAGTAGTCATCAGATAGATCGTAGTAGGAGTAGAACGTAGTAATGGCGGGTTGGGACCTAATGATAGCCATTGGAGCTGTAGTAGTCATCAGATAGATCGTAGTAGGAGTAGAACGTAGTAATGGCGGGTTGGGGCCTAATGATAGCCATTGGAGCTGTAGTAGTCATCAGATAGATCGTAGTAGGAGTAGAACGTAGTAATGGCGGGTTGGGACCTAATGATAGCCATTGGAGCTATAGTAGTCATCAGATAGATCGTAGTAGGAGTAGAACGTAGTAATGGCGGGTTGGGACCTAATGATAGCCATTGGAGCTATAGTAGTCATCAGATAGATCGTAGTAGGAGTAGAACGTAGTAATGGCGGGTTGGGACCTAATGATAGCCATTGGAGCTGCAGTAGTCATCAGAGAGATCGTAGTAGGAGTAGAACGTAGTAATGGCGGGTTGGGACCTAATGATAGCCATTGGAGCTGCAGTAGTCATCAGAGAGATCGTAGTAGGAGTAGAACGTAGTAATGGCGGGTTGGGGCCTAATGATAGCCATTGGAGCTGTAGTAGTCATCAGATAGATCGCAGTAGGAGTAGAACGTAGTAATGGCGGGTTGGGACCTAATGATAGCCATTGGAGCTATAGTAGTCATCAGATAGATCGTAGTAGGAGTAGAACGTAGTAATGGCGGGTTGGGGCCTAATGATAGCCATTGGAGCTGTAGTAGTCATCAGATAGATCGCAGTAGGAGTAGAACGTAGTAATGGCGGGTTTGGGACCTAATGATAGCCATTGGAGCTATAGTAGTCATCAGATAGATCGTAGTAGGAGTAGAACGTAGTAATGGCGGTTTGGGGCCTAATGATAGCCATTGGAGCTATAGTAGTCATCAGATAGATCGTAGTAGGAGTAGAACGTAGTAATGGCGGGTTGGGACCTAATGATAGCCATTGGAGCTGTAGTAGTCATCAGATAGATCGTAGTAGGAGTAGAACGTAGTAATGGCGGGTTGGGGCCTAATGATAGCCATTGGAGCTGTAGTAGTCATCAGATAGATCGTAGTAGGAGTAGAACGTAGTAATGGCGGGTTGGGACCTAATGATAGCCATTGGAGCTGTAGTAGTCATCAGATAGGTCGTAGTAGGAGTAGAACGTAGTAATGGCGGGTTGGGACCTAATGATAACCATTGGAGCTATAGTAGTCATCAGATAGGTCGTAGTAGGAGTAGAACGTAGTAATGGCGGGTTGGTGCCTAATGATAGCCATTGGAGCTGTAGTAGTCATCAGATAGGTCGTAGTAGGAGTAGAACGTAGTAATGGCGGGTTGGGGCCTAATGATAGCCATTGGAGCTGTAGTAGTCATCAGAGAGATCGTAGTAGGAGTAGAACGTAGTAATGGCGGGTTGGTGCCTAATGATAGCCATTGGAGCTGTAGTAGTCATCAGAGAGATCGTAGTAGGAGTAGAACGTAGTAATGGCGGGTTGGGACCTAATGATAGCCATTGGAGCTGTAGTAGTCATCAGAGAGATCGTAGTAGGAGTAGAACGTAGTAATGGCGGGTTGGTGCCTAATGATAGCCATTGGAGCTGTAGTAGTCATCAGATAGATCGTAGTAGGAGTAGAACGTAGTAATGGCGGGTTTGAGGCCTAATGATAGCCATTGGAGCTATAGTAGTCATCAGATAGATCGTAGTAGGAGTAGAACGTAGTAATGGCGGGTTGGGACCTAATGATAGCCATTGGAGCTGTAGTAGTCATCAGATAGATCGTAGTAGGAGTAGAACGTAGTAATGGCGGGTTGGGACCTAATGATAGCCATTGGAGCTATAGTAGTCATCAGATAGATCGTAGTAGGAGTAGAACGTAGTAATGGCGGGTTGGGACCTAATGATAGCCATTGGAGCTGTAGTAGTCATCAGAGAGATCGTAGTAGGAGTAGAACGTAGTAATGGCGGGTTTGAGGCCTAATGATAGCCATTGGAGCTGTAGTAGTCATCAGATAGATCGTAGTAGGAGTAGAACGTAGTAATGGCGGGTTGGTACCTAATGATAGCCATTGGAGCTGTAGTAGTCATCAGATAGATCGTAGTAGGAGTAGAACGTAGTAATGGCGGGTTGGGACCTAATGATAGCCATTGGAGCTATAGTAGTCATCAGATAGATCGTAGTAGGAGTAGAACGTAGTAATGGCGGGTTGGTGCCTAATGATAGCCATTGGAGCTGTAGTAGTCATCAGATAGATCGTAGTAGGAGTAGAACGTAGTAATGGCGGGTTGGGACCTAATGATAGCCATTGGAGCTGTAGTAGTCATCAGAGAGATCGTAGTAGGAGTAGAACGTTGTAATGGCGGGTTGGGACCTAATGATAGCCATTGGAGCTGTAGTAGTCATCAGATAGATCGTAGTAGGAGTAGAACGTAGTAATGGCGGGTTGGGACCTAATGATAGCCATTGGAGCTGTAGTAGTCATCAGATAGATCGTAGTAGGAGTAGAACGTAGTAATGGCGGGTTGGGACCTAATGATAGCCATTGGAGCTGTAGTAGTCATCAGATAGATCGTAGTAGGAGTAGAACGTAGTAATGGCGGGTTGGGACCTAATGATAGTCATTGGAGCTGTAGTAGTCATCAGAGAGATCGTAGTAGGAGTAGAACGTAGTAATGGCGGGTTTGAGGCCTAATGATAGCCATTGGAGCTGTAGTAGTCATCAGATAGATCGTAGTAGGAGTAGAACGTAGTAATGGCGGGTTGGGACCTAATGATAGTCATTGGAGCTGTAGTAGTCATCAGATAGATCGTAGTAGGAGTAGAACGTAGTAATGGCGGGTTGGGGCCTAATGATAACCATTGGAGCTATAGTAGTCATCAGATAGATCGTAGTAGGAGTAGAACGTAGTAATGGCGGGTTGGGACCTAATGATAGCCATTGGAGCTGTAGTAGTCATCAGATAGGTCGTAGTAGGAGTAGAACGTAGTAATGGCGGGTTGGGGCCTAATGATAACCATTGGAGCTGTAGTAGTCATCAGATAGGTCGTAGTAGGAGTAGAACGTAGTAATGGCGGGTTGGGGCCTAATGATAACCATTGGAGCTGTAGTAGTCATCAGATAGGTCGTAGTAGGAGTAGAACGTAGTAATGGCGGGTTGGGGCCTAATGATAACCATTGGAGCTGTAGTAGTCATCAGATAGATCGTAGTAGGAGTAGAATGTAGTAATGGCGGGTTGGGACCTAATGATAGCCATTGGAGCTATAGTAGTCATCAGATAGATCGTAGTAGGAGTAGAATGTAGTAATGGCGGGTTGGGGCCTAATGATAACCATTGGAGCTATAGTAGTCATCAGATAGATCGTAGTAGGAGTAGAACGTAGTAATGGCGGGTTGGGACCTAATGATAGCCATTGGAGCTGTAGTAGTCATCAGATAGATCGTAGTAGGAGTGGAATGTAGTAATGGCGGGTTGGGGCCTAATGATAGCCATTGGAGCTGTAGTAGTCATCAGATAGATCGTAGTAGGAGTAGAACGTAGTAATGGCGGGTTGGGACCTAATGATAGCCATTGGAGCTGTAGTAGTCATCAGATAGATCGTAGTAGGAGTAGAATGTAGTAATGGCGGTTTGGGACCTAATGATAGCCATTGGAGCTGTAGTAGTCATCAGATAGATCGTAGTAGGAGTAGAATGTAGTAATGGCGGGTTGGGGCCTAATGATAACCATTGGAGCTGTAGTAGTCATCAGATAGATCGTAGTAGGAGTAGAACGTAGTAATGGCGGGTTGGGACCTAATGATAGCCATTGGAGCTGTAGTAGTCATCAGATAGATCGTAGTAGGAGTAGAACGTAGTAATGGCGGGTTGGGGCCTAATGATAGCCATTGGAGCTATAGTAGTCATCAGATAGATCGTAGTAGGAGTAGAACGTAGTAATGGCGGGTTGGGACCTAATGATAGCCATTGGAGCTGTAGTAGTCATCAGATAGATCGTAGTAGGAGTAGAACGTAGTAATGGCGGGTTGGGACCTAATGATAACCATTGGAGCTATAGTAGTCATCAGATAGATCGTAGTAGGAGTAGAACGTAGTAATGGCGGGTTGGGACCTAATGATAGCCATTGGAGCTGTAGTAGTCATCAGATAGATCGTAGTAGGAGTAGAACGTAGTAATGGCGGGTTGGGACCTAATGATAGCCATTGGAGCTATAGTAGTCATCAGATAGATCGTAGTAGGAGTAGAACGTAGTAATGGCGGGTTGGGACCTAATGATAGCCATTGGAGCTGTAGTAGTCATCAGATAGATCGTAGTAGGAGTAGAACGTAGTAATGGCGGGTTGGGACCTAATGATAACCATTGGAGCTGTAGTAGTCATCAGAGAGATCGTAGTAGGAGTAGGACGTAGTAATGGCGGGTTGGGACCTAATGATAGTCATTGGAGCTGTAGTAGTCATCAGATAGATCGTAGTAGGAGTAGAACGTAGTAATGGCGGGTTGGGACCTAATGATAACCATTGGAGCTATAGTAGTCATCAGATAGATCGTAGTAGGAGTAGAACGTAGTAATGGCGGGTTGGTGCCTAATGATAGCCATTGGAGCTGTAGTAGTCATCAGATAGATCGTAGTAGGAGTAGAACGTAGTAATGGCGGGTTGGGACCTAATGATAGCCATTGGAGCTGTAGTAGTCATCAGAGTAGAACGTAGTAATGGCGGGTTGGGACCTAATGATAGCCATTGGAGCTATAGTAGTCATCAGATAGATCGTAGTAGGAGTAGAACGTAGTAATGGCGGGTTGGGGCCTAATGATAGCCATTGGAGCTATAGTAGTCATCAGATAGATCGTAGTAGGAGTAGAACGTAGTAATGGCGGGTTGGGGCCTAATGATAGCCATTGGAGCTGTAGTAGTCATCAGATAGATCGTAGTAGGAGTAGAACGTAGTAATGGCGGGTTGGGACCTAATGATAGCCATTGGAGCTGTAGTAGTCATCAGAGAGATCGTAGTAGGAGTAGAACGTAGTAATGGCGGGTTGGGACCTAATGATAGCCATTGGAGCTGTAGTAGTCATCAGATAGATCGTAGTAGGAGTAGAACGTAGTAATGGCGGGTTGGGGCCTAATGATAGCCATTGGAGCTGTAGTAGTCATCAGAGAGATCGTAGTAGGAGTAGAACGTAGTAATGGCGGGTTGGGACCTAATGATAGCCATTGGAGCTGTAGTAGTCATCAGATAGATCGTAGTAGGAGTAGAACGTAGTAATGGCGGGTTGGGACCTAATGATAGCCATTGGAGCTATAGTAGTCATCAGATAGATCGTAGTAGGAGTAGAACGTAGTAATGGCGGGTTGGTGCCTAATGATAGCCATTGGAGCTATAGTAGTCATCAGATAGATCGTAGTAGGAGTAGAACGTAGTAATGGCGGGTTGGGACCTAATGATAGCCATTGGAGCTGTAGTAGTCATCAGATAGATCGTAGTAGGAGTAGAACGTAGTAATGGCGGGTTGGTGCCTAATGATAGCCATTGGAGCTATAGTAGTCATCAGATAGATCGTAGTAGGAGTAGAACGTAGTAATGGCGGGTTGGGGCCTAATGATAGCCATTGGAGCTGTGGTAGTCATCAGATAGATCGTAGTAGGAGTAGAACGTAGTAATGGCGGGTTGGGACCTAATGATAGCCATTGGAGCTGTAGTAGTCATCAGATAGATCGTAGTAGGAGTAGAACGTAGTAATGGCGGGTTGGGACCTAATGATAGCCATTGGAGCTGTAGTAGTCATCAGATAGATCGTAGTAGGAGTAGAACGTAGTAATGGCGGGTTGGGACCTAATGATAGCCATTGGAGCTATAGTAGTCATCAGATAGATCGTAGTAGGAGTAGAACGTAGTAATGGCGGGTTGGTGCCTAATGATAGCCATTGGAGCTGTAGTAGTCATCAGATAGATCGTAGTAGGAGTAGAACGTAGTAATGGCGGGTTGGTACCTAATGATAGCCATTGGAGCTGTAGTAGTCATCAGATAGATCGTAGTAGGAGTAGAACGTAGTAATAGCGGGTTGGGGCCTAATGATAGCCATTGGAGCTATAGTAGTCATCAGATAGATCGTAGTAGGAGTAGAACGTAGTAATGGCGGGTTGGGACCTAATGATAGCCATTGGAGCTATAGTAGTCATCAGATAGATCGTAGTAGGAGTAGAACGTAGTAATGGCGGGTTGGGACCTAATGATAGCCATTGGAGCTGTAGTAGTCATCAGATAGATCGTAGTAGGAGTAGAACGTAGTAATGGCGGGTTGGGGCCTAATGATAGCCATTGGAGCTATAGTAGTCATCAGATAGATCGTAGTAGGAGTAGAACGTAGTAATGGCGGGTTGGGACCTAATGATAGCCATTGGAGCTGTAGTAGTCATCAGATAGATCGTAGTAGGAGTAGAACGTAGTAATGGCGGGTTGGGGTCTAATGATAGCCATTGGAGCTGTAGTAGTCATCAGATAGATCGTAGTAGGAGTAGAACGTAGTAATGGCGGGTTGGGACCTAATGATAGTCATTGGAGCTGTAGTAGTCATCAGATAGATCGTAGTAGGAGTAGAACGTAGTAATGGCGGGTTGGGACCTAATGATAACCATTGGAGCTATGGTAGTCATCAGATAGATCGTAGTAGGAGTAGAACGTAGTAATGGCGGGTTGGTGCCTAATGATAGCCATTGGAGCTGTAGTAGTCATCAGATAGATCGTAGTAGGAGTAGAACGTAGTAATGGCGGGTTGGGACCTAATGATAGCCATTGGAGCTATAGTAGTCATCAGATAGATCGTAGTAGGAGTAGAACGTAGTAATGGCGGGTTGGGACCTAATGATAGCCATTGGAGCTATAGTAGTCATCAGATAGATCGTAGTAGGAGTAGAACGTAGTAATGGCGGGTTGGGACCTAATGATAGCCATTGGAGCTATAGTAGTCATCAGATAGATCGCAGTAGGAGTAGAACGTAGTAATGGCGGGTTGGGACCTAATGATAGCCATTGGAGCTGTAGTAGTCATCAGATAGATCGTAGTAGGAGTAGAACGTAGTAATGGCGGGTTGGGACCTAATGATAGCCATTGGAGCTGCAGTAGTCATCAGATAGATCGTAGTAGGAGTAGAACGTAGTAATGGCGGGTTGGTGCCTAATGATAACCATTGGAGCTGTAGTAGTCATCAGATAGATCGTAGTAGGAGTAGAACGTAGTAATGGCGGGTTGGGACCTAATGATAGCCATTGGAGCTGTAGTAGTCATCAGATAGATCGTAGTAGGAGTAGAACGTAGTAATGGCGGGTTGGGGCCTAATGATAGCCATTGTAGCTATAGTAGTCATCAGATAGATCGTAGTAGGAGTAGAACGTAGTAATGGCGGGTTGGGACCTAATGATAGCCATTGGAGCTATAGTAGTCATCAGATAGATCGTAGTAGGAGTAGAACGTAGTAATGGCGGGTTTGGTGCCTAATGATAGCCATTGGAGCTGTAGTAGTCATCAGATAGATCGTAGTAGGAGTAGAACGTAGTAATGGCGGGTTGGTGCTTAATGATAGCCATTGGAGCTATAGTAGTCATCAGATAGATCGTAGTAGGAGTAGAACGTAGTAATGGCGGGTTGGGACCTAATGATAGCCATTGGAGCTGTAGTAGTCATCAGATAGATCGTAGTAGGAGTAGAACGTAGTAATGGCGGGTTGGTGCCTAATGATAGCCATTGGAGCTGTAGTAGTCATCAGATAGATCGTAGTAGGAGTAGAACGTAGTAATGGCGGGTTGGGACCTAATGATAGCCATTGGAGCTGTAGTAGTCATCAGATAGATCGTAGTAGGAGTAGAACGTAGTAATGGCGGGTTGGGACCTAATGATAGCCATTGGAGCTATAGTAGTCATCAGATAGATCGTAGTAGGAGTAGAACGTAGTAATGGCGGGTTGGTGCCTAATGATAGCCATTGGAGCTGTAGTAGTCATCAGATAGATCGTAGTAGGAGTAGAACGTAGTAATGGCGGGTTGGGACCTAATGATAGCCATTGGAGCTGTAGTAGTCATCAGATAGATCGTAGTAGGAGTAGAACGTAGTAATGGCGGGTTGGTGCCTAATGATAGCCATTGGAGCTGTAGTAGTCATCAGATAGATCGTAGTAGGAGTAGAACGTAGTAATGGCGGGTTGGGACCTAATGATAGCCATTGGAGCTGTAGTAGTCATCAGATAGATCGTAGTAGGAGTAGAACGTAGTAATGGCGGGTTGGTGCCTAATGATAGCCATTGGAGCTGTAGTAGTCATCAGATAGATCGTAGTAGGAGTAGAACGTAGTAATGGCGGGTTGGGACCTAATGATAGCCATTGGAGCTGTAGTAGTCATCAGATAGATCGTAGTAGGAGTAGAACGTAGTAATGGCGGGTTGGTGCCTAATGATAGCCATTGGAGCTGTAGTAGTCATCAGATAGATCGTAGTAGGAGTAGAACGTAGTAATGGCGGGTTGGGACCTAATGATAGCCATTGGAGCTGTAGTAGTCATCAGATAGATCGTAGTAGGAGTAGAACGTAGTAATGGCGGGTTGGTGCCTAATGATAGCCATTGGAGCTGTAGTAGTCATCAGATAGATCGTAGTAGGAGTAGAACGTAGTAATGGCGGGTTGGGACCTAATGATAACCATTGGAGCTGTAGTAGTCATCAGATAGATCGTAGTAGGAGTAGAACGTAGTAATGGCGGGTTGGGGCCTAATGATAGCCATTGGAGCTATAGTAGTCATCAGATAGATCGTAGTAGGAGTAGAACGTAGTAATGGCGGGTTGAGGCCTAATGATAGCCATTGGAGCTATAGTAGTCATCAGATAGATCGTAGTAGGAGTAGAACGTAGTAATGGCGGGTTGGGACCTAATGATAGCCATTGGAGCTATAGTAGTCATCAGATAGATCGTAGTAGGAGTAGAACGTAGTAATGGCGGGTTGGGACCTAATGATAGCCATTGGAGCTGTAGTAGTCATCAGATAGATCGTAGTAGGAGTAGAACGTAGTAATGGCGGGTTGGGACCTAATGATAGCCATTGGAGCTGTAGTAGTCATCAGATAGATCGTAGTAGGAGTAGAACGTAGTAATGGCGGGTTGGTGCCTAATGATAGCCATTGGAGCTGTGGTAGTCATCAGATAGATCGTAGTAGGAGTAGAACGTAGTAATGGCGGGTTGGGACCTAATGATAGCCATTGGAGCTGTAGTAGTCATCAGATAGATCGTAGTAGGAGTAGAACGTAGTAATGGCGGGTTGGTGCCTAATGATAACCATTGGAGCTGTAGTAGTCATCAGATAGATCGTAGTAGGAGTAGAACGTAGTAATGGCGGGTTGGTGCTTAATGATAGCCATTGGAGCTGTGGTAGTCATCACATAGATCGTAGTAGGAGTAGAACGTAGTAATGGCGGGTTGGGGCCTAATGATAGCCATTGGAGCTGTAGTAGTCATCAGATAGATCGTAGTAGGAGTAGAACGTAGTAATGGCGGGTTTGAGGCCTAATGATAACCATTGGAGCTGTAGTAGTCATCAGATAGATCGTAGTAGGAGTAGAACGTAGTAATGGCTGTTTGGGGCCTAATGATAGCCATTGGAGCTATAGTAGTCATCAGATAGATCGTAGTAGGAGTAGAACGTAGTAATGGCGGGTTGGTACCTAATGATAGCCATTGGAGCTGTAGTAGTCATCAGATAGATCGTAGTAGGAGTAGAACGTAGTAATGGCGGGTTGGTGCCTAATGATAGCCATTGGAGCTGTAGTAGTCATCAGATAGATCGTAGTAGGAGTAGAACGTAGTAATGGCGGGTTGGGACCTAATGATAGCCATTGGAGCTGTGGTAGTCATCAGATAGATCGTAGTAGGAGTAGAACGTAGTAATGGCGGGTTGGGACCTAATGATAGCCATTGGAGCTGTAGTAGTCATCAGATAGATCGTAGTAGGAGTAGAACGTAGTAATGGCGGGTTGGTGCCTAATGATAGCCATTGGAGCTGTAGTAGTCATCAGATAGATCGTAGTAGGAGTAGAACGTAGTAATGGCGGGTTGGTGCCTAATGATAGCCATTGGAGCTATAGTAGTCATCAGATAGATCGTAGTAGGAGTAGAACGTAGTAATGGCGGGTTGGGACCTAATGATAGCCATTGGAGCTATAGTAGTCATCAGATAGATCGTAGTAGGAGTAGAACGTAGTAATGGCGGGTTGGGACCTAATGATAGCCATTGGAGCTGTAGTAGTCATCAGATAGATCGTAGTAGGAGTAGAACGTAGTAATGGCGGGTTTGAGGCCTAATGATAGGCATTGGAGCTGTAGTAGTCATCAGATAGATCGTAGTAGGAGTAGAACGTAGTAATGGCGGGTTGGTGCCTAATGATAGCCATTGGAGCTATAGTAGTCATCAGATAGATCGTAGTAGGAGTAGAACGTAGTAATGGCGGGTTGGGGCCTAATGATAGCCATTGGAGCTGTAGTAGTCATCAGATAGATCGTAGTAGGAGTAGAACGTAGTAATGGCGGGTTGGGACCTAATGATAGCCATTGGAGCTATAGTAGTCATCAGATAGATCGTAGTAGGAGTAGAACGTAGTAATGGCGGGTTGGGACCTAATGATAGCCATTGGAGCTGTAGTAGTCATCAGATAGATCGTAGTAGGAGTAGAACGTAGTAATGGCGGGTTGGGACCTAATGATAGCCATTGGAGCTATAGTAGTCATCAGATAGATCGTAGTAGGAGTAGAACGTAGTAATGGCGGGTTGGGGCCTAATGATAGCCATTGGAGCTGTAGTAGTCATCAGATAGATCGTAGTAGGAGTAGAACGTAGTAATGGCGGGTTGGTGCCTAATGATAGCCATTGGAGCTGTGGTAGTCATCAGATAGGTCGTAGTAGGAGTAGAACGTAGTAATGGCGGGTTGGGACCTAATGATAGCCATTGGAGCTATAGTAGTCATCAGATAGATCGTAGTAGGAGTGGAACGTAGTAATGGCGGGTTGGGACCTAATGATAGCCATTGGAGCTATAGTAGTCATCAGATAGGTCGTAGTAGGAGTAGAACGTAGTAATGGCGGGTTGGGGCCTAATGATAGCCATTGGAGCTGTAGTAGTCATCAGATAGATCGTAGTAGGAGTAGAACGTAGTAATGGCGGGTTGGGACCTAATGATAGCCATTGGAGCTGTGGTAGTCATCAGATAGATCGTAGTAGGAGTAGAACGTAGTAATGGCGGGTTGGGACCTAATGATAGCCATTGGAGCTATAGTAGTCATCAGATAGATCGTAGTAGGAGTAGAACGTAGTAATGGCGGGTTGGGACCTAATGATAGCCATTGGAGCTGTAGTAGTCATCAGATAGATCGTAGTAGGAGTAGAACGTAGTAATGGCGGGTTGGGACCTAATGATAGCCATTGGAGCTGTAGTAGTCATCAGATAGATCGTAGTAGGAGTAGAACGTAGTAATGGCGGGTTGGGACCTAATGATAACCATTGGAGCTGTAGTAGTCATCAGATAGATCGTAGTAGGAGTAGAACGTAGTAATGGCGGGTTGGGACCTAATGATAGCCATTGGAGCTGTAGTAGTCATCAGATAGATCGTAGTAGGAGTAGAACGAAGTAATGGCGGGTTGGTACCTAATGATAGCCATTGGAGCTATAGTAGTCATCAGATAGATCGTTGTAGGAGTAGAACGTAGTAATGGCGGGTTGGGACCTAATGATAACCATTGGAGCTGTAGTAGTCATCAGATAGATCGTAGTAGGAGTAGAACGTAGTAATGGCGGGTTTGAGGCCTAATGATAGCCATTGGAGCTGTAGTAGTCATCAGATAGATCGTAGTAGGAGTAGAACGTAGTAATGGCGGGTTGGTGCCTAATGATAGCCATTGGAGCTGTAGTAGTCATCAGATAGATCGTAGTAGGAGTAGAACGTAGTAATGGCGGGTTGGGGCCTAATGATAGCCATTGGAGCTATAGTAGTCATCAGATAGATCGTAGTAGGAGTAGAACGTAGTAATGGCGGGTTGGGACCTAATGATAGCCATTGGAGCTGTAGTAGTCATCAGATAGATCGTAGTAGGAGTAGAACGTAGTAATGGCGGGTTGGTGCCTAATGATAGCCATTGGAGCTGTAGTAGTCATCAGATAGATCGTAGTAGGAGTAGAACGTAGTAATGGCGGGTTGGGACCTAATGATAGCCATTGGAGCTATAGTAGTCATCAGATAGATCGTAGTAGGAGTAGAACGTAGTAATGGCGGGTTGGGACCTAATGATAGCCATTGGAGCTGTAGTAGTCATCAGATAGATCGTAGTAGGAGTAGAACGTAGTAATGGCGGGTTGGGACCTAATGATAGCCATTGGAGCTATAGTAGTCATCAGATAGATCGTAGTAGGAGTAGAACGTAGTAATGGCGGGTTGGGACCTAATGATAGCCATTGGAGCTGTAGTAGTCATCAGAGAGATCGTAGTAGGAGTAGAACGTAGTAATGGCGGGTTGGGACCTAATGATAGCCATTAGAGCTATAGTAGTCATCAGATAGATCGTAGTAGGAGTAGGACGAAGTAATGGCGGGTTGGGACCTAATGATAGCCATTGGAGCTATAGTAGTCATCAGATAGATCGTAGTAGGAGTAGAACGTAGTAATGGCGGGTTGGGGCCTAATGATAGCCATTGGAGCTGTAGTAGTCATCAGATAGATCGCAGTAGGAGTAGAACGTAGTAATGGCGGGTTTGGGACCTAATGATAGCCATTGGAGCTATAGTAGTCATCAGATAGATCGTAGTAGGAGTAGAACGTAGTAATGGCGGTTTGGGGCCTAATGATAGCCATTGGAGCTATAGTAGTCATCAGATAGATCGTAGTAGGAGTAGAACGTAGTAATGGCGGGTTGGGACCTAATGATAGCCATTGGAGCTGTAGTAGTCATCAGATAGATCGTAGTAGGAGTAGAACGTAGTAATGGCGGGTTGGGGCCTAATGATAGCCATTGGAGCTGTAGTAGTCATCAGATAGATCGTAGTAGGAGTAGAACGTAGTAATGGCGGGTTGGGACCTAATGATAGCCATTGGAGCTGTAGTAGTCATCAGATAGGTCGTAGTAGGAGTAGAACGTAGTAATGGCGGGTTGGGACCTAATGATAACCATTGGAGCTATAGTAGTCATCAGATAGGTCGTAGTAGGAGTAGAACGTAGTAATGGCGGGTTGGTGCCTAATGATAGCCATTGGAGCTGTAGTAGTCATCAGATAGGTCGTAGTAGGAGTAGAACGTAGTAATGGCGGGTTGGGGCCTAATGATAGCCATTGGAGCTGTAGTAGTCATCAGAGAGATCGTAGTAGGAGTAGAACGTAGTAATGGCGGGTTGGTGCCTAATGATAGCCATTGGAGCTGTAGTAGTCATCAGAGAGATCGTAGTAGGAGTAGAACGTAGTAATGGCGGGTTGGGACCTAATGATAGCCATTGGAGCTGTAGTAGTCATCAGAGAGATCGTAGTAGGAGTAGAACGTAGTAATGGCGGGTTGGGACCTAATGATAGCCATTGGAGCTATAGTAGTCATCAGAGAGATCGTAGTAGGAGTAGAACGTAGTAATGGCGGGTTGGTGCCTAATGATAGCCATTGGAGCTGTAGTAGTCATCAGATAGATCGTAGTAGGAGTAGAACGTAGTAATGGCGGGTTGGGACCTAATGATAACCATTGGAGCTGTAGTAGTCATCAGAGAGATCGTAGTAGGAGTAGAACGTAGTAATGGCGGGTTGGTGCCTAATGATAGCCATTGGAGCTGTAGTAGTCATCAGATAGATCGTAGTAGGAGTAGAACGTAGTAATGGCGGGTTTGAGGCCTAATGATAGGCATTGGAGCTGTAGTAGTCATCAGATAGATCGTAGTAGGAGTAGAACGTAGTAATGGCGGGTTGGGACCTAATGATAGCCATTGGAGCTGTAGTAGTCATCAGATAGATCGTAGTAGGAGTAGAACGTAGTAATGGCGGGTTGGGGCCTAATGATAGCCATTGGAGCTGTAGTAGTCATCAGATAGATCGTAGTAGGAGTAGAACGTAGTAATGGCGGGTTGGGACCTAATGATAGCCATTGGAGCTATAGTAGTCATCAGATAGATCGTAGTAGGAGTAGAACGTAGTAATGGCGGGTTGGGACCTAATGATAGCCATTGGAGCTGTAGTAGTCATCAGAGAGATCGTAGTAGGAGTAGAACGTAGTAATGGCGGGTTTGAGGCCTAATGATAGCCATTGGAGCTGTAGTAGTCATCAGATAGATCGTAGTAGGAGTAGAACGTAGTAATGGCGGGTTGGTACCTAATGATAGCCATTGGAGCTGTAGTAGTCATCAGATAGATCGTAGTAGGAGTAGAACGTAGTAATGGCGGGTTGGGACCTAATGATAGCCATTGGAGCTATAGTAGTCATCAGATAGATCGTAGTAGGAGTAGAACGTAGTAATGGCGGGTTGGGACCTAATGATAGCCATTGGAGCTGTAGTAGTCATCAGATAGATCGTAGTAGGAGTAGAACGTAGTAATGGCGGGTTTGAGGCCTAATGATAGCCATTGGAGCTGTAGTAGTCATCAGATAGATCGTAGTAGGAGTAGAACGTAGTAATGGCGGGTTGGGACCTAATGATAGTCATTGGAGCTGTAGTAGTCATCAGAGAGATCGTAGTAGGAGTAGAACGTAGTAATGGCGGGTTTGAGGCCTAATGATAGCCATTGGAGCTGTAGTAGTCATCAGATAGATCGTAGTAGGAGTAGAACGTAGTAATGGCGGGTTGGGACCTAATGATAGCCATTGGAGCTATAGTAGTCATCAGATAGATCGTAGTAGGAGTAGAACGTAGTAATGGCGGGTTGGGACCTAATGATAGCCATTGGAGCTATAGTAGTCATCAGATAGATCGTAGTAGGAGTAGAACGTAGTAATGGCGGGTTGGGACCTAATGATAGCCATTGGAGCTGTAGTAGTCATCAGATAGATCGTAGTAGGAGTAGAACGTAGTAATGGCGGGTTGGGACCTAATGATAGCCATTGGAGCTGTAGTAGTCATCAGATAGATCGTAGTAGGAGTAGAACGTAGTAATGGCGGGTTGGGACCTAATGATAGCCATTGGAGCTGTAGTAGTCATCAGATAGATCGTAGTAGGAGTAGAACGTAGTAATGGCGGGTTGGGACCTAATGATAGCCATTAGAGCTATAGTAGTCATCAGATAGATCGTAGTAGGAGTAGGACGAAGTAATGGCGGGTTGGGACCTAATGATAGCCATTGGAGCTATAGTAGTCATCAGATAGATCGTAGTAGGAGTAGAACGTAGTAATGGCGGGTTGGGACCTAATGATAGCCATTGGAGCTGTAGTAGTCATCAGATAGATCGTAGTAGGAGTAGAACGTAGTAATGGCGGGTTGGGACCTAATGATAGCCATTGGAGCTGTAGTAGTCATCAGATAGGTCGTAGTAGGAGTAGAACGTAGTAATGGCGGGTTGGGGCCTAATGATAACCATTGGAGCTGTAGTAGTCATCAGATAGATCGTAGTAGGAGTAGAACGTAGTAATGGCGGGTTGGGACCTAATGATAGCCATTGGAGCTGTAGTAGTCATCAGATAGGTCGTAGTAGGAGTAGAACGTAGTAATGGCGGGTTGGGACCTAATGATAGCCATTGGAGCTGTAGTAGTCATCAGATAGATCGTAGTAGGAGTAGAACGTAGTAATGGCGGGTTGGGACCTAATGATAGCCATTGGAGCTGTAGTAGTCATCAGATAGGTCGTAGTAGGAGTAGAACGTAGTAATGGCGGGTTGGGGCCTAATGATAACCATTGGAGCTGTAGTAGTCATCAGATAGATCGTAGTAGGAGTAGAACGTAGTAATGGCGGGTTGGTGCCTAATGATAGCCATTGGAGCTATAGTAGTCATCAGATAGATCGTAGTAGGAGTAGAACGTAGTAATGGCGGGTTGGGACCTAATGATAGCCATTGGAGCTGTAGTAGTCATCAGATAGATCGTAGTAGGAGTAGAACGTAGTAATGGCGGGTTGGGACCTAATGATAACCATTGGAGCTGTAGTAGTCATCAGATAGATCGTAGTAGGAGTAGAACGTAGTAATGGCGGGTTGGGACCTAATGATAGCCATTGGAGCTATAGTAGTCATCAGATAGATCGTAGTAGGAGTAGAACGTAGTAATGGCGGGTTGGGACCTAATGATAGCCATTGGAGCTGTAGTAGTCATCAGATAGATCGTAGTAGGAGTAGAACGTAGTAATGGCGGGTTGGGACCTAATGATAGCCATTGGAGCTATAGTAGTCATCAGATAGATCGTAGTAGGAGTAGAACGTAGTAATGGCGGGTTGGGACCTAATGATAACCATTGGAGCTGTAGTAGTCATCAGATAGATCGTAGTAGGAGTAGAACGTAGTAATGGCGGGTTGGGGCCTAATGATAGCCATTGGAGCTGTGGTAGTCATCAGATAGATCGTAGTAGGAGTAGAACGTAGTAATGGTGGGTTGGGGCCTAATGATAGCCATTGGAGCTGTAGTAGTCATCAGATAGATCGTAGTAGGAGTAGAACGTAGTAATGGCGGGTTGGTGCCTAATGATAGCCATTGGAGCTGTGGTAGTCATCAGATAGATCGTAGTAGGAGTAGAACGTAGTAATGGTGGGTTGGGGCCTAATGATAGCCATTGGAGCTGTAGTAGTCATCAGATAGATCGTAGTAGGAGTAGAACGTAGTAATGGCGGGTTGGGACCTAATGATAACCATTGGAGCTATAGTAGTCATCAGATAGATCGTAGTAGGAGTAGAACGTAGTAATGGCGGGTTGGTGCCTAATGATAGCCATTGGAGCTGTAGTAGTCATCAGATAGATCGTAGTAGGAGTAGAACGTAGTAATGGCGGGTTGGGACCTAATGATAACCATTGGAGCTGTAGTAGTCATCAGAGAGATCGTAGTAGGAGTAGGACGTAGTAATGGCGGGTTGGGACCTAATGATAGTCATTGGAGCTGTAGTAGTCATCAGATAGATCGTAGTAGGAGTAGAACGTAGTAATGGCGGGTTGGGACCTAATGATAACCATTGGAGCTATAGTAGTCATCAGATAGATCGTAGTAGGAGTAGAACGTAGTAATGGCGGGTTGGTGCCTAATGATAGCCATTGGAGCTGTAGTAGTCATCAGATAGATCGTAGTAGGAGTAGAACGTAGTAATGGCGGGTTGGGACCTAATGATAGCCATTGGAGCTGTAGTAGTCATCAGAGTAGAACGTAGTAATGGCGGGTTGGGACCTAATGATAGCCATTGGAGCTATAGTAGTCATCAGATAGATCGTAGTAGGAGTAGAACGTAGTAATGGCGGGTTGGGACCTAATGATAGGCATTGGAGCTGTAGTAGTCATCAGATAGATCGTAGTAGGAGTAGAACGAAGTAATGGCGGGTTGGGACCTAATGATAGCCATTGGAGCTGTAGTAGTCATCAGAGAGATCGTAGTAGGAGTAGAACGTAGTAATGGCGGGTTGGGACCTAATGATAGCCATTGGAGCTGTAGTAGTCATCAGATAGATCGTAGTAGGAGTAGAACGTAGTAATGGCGGGTTGGGACCTAATGATAGCCATTGGAGCTATAGTAGTCATCAGATAGATCGTAGTAGGAGTAGAACGTAGTAATGGCGGGTTGGGACCTAATGATAGCCATTGGAGCTATAGTAGTCATCAGATAGATCGTAGTAGGAGTAGAACGTAGTAATGGCGGGTTGGTGCCTAATGATAGCCATTGGAGCTATAGTAGTCATCAGATAGATCGTAGTAGGAGTAGAACGTAGTAATGGCGGGTTGGGACCTAATGATAGCCATTGGAGCTGTGGTAGTCATCAGATAGATCGTAGTAGGAGTAGAACGTAGTAATGGCGGGTTTGAGGCCTAATGATAGCCATTGGAGCTGTAGTAGTCATCAGATAGATCGTAGTAGGAGTAGAACGTAGTAATGACGGGTTGGGGCCTAATGATAGCCATTGGAGCTATAGTAGTCATCAGATAGATCGTAGTAGGAGTAGAACGTAGTAATGGCGGGTTGGGACCTAATGATAACCATTGGAGCTGTAGTAGTCATCAGATAGATCGTAGTAGGAGTAGAACGTAGTAATGGCGGGTTTGAGGCCTAATGATAGCCATTGGAGCTGTAGTAGTCATCAGATAGATCGTAGTAGGAGTAGAACGTAGTAATGGCGGGTTGGGGCCTAATGATAGCCATTGGAGCTATAGTAGTCATCAGATAGATCGTAGTAGGAGTAGAACGTAGTAATGGCGGGTTTGAGGCCTAATGATAGCCATTGGAGCTGTAGTAGTCATCAGATAGATCGTAGTAGGAGTAGAACGTAGTAATGGCGGGTTGGGGCCTAATGATAGCCATTGGAGCTATAGTAGTCATCAGATAGATCGTAGTAGGAGTAGAACGTAGTAATGGCGGGTTGGGACCTAATGATAACCATTGGAGCTGTAGTAGTCATCAGATAGATCGTAGTAGGAGTAGAACGTAGTAATGGCGGGTTGGGACCTAATGATAGCCATTGGAGCTGTAGTAGTCATCAGATAGATCGTAGTAGGAGTAGAACGTAGTAATGGCGGGTTGGGGTCTAATGATAGCCATTGGAGCTGTAGTAGTCATCAGATAGATCGTAGTAGGAGTAGAACGTAGTAATGGCGGGTTGGGGCCTAATGATAGCCATTGGAGCTATAGTAGTCATCAGATAGATCGTAGTAGGAGTAGAACGTAGTAATGGCGGGTTGGGACCTAATGATAGCCATTGGAGCTATAGTAGTCATCAGATAGATCGTAGTAGGAGTAGAACGTAGTAATGGCGGGTTGGGGCCTAATGATAGCCATTGGAGCTGTAGTAGTCATCAGATAGATCGTAGTAGGAGTAGAACGTAGTAATGGCGGGTTGGGGCCTAATGATAGCCATTGGAGCTATAGTAGTCATCAGATAGATCGTAGTAGGAGTAGAACGTAGTAATGGCGGGTTGGGACCTAATGATAGCCATTGGAGCTATAGTAGTCATCAGATAGATCGTAGTAGGAGTAGAACGTAGTAATGGCGGGTTGGGGCCTAATGATAGCCATTGGAGCTGTAGTAGTCATCAGATAGATCGTAGTAGGAGTAGAACGTAGTAATGGCGGGTTGGGACCTAATGATAGCCATTGGAGCTGTAGTAGTCATCAGATAGATCGTAGTAGGAGTAGAACGTAGTAATGACGGGTTGGGGCCTAATGATAGTCATTGGAGCTATAGTAGTCATCAGATAGATCGTAGTAGGAGTAGAACGTAGTAATGGCGGGTTGGGACCTAATGATAGTCATTGGAGCTGTAGTAGTCATCAGATAGATCGTTGTAGGAGTAGAACGTAGTAATGGCGGGTTGGGACCTAATGATAGCCATTGGAGCTATAGTAGTCATCAGATAGATCGTAGTAGGAGTAGAACGTAGTAATGGCGGGTTGGTGCCTAATGATAGCCATTGGAGCTGTAGTAGTCATCAGATAGATCGTAGTAGGAGTAGAACGTAGTAATGGCGGGTTGGGACCTAATGATAGCCATTGGAGCTGTAGTAGTCATCAGATAGATCGTAGTAGGAGTAGAACGTAGTAATGGCGGGTTGGGACCTAATGATAGCCATTGGAGCTATAGTAGTCATCAGATAGATCGTAGTAGGAGTAGAACGTAGTAATGGCGGGTTGGTGCCTAATGATAACCATTGGAGCTGTAGTAGTCATCAGATAGATCGTAGTAGGAGTAGAACGTAGTAATGGCGGGTTGGGACCTAATGATAGCCATTGGAGCTGTAGTAGTCATCAGATAGATCGTAGTAGGAGTAGAACGTAGTAATGGCGGGTTGGGACCTAATGATAGCCATTGGAGCTGTAGTAGTCATCAGATAGATCGTAGTAGGAGTAGAACGTAGTAATGGCGGGTTGGGGTCTAATGATAGCCATTGGAGCTGTAGTAGTCATCAGATAGATCGTAGTAGGAGTAGAACGTAGTAATGACGGGTTGGGGCCTAATGATAGTCATTGGAGCTATAGTAGTCATCAGATAGATCGTAGTAGGAGTAGAACGTAGTAATGGCGGGTTGGGACCTAATGATAGTCATTGGAGCTGTAGTAGTCATCAGATAGATCGTTGTAGGAGTAGAACGTAGTAATGGCGGGTTGGGACCTAATGATAGCCATTGGAGCTATAGTAGTCATCAGATAGATCGTAGTAGGAGTAGAACGTAGTAATGGCGGGTTGGTGCCTAATGATAGCCATTGGAGCTGTAGTAGTCATCAGATAGATCGTAGTAGGAGTAGAACGTAGTAATGGCGGGTTGGGACCTAATGATAGCCATTGGAGCTATAGTAGTCATCAGATAGATCGTAGTAGGAGTAGAACGTAGTAATGGCGGGTTGGTGCCTAATGATAACCATTGGAGCTGTAGTAGTCATCAGATAGATCGTAGTAGGAGTAGAACGTAGTAATGGCGGGTTGGGACCTAATGATAGCCATTGGAGCTGTAGTAGTCATCAGATAGATCGTAGTAGGAGTAGAACGTAGTAATGGCGGGTTGGGACCTAATGATAGCCATTGGAGCTGTAGTAGTCATCAGATAGATCGTAGTAGGAGTAGAACGTAGTAATGGCGGGTTGGGACCTAATGATAGCCATTGGAGCTGTAGTAGTCATCAGATAGATCGTAGTAGGAGTAGAACGTAGTAATGGCGGGTTGGGACCTAATGATAACCATTGGAGCTGTAGTAGTCATCAGATAGATCGTAGTAGGAGTAGAACGTAGTAATGGCGGGTTGGGACCTAATGATAGCCATTGGAGCTGTAGTAGTCATCAGATAGATCGTAGTAGGAGTAGAACGTAGTAATGGCGGGTTGGGACCTAATGATAGCCATTGGAGCTGCAGTAGTCATCAGATAGATCGTAGTAGGAGTAGAACGTAGTAATGGCGGGTTGGTGCCTAATGATAACCATTGGAGCTGTAGTAGTCATCAGATAGATCGTAGTAGGAGTAGAACGTAGTAATGGCGGGTTGGGACCTAATGATAGCCATTGGAGCTGTAGTAGTCATCAGATAGATCGTAGTAGGAGTAGAACGTAGTAATGGCGGGTTGGGACCTAATGATAGCCATTGGAGCTGTAGTAGTCATCAGATAGATCGTAGTAGGAGTAGAACGTAGTAATGGCGGGTTGGTGCCTAATGATAGCCATTGGAGCTGTGGTAGTCATCAGATAGGTCGTAGTAGGAGTAGAACGTAGTAATGGCGGGTTGGGACCTAATGATAGCCATTGGAGCTATAGTAGTCATCAGATAGATCGTAGTAGGAGTGGAACGTAGTAATGGCGGGTTGGGACCTAATGATAGCCATTGGAGCTATAGTAGTCATCAGATAGATCGTAGTAGGAGTAGAACGTAGTAATGGCGGGTTGGGACCTAATGATAGCCATTGGAGCTATAGTAGTCATCAGATAGATCGTAGTAGGAGTAGAACGTAGTAATGGCGGGTTGGGACCTAATGATAACCATTGGAGCTGTAGTAGTCATCAGATAGATCGTAGTAGGAGTAGAACGTAGTAATGGCGGGTTGGGACCTAATGATAGCCATTGGAGCTGTAGTAGTCATCAGATAGATCGTAGTAGGAGTAGAACGTAGTAATGGCGGGTTGGGACCTAATGATAGCCATTGGAGCTGTAGTAGTCATCAGATAGATCGTAGTAGGAGTAGAACGTAGTAATGGCGGGTTGGGGCCTAATGATAGCCATTGGAGCTGTAGTAGTCATCAGATAGATCGTAGTAGGAGTAGAACGTAGTAATGGCGGGTTGGGACCTAATGATAGCCATTGGAGCTGTAGTAGTCATCAGATAGGTCGTAGTAGGAGTAGAACGTAGTAATGGCGGGTTGGGACCTAATGATAGCCATTGGAGCTGTAGTAGTCATCAGATAGATCGTAGTAGGAGTAGAACGTAGTAATGGCGGGTTGGTGCCTAATGATAGCCATTGGAGCTGTAGTAGTCATCAGATAGATCGTAGTAGGAGTAGAACGTAGTAATGGCGGGTTGAGGCCTAATGATAGCCATTGGAGCTATAGTAGTCATCAGATAGATCGTAGTAGGAGTAGAACGTAGTAATGGCGGGTTGGGGCCTAATGATAGCCATTGGAGCTATAGTAGTCATCAGATAGATCGTAGTAGGAGTAGAACGTAGTAATGGCGGGTTGGGACCTAATGATAGCCATTGGAGCTGTAGTAGTCATCAGATAGATCGTAGTAGGAGTAGAACGTAGTAATGGCGGGTTGGGACCTAATGATAGCCATTGGAGCTATAGTAGTCATCAGATAGATCGTAGTAGGAGTAGAACGTAGTAATGGCGGGTTGGGACCTAATGATAGCCATTGGAGCTATAGTAGTCATCAGATAGATCGTAGTAGGAGTAGAACGTAGTAATGGCGGGTTGGGACCTAATGATAGCCATTGGAGCTGTAGTAGTCATCAGATAGATCGTAGTAGGAGTAGAACGTAGTAATGGCGGGTTGGGGCCTAATGATAGCCATTGGAGCTGTAGTAGTCATCAGATAGATCGTAGTAGGAGTAGAACGTAGTAATGGCGGGTTGAGGCCTAATGATAGCCATTGGAGCTATAGTAGTCGTCAGATAGATCGTAGTAGGAGTAGAACGTAGTAATGGCGGGTTGGGACCTAATGATAGCCATTGGAGCTATAGTAGTCGTCAGATAGATCGTAGTAGGAGTAGAACGTAGTAATGGCGGGTTGGTGCCTAATGATAGCCATTGGAGCTGTAGTAGTCATCAGATAGATCGTAGTAGGAGTAGAACGTAGTAATGGCGGGTTGGGACCTAATGATAACCATTGGAGCTGTAGTAGTCATCAGATAGATCGTAGTAGGAGTAGAACGTAGTAATGGCGGGTTGGGACCTAATGATAGCCATTGGAGCTATAGTAGTCATCAGATAGATCGTAGTAGGAGTAGAACGTAGTAATGGCGGGTTGGGACCTAATGATAGCCATTGGAGCTATAGTAGTCATCAGATAGATCGTAGTAGGAGTAGAACGTAGTAATGGCGGGTTGGGACCTAATGATAACCATTGGAGCTGTAGTAGTCATCAGATAGATCGTAGTAGGAGTAGAACGTAGTAATGGCGGGTTGGGACCTAATGATAGCCATTGGAGCTATAGTAGTCATCAGATAGATCGTAGTAGGTGTAGAACGAAGTAATGGCGGGTTGGGGCCTAATGATAGCCATTGGAGCTGTAGTAGTCATCAGATAGATCGTAGTAGGAGTAGAACGTAGTAATGGCGGGTTGGGGCCTAATGATAGCCATTGGAGCTGTAGTAGTCATCAGAGAGATCGTAGTAGGAGTAGAACGAAGTAATGGCGGGTTGGGACCTAATGATAGCCATTGGAGCTGTGGTAGTCATCAGATAGATCGTAGTAGGAGTAGAACGTAGTAATGGCGGGTTGGGACCTAATGATAGCCATTGGAGCTATAGTAGTCATCAGATAGATCGTAGTAGGAGTAGAACGTAGTAATGGCGGGTTGGGACCTAATGATAGCCATTGGAGCTATAGTAGTCATCAGATAGATCGTAGTAGGAGTAGAACGTAGTAATGGCGGGTTGGTGCCTAATGATAGCCATTGGAGCTGTAGTAGTCATCAGATAGATCGTAGTAGGAGTAGAACGTAGTAATGGCGGGTTGGTGCCTAATGATAGCCATTGGAGCTGTAGTAGTCATCAGATAGATCGTAGTAGGAGTAGAACGTAGTAATGGCGGGTTGGGACCTAATGATAGCCATTGGAGCTGTAGTAGTCATCAGATAGATCGTAGTAGGAGTAGAACGTAGTAATGGCGGGTTGGGACCTAATGATAACCATTGGAGCTGTGGTAGTCATCAGATAGATCGTAGTAGGAGTAGAACGTAGTAATGGCGGGTTGGGACCTAATGATAGCCATTGGAGCTGTAGTAGTCATCAGATAGATCGTAGTAGGAGTAGAACGTAGTAATGGCGGGTTGGGACCTAATGATAGCCATTGGAGCTGTAGTAATCATCAGATAGATCGTAGTAGGAGTAGAACGTAGTAATGGCGGGTTGGGGCCTAATGATAGCCATTGGAGCTATAGTAGTCATCAGATAGATCGTAGTAGGAGTAGAACGTAGTAATGGCGGGTTGGGGCCTAATGATAGCCATTGGAGCTGTAGTAGTCATCAGAGAGATCGTAGTAGGAGTAGAACGTAGTAATGGCGGGTTGGTGCCTAATGATAGCCATTGGAGCTATAGTAGTCATCAGATAGATCGTAGTAGGAGTAGAACGTAGTAATGGCGGGTTGGGACCTAATGATAGCCATTGGAGCTGTAGTAGTCATCAGATAGGTCGTAGTAGGAGTAGAACGTAGTAATGGCGGGTTGGGGCCTAATGATAACCATTGGAGCTGTAGTAGTCATCAGATAGATCGTCGTAGGAGTAGAACGTAGTAATGGCGGGTTGGGGCCTAATGATAGCCATTGGAGCTATAGTAGTCATCAGATAGATCGTAGTAGGAGTAGAACGTAGTAATGGCGGGTTGGTGCCTAATGATAGCCATTGGAGCTGTAGTAGTCATCAGAGAGATCGTAGTAGGAGTAGAACGTAGTAATGGCGGGTTGGGACCTAATGATAGCCATTGGAGCTGTAGTAGTCATCAGAGAGATCGTAGTAGGAGTAGAACGTAGTAATGGCGGGTTGGGACCTAATGATAGCCATTGGAGCTATAGTAGTCGTCAGATAGATCGTAGTAGGAGTAGGACGTAGTAATGGCGGGTTGGGACCTAATGATAGCCATTGGAGCTATAGTAGTCATCAGATAGATCGTAGTAGGAGTAGAACGTAGTAATGGCGGGTTGGGACCTAATGATAGCCATTGGAGCTGTAGTAGTCATCAGATAGATCGTAGTAGGAGTAGAACGTAGTAATGGCGGGTTGGGACCTAATGATAGCCATTGGAGCTGTAGTAGTCATCAGATAGATCGTAGTAGGAGTAGAACGTAGTAATGGCGGGTTGGGGCCTAATGATAGCCATTGGAGCTGTAGTAGTCATCAGATAGATCGTAGTAGGAGTAGAACGAAGTAATGGCGGGTTGGGGCCTAATGATAGCCATTGGAGCTATAGTAGTCATCAGATAGATCGTAGTAGGAGTAGAACGTAGTAATGGCGGGTTGGGACCTAATGATAGCCATTGGAGCTGTAGTAGTCATCAGATAGATCGTAGTAGGAGTAGAACGTAGTAATGGCGGGTTGGGACCTAATGATAGCCATTGGAGCTATAGTAGTCATCAGATAGATCGTAGTAGGAGTAGAACGTAGTAATGGCGGGTTGGGACCTAATGATAGCCATTGGAGCTGTAGTAGTCATCAGATAGATCGTAGTAGGAGTAGAACGTAGTAATGGCGGGTTGGGACCTAATGATAGCCATTGGAGCTGTAGTAGTCATCAGATAGGTCGTAGTAGGAGTAGAACGTAGTAATGGCGGGTTGGGGCCTAATGATAGCCATTGGAGCTGTGGTAGTCATCAGATAGATCGTAGTAGGAGTAGAACGTAGTAATGGCGGGTTGGGACCTAATGATAGCCATTGGAGCTATAGTAGTCATCAGATAGATCGTTGTAGGAGTAGAACGTAGTAATGGCGGGTTGGGACCTAATGATAGCCATTGGAGCTGTAGTAGTCATCAGATAGATCGTAGTAGGAGTAGAACGTAGTAATGGCGGGTTGGGACCTAATGATAGCCATTGGAGCTGTAGTAGTCATCAGATAGATCGTAGTAGGAGTAGAACGTAGTAATGGCGGGTTGGGACCTAATGATAGGCATTGTAGCTGTAGTAGTCATCAGATAGATCGTAGTAGGAGTAGAACGTAGTAATGGCGGGTTGGGACCTAATGATAGCCATTGGAGCTGTAGTAGTCATCAGATAGATCGTAGTAGGAGTAGAACGTAGTAATGGCGGGTTTGAGGCCTAATGATAGCCATTGGAGCTGTAGTAGTCATCAGATAGATCGTAGTAGGAGTAGAACGTAGTAATGGCGGGTTGGGGCCTAATGATAGCCATTGGAGCTGTAGTAGTCATCAGATAGATCGTAGTAGGAGTAGAACGTAGTAATGGCGGGTTGGGACCTAATGATAGCCATTGGAGCTGTAGTAGTCATCAGATAGATCGTAGTAGGAGTAGAACGTAGTAATGGCGGGTTGGGGCCTAATGATAGCCATTGGAGCTGTAGTAGTCATCAGATAGATCGTAGTAGGAGTAGAACGTAGTAATGGCGGGTTGGGACCTAATGATAGCCTTTGGAGCTGTAGTAGTCATCAGATAGATCGTAGTAGGAGTAGAACGTAGTAATGGCGGGTTGGGGCCTAATGATTGCCATTGGAGCTGTAGTTGTCATCAGATAGATCGTAGTAGGAGTAGAACGTAGTAATGGCGGGTTGGGACCTAATGATAGCCATTGGAGCTGTAGTAGTCATCAGATAGATCGTAGTAGGAGTAGAACGTAGTAATGGCGGGTTGGGGCCTAATGATAGGCATTGGAGCTGTAGTAGTCATCAGATAGATCGTAGTAGGAGTAGAACGTAGTAATGGCGGGTTGGGACCTAATGATAGCCATTGGAGCTGTAGTAGTCATCAGATAGATCGTAGTAGGAGTAGAACGTAGTAATGGCGGGTTGGGACCTAATGATAGCCATTGGAGCTGTAGTAGTCATCAGATAGATCGTAGTAGGAGTAGAACGTAGTAATGGCGGGTTGGGGCCTAATGATAGCCATTGGAGCTGTAGTTGTCATCAGATAGATCGTAGTAGGAGTAGAACGTAGTAATGGCGGGTTGGGGCCTAATGATAGGCATTGGAGCTGTAGTAGTCATCAGATAGATCGTAGTAGGAGTAGAACGTAGTAATGGCGGGTTGGGACCTAATGATAGCCATTGGAGCTGTAGTAGTCATCAGATAGATCGTAGTAGGAGTAGAACGTAGTAATGGCGGGTTGGGGCCTAATGATAGGCATTGGAGCTGTAGTAGTCATCAGATAGATCGTAGTAGGAGTAGAACGTAGTAATGGCGGGTTGGGACCTAATGATAGCCATTGGAGCTGTAGTAGTCATCAGATAGATCGTAGTAGGAGTAGAACGTAGTAATGGCGGGTTGGGACCTAATGATAGCCATTGGAGCTGTAGTAGTCATCAGATAGATCGTAGTAGGAGTAGAACGTAGTAATGGCGGGTTGGGACCTAATGATAGCCATTGGAGCTGTAGTAGTCATCAGATAGATCGTAGTAGGAGTAGAACGTAGTAATGGCGGGTTGGGACCTAATGATAGCCATTGGAGCTGTGGTAGTCATCAGATAGATCGTAGTAGGAGTAGAACGTAGTAATGGCGGGTTGGGGCCTAATGATAGCCATTGGAGCTGTAGTAGTCATCAGATAGATCGTAGTAGGAGTAGAATGTAGTAATGGCGGTTTGGGACCTAATGATAGCCATTGGAGCTGTAGTTGTCATCAGATAGATCGTAGTAGGAGTAGAACGTAGTAATGGCGGGTTGGGACCTAATGATAGCCATTGGAGCTGTAGTAGTCATCAGATAGATCGTAGTAGGAGTAGAACGTAGTAATGGCGGGTTGGGACCTAATGATAGCCATTGGAGCTGTAGTAGTCATCAGATAGATCGTAGTAGGAGTAGAACGTAGTAATGGCGGGTTGGGGCCTAATGATAGCCATTGGAGCTGTAGTTGTCATCAGATAGATCGTAGTAGGAGTAGAACGTAGTAATGGCGGGTTGGGACCTAATGATAGCCATTGGAGCTGTAGTAGTCATCAGATAGATCGTAGTAGGAGTAGAACGTAGTAATGGCGGGTTGGGACCTAATGATAGCCATTGGAGCTGTAGTAGTCATCAGATAGATCGTAGTAGGAGTAGAACGTAGTAATGGCGGGTTGGGACCTAATGATAGCCATTGGAGCTGTAGTAGTCATCAGATAGATCGTAGTAGGAGTAGAACGTAGTAATGGCGGGTTGGTGCCTAATGATAGCCATTGGAGCTATAGTAGTCATCAGATAGATCGTAGTAGGAGTAGAACGTTGTAATGGCGGGTTGGTGCCTAATGATAGCCATTGGAGCTGTGGTAGTCATCAGATAGATCGTAGTAGGAGTAGAACGTAGTAATGGCGGGTTGGGACCTAATGATAGCCATTGGAGCTGTGGTAGTCATCAGATAGATCGTAGTAGGAGTAGAACGTAGTAATGGCGGGTTGGGACCTAATGATAGCCATTGGAGCTATAGTAGTCGTCAGATAGATCGTAGTAGGAGTAGAACGTAGTAATGGCGGGTTGGGGCCTAATGATAGCCATTGGAGCTGTAGTAGTCATCAGATAGATCGTAGTAGGAGTAGAACGTTGTAATGGCGGGTTGGTGCCTAATGATAGCCATTGGAGCTGTGGTAGTCATCAGATAGATCGTAGTAGGAGTAGAACGTAGTAATGGCGGGTTGGGGCCTAATGATAGCCATTGGAGCTATAGTAGTCATCAGATAGATCGTAGTAGGAGTAGAACGTAGTAATGGCGGGTTGGGGTCTAATGATAGCCATTGGAGCTGTAGTAGTCATCAGATAGATCGTAGTAGGAGTAGAACGTTGTAATGGCGGGTTGGGACCTAATGATAGGCATTGGAGCTGTAGTAGTCATCAGATAGGTCGTAGTAGGAGTAGAACGTAGTAATGGCGGGTTGGTGCCTAATGATAGCCATTGGAGCTGTAGTAGTCATCAGATAGATCGTAGTAGGAGTAGAACGTAGTAATGGCGGGTTGGGACCTAATGATAGGCATTGGAGCTGTAGTAGTCATCAGATAGATCGTAGTAGGAGTAGAACGTAGTAATGGCGGGTTGGGGCCTAATGATAGCCATTGGAGCTGTAGTAGTCATCAGATAGATCGTAGTAGGAGTAGAACGTAGTAATGGCGGGTTGGGACCTAATGATAGCCATTGGAGCTATAGTAGTCATCAGATAGATCGTAGTAGGAGTAGAACGTAGTAATGGCGGGTTGGGGTCTAATGATAGCCATTGGAGCTGTAGTAGTCATCAGATAGATCGTAGTAGGAGTAGAACGTAGTAATGGCGGGTTGGGGTCTAATGATAGCCATTGGAGCTGTAGTAGTCATCAGATAGATCGTAGTAGGAGTAGAACGTAGTAATGGCGGGTTGGGACCTAATGATAGCCATTGGAGCTGTAGTAGTCATCAGATAGATCGTAGTAGGAGTAGAACGTAGTAATGGCGGGTTGGGACCTAATGATAGCCATTGGAGCTATAGTAGTCATCAGATAGATCGTAGTAGGAGTAGAACGTAGTAATGGCGGGTTGGGGCCTAATGATAGCCATTGGAGCTGTAGTAGTCATCAGATAGATCGTAGTAGGAGTAGAACGTAGTAATGGCGGGTTGGGACCTAATGATAGCCATTGGAGCTATAGTAGTCATCAGATAGATCGTAGTAGGAGTAGAACGTAGTAATGGCGGGTTGGGACCTAATGATAGCCATTGGAGCTATAGTAGTCATCAGATAGATCGTAGTAGGAGTAGAACGTAGTAATGGCGGGTTGGGACCTAATGATAGCCATTGGAGCTATAGTAGTCATCAGATAGATCGTAGTAGGAGTAGAACGTAGTAATGGCGGGTTGGGGCCTAATGATAGCCATTGGAGCTGTAGTAGTCATCAGATAGATCGTAGTAGGAGTAGAACGTAGTAATGGCGGGTTGGGACCTAATGATAGGCATTGGAGCTGTAGTAGTCATCAGATAGGTCGTAGTAGGAGTAGAACGTAGTAATGGCGGGTTGGTGCCTAATGATAGCCATTGGAGCTGTAGTAGTCACCAGATAGATCGTAGTAGGAGTAGAACGTTGTAATGGCGGGTTGGGGCCTAATGATAGCCATTGGAGCTATAGTAGTCATCAGATAGATCGTAGTAGGAGTAGAACGTAGTAATGGCGGGTTGGGACCTAATGATAGCCATTGGAGCTGTAGTAGTCATCAGATAGATCGTAGTAGGAGTAGAACGTAGTAATGGCGGGTTGGTGCCTAATGATAGCCATTGGAGCTATAGTAGTCATCAGATAGATCGTAGTAGGAGTAGAACGTAGTAATGGCGGGTTGGGACCTAATGATAGCCATTGGAGCTGTAGTAGTCATCAGATAGATCGTTGTAGGAGTAGAACGTAGTAATGGCGGGTTGGGGCCTAATGATAGCCATTGGAGCTGTAGTAGTCATCAGATAGATCGTAGTAGGAGTAGAACGTAGTAATGGCGGGTTGGGACCTAATGATAGCCATTGGAGCTATAGTAGTCATCAGATAGATCGTAGTAGGAGTAGAACGTAGTAATGGCGGGTTGGTGCCTAATGATAGCCATTGGAGCTATAGTAGTCATCAGATAGATCGTAGTAGGAGTAGAACGTAGTAATGGCGGGTTGGGGTCTAATGATAGCCATTGGAGCTGTAGTAGTCATCAGATAGATCGTAGTAGGAGTAGAACGTAGTAATGGCGGGTTGGGACCTAATGATAGCCATTGGAGCTATAGTAGTCATCAGATAGATCGTAGTAGGAGTAGAACGTAGTAATGGCGGGTTGGGACCTAATGATAGCCATTGGAGCTATAGTAGTCATCAGATAGATCGTAGTAGGAGTAGAACGTAGTAATGGCGGGTTGGGACCTAATGATAGCCATTGGAGCTGTAGTAGTCATCAGATAGATCGTTGTAGGAGTAGAACGTAGTAATGGCGGGTTGGGGCCTAATGATAGCCATTGGAGCTGTAGTAGTCATCAGATAGATCGTAGTAGGAGTAGAACGTAGTAATGGCGGGTTGGGACCTAATGATAGCCATTGGAGCTGTAGTAGTCATCAGATAGATCGTAGTAGGAGTAGAACGTAGTAATGGCGGGTTGGGACCTAATGATAGCCATTGGAGCTGTAGTAGTCATCAGATAGATCGTAGTAGGAGTAGAACGTAGTAATGGCGGGTTGGGACCTAATGATAGCCATTGGAGCTGTAGTAGTCATCAGATAGATCGTAGTAGGAGTAGAACGTAGTAATGGCGGGTTTGAGGCCTAATGATAGCCATTGGAGCTATAGTAGTCATCAGATAGATCGTTGTAGGAGTAGAACGTAGTAATGGCGGGTTGGGGCCTAATGATAGCCATTGGAGCTGTAGTAGTCATCAGATAGATCGTAGTAGGAGTAGAACGTAGTAATGGCGGGTTGGGACCTAATGATAGCCATTGGAGCTGTAGTAGTCATCAGATAGATCGTAGTAGGAGTAGAACGTAGTAATGGCGGGTTGGGACCTAATGATAGCCATTGGAGCTGTAGTAGTCATCAGATAGATCGTAGTAGGAGTAGAACGTAGTAATGGCGGGTTGGGACCTAATGATAACCATTGGAGCTATAGTAGTCATCAGATAGATCGTAGTAGGAGTAGAACGTAGTAATGGCGGGTTGGGGCCTAATGATAGCCATTGGAGCTGTGGTAGTCATCAGATAGATCGTAGTAGGAGTAGAACGTAGTAATGGCGGGTTGGGACCTAATGATAGCCATTGGAGCTGCAGTAGTCATCAGATAGATCGTAGTAGGAGTAGAACGTAGTAATGGCGTATAGGGACCTAATGATAGCCATTGGAGCTATAGTAGTCATCAGATAGATCGTAGTAGGAGTAGAACGTAGTAATGGCGGGTTGGGACCTAATGATAGCCATTGGAGCTGTGGTAGTCATCAGATAGATCGTAGTAGGAGTAGAACGTAGTAATGGCGGGTTGGGGCCTAATGATAGCCATTGGAGCTGTGGTAGTCATCAGATAGATCGTAGTAGGAGTAGAACGTAGTAATGGCGGGTTGGGACCTAATGATAGCCATTGGAGCTATAGTAGTCATCAGATAGATCGTAGTAGGAGTAGAACGTAGTAATGGCGGGTTGGGACCTAATGATAGCCATTGGAGCTATAGTAGTCATCAGATAGATCGTAGTAGGAGTAGAACGTAGTAATGGCGGTTTGGGACCTAATGATAGCCATTGGAGCTATAGTAGTCATCAGATAGATCGTAGTAGGAGTAGAACGTAGTAATGGCGGGTTGGGACCTAATGATAACCATTGGAGCTATAGTAGTCATCAGATAGATCGTAGTAGGAGTAGAACGTAGTAATGGCGGGTTGGTGCCTAATGATAGCCATTGGAGCTGTAGTAGTCATCAGATAGATCGTAGTAGGAGTAGAACGTAGTAATGGCGGGTTGGGGCCTAATGATAGCCATTGGAGCTGTGGTAGTCATCAGATAGATCGTAGTAGGAGTAGAACGTAGTAATGGCGGGTTGGGACCTAATGATAGGCATTGGAGCTATAGTAGTCATCAGATAGATCGTAGTAGGAGTAGAACGTAGTAATGGCGGGTTGGGACCTAATGATAGCCATTGGAGCTGTAGTAGTCATCAGATAGATCGTAGTAGGAGTAGAACGTAGTAATGGCGGGTTGGGGCCTAATGATAGCCATTGGAGCTATAGTAGTCATCAGATAGATCGTAGTAGGAGTAGAACGTAGTAATGGCGGGTTGGGACCTAATGATAGCCATTGGAGCTGTAGTAGTCATCAGATAGATCGTAGTAGGAGTAGAACGTAGTAATGGCGGGTTGGGGCCTAATGATAGCCATTGGAGCTGTGGTAGTCATCAGATAGATCGTAGTAGGAGTAGAACGTAGTAATGGCGGGTTGGGACCTAATGATAGCCATTGGAGCTATAGTAGTCATCAGATAGATCGTAGTAGGAGTAGAACGTAGTAATGGCGGGTTGGGACCTAATGATAACCATTGGAGCTGTAGTAGTCATCAGATAGATCGTAGTAGGAGTAGAACGTAGTAATGGCGGGTTTGAGGCCTAATGATAGCCATTGGAGCTGTAGTAGTCATCAGATAGATCGTAGTAGGAGTAGAACGTAGTAATGGCGGGTTGGTACCTAATGATAGCCATTGGAGCTGTAGTAGTCATCAGATAGATCGTAGTAGGAGTAGAACGTAGTAATGGCGGGTTGGGGCCTAATGATAACCATTGGAGCTATAGTAGTCATCAGATAGATCGTAGTAGGAGTAGAACGTAGTAATGGCGGGTTGGGACCTAATGATAGCCATTGGAGCTGTAGTAGTCATCAGATAGATCGTAGTAGGAGTAGAACGTAGTAATGGCGGGTTGGGGCCTAATGATAGCCATTGGAGCTGTGGTAGTCATCAGATAGATCGTAGTAGGAGTAGAACGTAGTAATGGCGGGTTGGGACCTAATGATAGCCATTGGAGCTATAGTAGTCATCAGATAGATCGTAGTAGGAGTAGAACGTAGTAATGGCGGGTTGGGACCTAATGATAGCCATTGGAGCTATAGTAGTCATCAGATAGATCGTAGTAGGAGTAGAACGTAGTAATGGCGGGTTGGGACCTAATGATAGCCATTGGAGCTATAGTAGTCATCAGATAGATCGTAGTAGGAGTAGAACGTAGTAATGGCGGGTTGGGACCTAATGATAGCCATTGGAGCTATAGTAGTCATCAGATAGATCGTAGTAGGAGTAGAACGTAGTAATGGCGGGTTGGGACCTAATGATAGCCATTGGAGCTGTAGTATTCATCAGATAGATCGTAGTAGGAGTAGAACGTAGTAATGGCGGGTTGGGACCTAATGATAGCCATTGGAGCTGTAGTAGTCATCAGATAGATCGTAGTAGGAGTAGAACGTAGTAATGGCGGGTTGGGACCTAATGATAGCCATTGGAGCTGTGGTAGTCATCAGATAGATCGTAGTAGGAGTAGAACGTAGTAATGGCGGGTTGGGACCTAATGATAGCCATTGGAGCTGTGGTAGTCATCAGATAGATCGTAGTAGGAGTAGAACGTAGTAATAGCGGGTTGGGGCCTAATGATAGCCATTGGAGCTGTAGTAGTCATCAGATAGATCGTAGTAGGAGTAGAACGTAGTAATAGCGGGTTGGGGCCTAATGATAGCCATTGGAGCTGTAGTAGTCATCAGATAGATCGTAGTAGGAGTAGAACGTAGTAATGGCGGGTTGGGACCTAATGATAGCCATTGGAGCTGTAGTAGTCATCAGATAGATCGTAGTAGGAGTAGAACGTAGTAATGGCGGGTTGGGACCTAATGATAGCCATTGGAGCTGTGGTAGTCATCAGATAGATCGTAGTAGGAGTAGAACGTAGTAATGGCGGGTTGGGACCTAATGATAGCCATTGGAGCTGTAGTAGTCATCAGATAGATCGTAGTAGGAGTAGAACGTAGTAATAGCGGGTTGGGGCCTAATGATAGCCATTGGAGCTGTAGTAGTCATCAGATAGATCGTAGTAGGAGTAGAACGTAGTAATGGCGGGTTGGGACCTAATGATAGCCATTGGAGCTATAGTAGTCATCAGATAGATCGTAGTAGGAGTAGAACGTAGTAATGGCGGGTTGGGACCTAATGATAGCCATTGGAGCTGTAGTAGTCATCAGATAGATCGTAGTAGGAGTAGAACGTAGTAATGGCGGGTTGGGACCTAATGATAGCCATTGGAGCTGTAGTAGTCATCAGATAGATCGTAGTAGGAGTAGAACGTAGTAATGGCGGGTTGGGACCTAATGATAGCCATTGGAGCTATAGTAGTCATCAGATAGATCGTAGTAGGAGTAGAACGTAGTAATGGCGGGTTGGGACCTAATGATAGCCATTGGAGCTATAGTAGTCATCAGATAGATCGTAGTAGGAGTAGAACGTAGTAATGGCGGGTTGGGACCTAATGATAGCCATTGGAGCTGTAGTAGTCATCAGATAGATCGTAGTAGGAGTAGAACGTAGTAATGGCGGGTTGGGACCTAATGATAGCCATTGGAGCTGTAGTAGTCATCAGATAGATCGTAGTAGGAGTAGAACGTAGTAATGGCGGGTTGGGGCCTAATGATAGCCATTGGAGCTATAGTAGTCATCAGATAGATCGTAGTAGGAGTAGAACGTAGTAATGGCGGGTTGGTGCCTAATGATAGCCATTGGAGCTGTAGTAGTCATCAGATAGATCGTAGTAGGAATAGAACGTAGTAATGGCGGGTTGGGACCTAATGATAGCCATTGGAGCTGTAGTAGTCATCAGATAGATCGTAGTAGGAGTAGAACGTAGTAATGGCGGGTTGGGACCTAATGATAGCCATTGGAGCTGTAGTAGTCATCAGATAGATCGTAGTAGGAGTAGAACGTAGTAATGGCGGGTTGGGACCTAATGATAGCCATTGGAGCTGTAGTAGTCATCAGATAGATCGTAGTAGGAGTAGAACGTAGTAATGGCGGGTTGGGACCTAATGATAGCCATTGGAGCTGTAGTAGTCATCAGATAGATCGTAGTAGGAGTAGAACGTAGTAATGGCGGGTTGGGACCTAATGATAACCATTGGAGCTATAGTAGTCATCAGATAGATCGCAGTAGGAGTAGAACGTAGTAATGGCGGGTTGGGGCCTAATGATAGCCATTGGAGCTGTAGTAGTCATCAGATAGATCGTAGTAGGAGTAGAACGTAGTAATGGCGGGTTGGGACCTAATGATAACCATTGGAGCTATAGTAGTCATCAGATAGATCGTAGTAGGAGTAGAACGTAGTAATGGCGGGTTTGAGACCTAATGATAACCATTGGAGCTGTAGTAGTCATCAGATAGATCGTAGTAGGAGTAGAACGTAGTAATGGCGGGTTGGGGCCTAATGATAGCCATTGGAGCTATAGTAGTCATCAGATAGATCGTAGTAGGAGTAGAACGTAGTAATGGCGGGTTGGGGCCTAATGATAGCCATTGGAGCTGTGGTAGTCATCAGATAGATCGTAGTAGGAGTAGAACGTAGTAATGGCGGGTTGGGACCTAATGATAGCCATTGGAGCTGTAGTAGTCATCAGATAGATCGTAGTAGGAGTAGAACGTAGTAATGGCGGGTTGGGACCTAATGATAGCCATTGGAGCTGTAGTAGTCATCAGATAGATCGTAGTAGGAGTAGAACGTAGTAATGGCGGGTTGGTGCCTAATGATAGCCATTGGAGCTGTAGTAGTCATCAGATAGATCGTAGTAGGAGTAGAACGTTGTAATGGCGGGTTGGGACCTAATGATAGCCATTGGAGCTGTAGTAGTCATCAGATAGATCGTAGTAGGAGTAGAACGTAGTAATGGCGGGTTGGTGCCTAATGATAGCCATTGGAGCTGTAGTAGTCATCAGATAGATCGTAGTAGGAGTAGAACGTAGTAATGGCGGGTTTGGGGCCTAATGATAGCCATTGGAGCTATAGTAGTCATCAGATAGATCGTAGTAGGAGTAGAACGTAGTAATGGAGGGTTGGGGTCTAATGATAGCCATTGGAGCTATAGTAGTCATCAGATAGATCGTAGTAGGAGTAGAACGTAGTAATGGCGGGTTGGTACCTAATGATAGCCATTGGAGCTGTAGTAGTCATCAGATAGATCGTAGTAGGAGTAGAACGTAGTAATGGCGGGTTGGGACCTAATGATAGCCATTGGAGCTGTAGTAGTCATCAGATAGATCGTAGTAGGAGTAGAACGTTGTAATGGCGGGTTGGGACCTAATGATAGCCATTGGAGCTGTAGTAGTCATCAGATAGATCGTAGTAGGAGTAGAACGTAGTAATGGCGGGTTGGGACCTAATGATAGCCATTGGAGCTGTAGTAGTCATCAGATAGATCGTAGTAGGAGTAGAACGTAGTAATGGCGGGTTGGGACCTAATGATAGCCATTGGAGCTGTAGTAGTCATCAGATAGATCGTAGTAGGAGTAGAACGTAGTAATGGCGGGTTAGGACCTAATGATAGCCATTGGAGCTGTAGTAGTCATCAGATAGATCGTAGTAGGAGTAGAACGTAGTAATGGCGGGTTGGGACCTAATGATAGCCATTGGAGCTGTAGTAGTCATCAGATAGATCGTAGTAGGAGTAGAACGTAGTAATGGCGGGTTGGGACCTAATGATAGCCATTGGAGCTATAGTAGTCATCAGAGAGATCGTAGTAGGAGTAGAACGTAGTAATGGCGGGTTGGGACCTAATGATAGCCATTGGAGCTGTAGTAGTCATCAGATAGATCGCAGTAGGAGTAGAACGTAGTAATGGCGGGTTGGGGCCTAATGATAGCCATTGGAGCTGTAGTAGTCATCAGATAGATCGTAGTAGGAGTAGAACGTAGTAATGGCGGGTTGGGACCTAATGATAGCCATTGGAGCTATAGTAGTCATCAGATAGATCGTAGTAGGAGTAGAACGTAGTAATGGCGGGTTGGGACCTAATGATAACCATTGGAGCTGTAGTAGTCATCAGATAGATCGCAGTAGGAGTAGAACGTAGTAATGGCGGGTTGGGACCTAATGATAACCATTGGAGCTATAGTAGTCATCAGATAGATCGTAGTAGGAGTAGAACGTAGTAATGGCGGGTTGGGACCTAATGATAACCATTGGAGCTGTGGTAGTCATCAGATAGATCGTAGTAGGAGTAGAACGTAGTAATGGCGGGTTGGGACCTAATGATAGCCATTGGAGCTGTAGTAGTCATCAGATAGATCGTAGTAGGAGTAGAACGTAGTAATGGCGGGTTTGAGGCCTAATGATAGCCATTGGAGCTGTAGTAGTCATCAGATAGATCGTAGTAGGAGTAGAACGTAGTAATGGCGGGTTGGGACCTAATGATAGCCATTGGAGCTGTAGTAGTCATCAGATAGATCGCAGTAGGAGTAGAACGTAGTAATGGCGGGTTGGTGCCTAATGATAGCCATTGGAGCTGTAGTAGTCATCAGATAGATCGTAGTAGGAGTAGAACGTAGTAATGGCGGGTTGGGACCTAATGATAGCCATTGGAGCTGTAGTAGTCATCAGAGTAGAACGTAGTAATGGCGGGTTGGGACCTAATGATAGCCATTGGAGCTATAGTAGTCATCAGATAGATCGTTGTAGGAGTAGAACGTAGTAAGGGCGGGTTGGGACCTAATGATAGCCATTGGAGCTATAGTAGTCATCAGATAGATCGTAGTAGGAGTAGAACGTAGTAATGGCGGGTTGGGACCTAATGATAGCCATTGGAGCTATAGTAGTCATCAGATAGATCGTTGTAGGAGTAGAACGAAGTAATGGCGGGTTGGGGCCTAATGATAACCATTGGAGCTGTAGTAGTCATCAGATAGATCGTAGTAGGAGTAGAACGTAGTAATGGCGGGTTGGGACCTAATGATAACCATTGGAGCTGTAGTAGTCACCAGATAGATCGTAGTAGGAGTAGAACGTTGTAATGGCGGGTTGGGGGCGGCGGGTGGTATTTGTACGGCTAGGAGATAGGGAGAAGAATAGTTGGCGGTGATAATTGTCTAAAAGCCATGAACCCATTTGTTATCTAGCAGCTGGGAGCCATTCGATCTCGCTAGTCCCCAATAGTCCCTTTCAGTTCACTCTAATCCCCACCAGTCCCAAAGACAAGTGTCATAACCCTTTACCCAAGTATCGGCCAAAACCGCCCAGAGCTATTCTCAAAATTCGACAATTAACTTTCATTATTTTTTCATTTTTTGTCTCAGAAACATAGGTTATGACCCCTCGTTGGAACGGGCTCGATGAGCTCCTTCCAACGAGCGAGGGGTCATAACCCATGTTGTTGAGATAAAAAGTGAAAAAAATTAGTTATTCAAGAATTCTTTTTGCAAGTGTCGTCTGCTTTTCATGTTAGGTAAAGGGTTAATAAGTGCCCAGAAAGCACATCGCGGTCTTTCGAATATGTGTGCTGTGTTGGATAAACAGTTCGTGAGCAAAGATCATATTTGTGCCAATGTGGTCAAAGGTTTGTATAGGCTGGTGGTACGAGCTAACAAGGATGTAGTAATCTCACTGTAAAGGACTCAGTCGAGGACAGGCGCCAGATCAAATGAAGAGGCACTTCGGTACATCACGTGACTATCGATATACACCAGACTAGCTCCCTATGGGAAATGTAGATATGTCGGTATATCACGTGACCAATTACAACGCCCTGACTATTTTGTCTGTCGAGACTACATGCATGTCGGTACACCCTGCTGCCAACGACAGATAGTCAGGATGAAGCGTCCGTAGAACGAAACGTCTGAATGAATCGAAACAGTAAACTCGGTCTCAGAGACTCAAAAGTTTGCAGTCGAAACCTGCTGATAAATAGAGATTATTACCATTATGTGGATGTACAAAATATGTATCCGAGTCAAGCTCCGGGTTCTAAGGGCAGATCACGACGAGTCGAAGACGAGTCGTGATCTACCCTTAGAGCCCGGAGCGAGACTCGGATACATATTTTGTACATCCACATAATGGTAATAATCATTTTATCTTACAATATATTGGGGATAAGTCAAGAAAGTAGACGAATATATAACGAACTATGTATTCGTATGGATGAACAAAAAGAAAAAAAAATGGAACTCGCGCGAAAGGAACGTGCTTGTATCCGACCCCCGATACAGACATCTGTATCAGGAGGTCGGGTACACGACAGTTGCGGAGTTGATACAGACAAAATACATGTTGATTGTAAGATAAAACATTATAATACCCAACCCAACGCGTATTATGTATTGTTTCACAAGATGTGATAAGCGTGCCATACTTGCACCCAGTCGGTACTAAATTGCCTTGTGTTTCTCTTACATTAAATAATGATAAGTTGATTAGATTGAACGGCTAGCAATGGGAGATAATGTTTGTTCTTGCTTATGTTACGTTCAAATAATTTTTTACTCATCATTCGGTTCAAGTAATGATGTATGTATGGTAAGAACATGTGTGCACCAATGATCCTTCTGCAGGTATAAAAGGAAACACGTGTGTAGTTTATACAGTCGTATGCGAAATAACTTGCTTGATAAATTTTAAAAATTCACTCCTGTTTTCCTCTCCTTTCAAGTACAAGGCCTAATTGTTATTATTCTATCGACAATTCACCTAGAAAACCTTCCAAGACAAATATATTTTATTATTATAGCAGGTATGAATGCAATATACGACCAAACAGATTAACAAGTTTTTAACTGTTGATGATGTTGCGATGCAATTACTCGCTGACCTTATCTCGTGCGTGTATGCTATTGTTATGAAAAGCATAGATTTATGCAACTTGGCGCTGCGCATCCCAGCAAAGTCCTTGAAATAGTTCCATATTTCTGCGCGCATCCATTTTCTCTTTAATCAACACGAAAACGGCAAAGCTTGCAGAATAAATCCTTCAATGACTAAATATTTTCAGTTTGTGCCTCAAATAAATAGTTTATGACTCCCCCATTGAAACGAGTTCAACGAGAGTTGAGCTCCTTCCAATGAGGGGGTCATAAGCTATGTTTATAGGCCAATCACTGAAAGAAGAAATATTAATGACGATTATTGTTAGATGATATTTTAAATGTGTTGAATTAAGTTGGTCTGTTTAATGTGAGGAATTAAGGTGGTTTAAGTGTGTAGAATTGTTGAAAAATTGTCACGATGGTTTTCATGGCCGTCGACCCGTTTTGATGACCGGAAACTCGGATACTCAGTGTGTACCTGTGATATTTGATGTTTTGCATGTAACCTCCTTAAGGGGTTTACAGTACGTGGAGAGTGTATTATCACTAATTCATCCGCAGAGTGGAGATTCCACCCAAGCAATAATTGCGAATTTGTTGCAAAGCGTAACCAGCAACATCAATGTTTCAGCCAATGGACCTCCGGGTTAAACCCGGAGGTCCATTGGCTGAAACATTGCTTGTGTTTTTTTGTCGATATGAACAAAATTTGAAAGTTATAGCTTGGGTGATAACCCCACTCCGCGGGTGATTTACTTACAATCCACTCTCCACGTACTGTATATTCAGGTTTGTTCAAAAGGGATTCGACGAACAACATTTTGGCTCCTTCTGTGATGGTGAGACTTTTTTGACCCTACCCAAACGTTTTAGTTGTTAGGTATTGTGAACTGATTAAAACAACAATTGATTTGTAGTATAAGCGGATGACGTTTTACCTGGTATATACATTAAAACCAACATCACGAGGAAATTCGTGGGGATAAACGAAATAGCCAAATTTCCATATTTCCTAAATTACAGAGGAGAAATGAATGTTGCATGGTAGGAAGATGAGAAGTCGAATTATACTGACAAAGAAAGTAGTTATAAGTTCCTCCGGGGAAGTGGTTGGAGTGGGGGGGGGGGGGGGGGGGGGTAGCATCACATTGGTATCTCCATTTTTAACACTAAACAATCCTTTCTTCATGAACTTCCGGTAGCCCTGACGTGATATTCGGCTTGCAGGCTCATTCATTTGTGTAGATTTAGTATCTTCAAGCGGTGGAAATATTTAGGATTGTTCGGGGAAGCAAAACACACAGGATAGCCCCGCTCCTCTCCCTTCCCCCCAGCCCAGATACAATTTTTGGAAGGGATTGCCTGATTTTAACACTTACCCTGCCGGAAGCGACTCTTGTCAACTAAATACTACTCAAAGTTTGCTAAGCATCAAGTATATCCAACTACCTGTTTTACATTTTAGGTGAAATATTGTAATGAAAAGTGTATATATTTTTTATATAATTATATCTTTAATGATTTAAGTACAGAAATTAAGATTTTATTTGTGTTTGACATTATTGTTTAGCTTTTGAATACGATAACCATGGAAAATGGATATTATTGGTAAAAGAGGAAATTTTTCAATTTGCCAAAAGGTTGACGGAGCGAACTAGAATGGTTTCAAAATCGAGTATGAGGCCCATTACTGTTAATTACAGCTTGACAACGCCTTCTCATGCTCCCAATCAGGTTCCTGGTGGTCCTTTCTGGGATGTTGTTCCATTATTGAACCAGCATGGCACCAAGCTCCTGGACACTTCTTGGCTGGACTGGACGGGCTGAAATTGCAAGCTGCAACTCATTCAAGACATGTTCGATTGGATTGAGGTCAGGGGATCTTGCTGGCCAGTCCATACGCTCAATCCACTCCCTCTGTCGGTACTCCCCGACAGCATGGGCAACATGAGGACGGGTATTATCGTGCATCAGAATGAATCTATCGCCCACTGCACCTGCATACAATCTGACGTGGACATCCAGGATCTCATAAATATACCGCTGTGCAGTCCATGTACCACGTTACAGGACACAGAGCTCTGTACGTCCGTCCATCCCAGCTGATGCCACCCCAGATCATGATTGACCCTCCCTCATAGCGGTCATGCTCAGCAATGTTGGCTGCATGAAATCGCTCTCCTGGTCTTCTCCATACCCTAGAACGCCTATCTGTGTTGTCTGGGCAGTACCTTGAATCATCTGTAGAAAGGACAGTTCGCCAATCTTCTCTGGCCCATCTAACGTGGCTCATGGCCCATTCATATCGTGCCTGGCGGTGATTCTGGGACAGCGGAATGCGAATACATCGTCTTATTGACAGGAGACCACATCGTGCAACCTTGCCCGGATAGTCTGCGTCGAAACATTTACCCCGGATGCATTCTGAAGGTCACCGCGAAGCCTACGGGCCTGAATGATCAAAAACCGATCTTCAGCTGCAGATGTTGCCCTGTCTCTGCCACACCATGCCGTCTTACTGATGTGCCATACTGCTGAAATCTTGCCCAGGCTCTGGTGATCACCGTATGGTGCACACCAAGGGCTTCACCAACCAGACGATGGGTAGCCCCTTGCTCCACTATTTCTGCTTCAGACAAATGTCTTCTTACAATTGCATTTGCTATATTCAATCATTAAATCACAAGGGTTTATGTTGAAATGAAGACTGAATGCCCTACACCTGTCATGTGCATGTAGACAGTACATGGAAACATCACGAAAATCAAGGGGTACATGCTTTCTATGACTGTCACAAATAGTCTGCCTGTCAAGAGAACAAATGTAAACACTGGGGACCATCACAATACATTCCTCGATGATATCCACCAAAAGTATCGCAAATATGTCACAAGCAAATTTCACAATGATGTGTCAAATATTTGGTGCTTAGCAAACTTTGAGTGGTATATTTTATGATGATTATCTGTACATTCTGGTATGGACAGATCAAACCTACCATCTCATTACTTGTTGGAAAGGGCTCAGAGAGCCCTTTCCAACAATTAATCAGATGATAGAGTTCCAAGTATGTCATAAATTTTAAAAACCTTCCTCACATACAGGCGTACATAGAGGCCCTCCATATATGGCTAAAGTGGGCGTGACAGTAAAGGGGGTTAGTCAAAGCTTGTATGCAATATCATTAAATATCTTGTACTTGATGACGTCAAATAATTTTTTTTTCATGCTCCATGTAACTTACAGATAAACATGGAGCCCTAACATTGCTTCCAATATAGTACTACATATGCTACAAATACTTCAGATTTATTCTACAGAGCACTGAATTTTACAAACTTTTCTCGGGGGGGGGGGGGGGGGGCTAGTCCTAACTTGGACTTCCCGGTGGTTACCCTCTCCTCCCACTTCCATCCATTGTATGTCGCCCACCCACCCCCACACCCACCCCCCACCCTCCAAAAAAATGGCTAGACAACACCTACAGTTCAGTCGACGTGCACTGGTTGTAATCCACGCGCATGCAGTGATGTCTACGCATGCGTTCACCAGGTAATAAAAATCATCATCAGCAAAACTTTGTACCTTAATTAATTAATGATTAATGTTTTTGATGATTATTCCTATAATTAGTGTTTGTAATCTAATATTATGGAAATATTGCCCACCTGTGGAAAGTGACCAGTCCACGGCTGTCGTATTACATTATATAATCGTGGCTTGGCGCCTGCCCTCTCCAAAACATGACATAATATATAATATACAAACACAATTCTCGCTTTGTATAGCGATCTTTTCCTAACAAGAAACAAAAAATGTTACGTTCACTCCAGTCTCAATGTCTAACTCTTTCAACACTGGCGGGGGAGCGCGGTGGCTCAGTAGGTAGAGATACAGACTGAAAGCCGAGAGGTCCTCAGTTCGAGTTCCACCTGCGGCAACAACGTTGTGTCCTTGGGCAAGACACTTAGTCCCAACTGCCCATGTGGGGAGACGGTGGCGTTGTGTGCTAAAGCGTACTGCACGTCGATGGTGCAGTTGTCTTCAGTCAGTGCTAACTCTGCTTGTGTGGAGTTAGTATGTTGGGGAGCCTGGCAGTTGTTCGCCATTGCTCGGTTATTCTCTCCGGGTACTCCGCCTTCTTCCACCCGTAAAACTGCCCGACACGAGGGTACTCTGGCTTTCGAAAATGTCGTTGAACCCCAATAAATAAATAAACAAATGCAACACTGACGCCCTGGGAGGTATCATTCTCCCATTACTGTCAACGGCGAAATGTGCAAAACCATCATGGTTTGTTAAGAGGTTCGGTCATAATTTAACCCAACAGCTCTGACGAGTTGTTGGATTAAATTATTACCGAGCCTCGTTTCAGATTATTCTCCCTTCATATCGTCTGCTCGTCCACTACCAAGTTTTCTTCCCACAAAGATTAATGCACACCGTGTTGGAAGGGCAAACAATATAGAGAGTAATCGTTTGACTGAGCTGGTTACATGAAATAATTCATGAGAGGTTAGGGACGTTGTGCAAACACAAGTGCGCGAAAGCGCACGAGTGTTTTCCAATTTAGTCCCTCGCCTCGAATGAATTATTTCACGTAACCAGTCCAGTCAAACGATTACTCTGTTTATTACTTTTCATTATTAACGATAATTATATTATTTAACCCTTTACCTAGTGTAACAGCTACAACCGGCCAGCGCTATTCTCAAAAATCGCCAATTAATTTTCATTATTTGTTCATTTTTGTCCCTAAAACATAGGTTATGACCCCTCGTTGGAACGAGCTCGTCGAGCTCGTTCCAATGAGGGGTCATAACCTATGTTTTTGAGACAAAAAATGAAAATAATAGTTATTCAAGGATTTTTTTTGCAAGTGTCGTCTGCTTTTCTTGTTAGGTAAAGGGTTAAAAAAACGAAAACAATGAAGTCCCCATTACACCCGCGGCAAAGCGTCTTCGTTTGCGCGCACGGATACATGACACAATTGTTGATTGCATAATTCACTTGTGAAGTTATCGTTTATAATCAAACCCGGAAATCCCAGTTAATTACACTTTGGAAAGTAATAAAAAACAACTAATAACAGTTTTGACTTTTGCTAAATTTTAAGATATTCTTTTTCTCTCGTTTTCATTCCGCCAGTTTCATTTGTTCCATCTCGACATAAGGTGTATTCAATCAATGCGCATGGATGTGTTATATATATTCCTTTGCCAAAGAATGTCTGTTCATATACCAGAAATGATGTGTTCGTTGTATTAGTGAGACTGCATGTTTGTGCTCTGATAAATCAGAACAGGTGTATTTTTTTTAAAAAATGAAATAAGAACAAGGCGAAATCGTCCTCAATTAGTAGAGTACGGGTATACTATTGGCCAACATAGAGCAATTCACTTATTAGTTTTGACACTGATAAAATATATTCACATTTCCTTTCCACTGACACACCTGCATCATTTATTGTCAGAAACGTGCCATAGACTCACCTGGGAAATACATCGACCACTTCTCATATTGTGGCAGCCGGGACATCCTTAGAGTACCCACCCCACTGTACGTTAGAAAAAAACATTATCCAAAAAATTAGCCCCCACCCCGCCCCAATTTTCCCTTGTTTCACTAATATTTTTTCACGGTTTTTAACAATTGCTTAATAGAGGATCGTAATCTATAGTACAGTTGGCGGGGACTGTTCGTAATCCACGTGTGGGAAGTGATGTCCGCGTATACGTTTTCCAGCCAATAAAAATTATCATCAGTAAAATTTTAATTAATGGAGCACCGGGTTGTACCGAGGCGGGTTGTACCGGGTCGGTTTGTACCCGGTGCTTCATTAATTGAAGTTTTTTATGATTATTCCTGTAATTAGTGTTTGAAATCTAATATTATTGCGTCCGTGGAAATATTGCTCAACCATGGAAAGTTACCAGTCCATGGTGGAAAGTTACCAGTCCATATTACCCAATCGTGGAATCACAGACCCATTTCGAGTAGTGTGTGTGTGTGGGGGGGGGGGGGGGGGGGTACAATTTAGTTTCACTCGGTGGAGGTTCTGTCATTTCACTCGCTTCTCGCATTTTTGTAATTTATGTATTTAATTATTGGTGTTTAAGGTCACATATTTATGCACAATGGCTAATCATGACCGTGACAGTTTTACGGGTGGAGGAAGCCGGAGTACCCGGAGAGAACCACCGAGCAACGACGAGCAGCTGCCAGCTCCCCAACATCGTAAATCCGCACTGCAGCACAGGCAGGATTGGATTGGTTGAAGACATGCGCACCATCGACGTGCAGTACGCCTTTAATACACGGCGTCATCGTGCCCCCACGCGGGCAATGGAGATGAAGTGTCTTGCCCAAGGACACAACGCGGTTGCCGCAGGTGTCGCATTTTTATAAAAGGCCCAGGCATTGATTCACATTTTTCGTATCCTCGCCCACAATATTTACGTGGAACCTGTCTCCTAGTCGTCCTAAGAATGATAAACTTTTAATAAATGTTTTATGGTTTACAAATTTGAGATTCAGATTAGATTATTTATTCAACGGTATAGATAAATAGAGGATATGGAATGAGTGTTTTTCTCATATAATATTTATGAAACGAGTCTAAGAATTTTCCGTTTTGTCGAGCCTCTGGCGAGCCCAAACGGAAAATTCGGACGAGTTTCATAAATATTATATGAGAAAAACACTGATTTCATATTCTATTTATCACATGACACACACACGCACAAATTAGCCACTTAGTATGACTTGTTAACCCATCGCCTAACTTGAGTTGCAGACGGCACTTGGAAAAAACATCCTCGTGTAACTAAAAATCTTCATTTTTTGCTTCCAAAACATAGGCTATGACCCCTCGTTGGAACGAGCTCGTCGAGCTCGCTCCAATGAGGGATCATAACCTATGTTTTGGAAGCAAAAAGTGAAAATATAAAAAAAATGAATGGCGTTTTTCTTGTAGGTAAAATATTAATATAATATAAACCACCCTAAATAGGACAGATGACGTAAATTCTCCCTGCTGAAATTATGCAAATGTGACCCAGTTGTATTTAGTTTAGCCAATCAAATTGTCCAGTTTTGAAATTGACCAATGAAAGCTCCCAAGTCTAATTATGCAAATTATGAAAATGTGGCCCAGTTGTATTTTGTTCAGCCAATCAAATTGTCTAGTTTTGAAAATGACCAATCAAATTGACGGAAGGCTCTATTTATCACTGATTAATATGAAAACTAAATATCAAATGTTTTAAAGAGAACAAAACGGACGAGTCATATGATAAAATGCAACACATGATAATTATGATTCACAGAAATACATTATCATAGCTTGTATCAGAAAAGCATTTACAAAACAACATGGAATCATTATCCATAACGCAGGGAGATGACATAGCCAGATTGGCTGTCTACCTGTCAACTTCAGTGAAATAGGCCTATCCGTAATTTAAATAAATTACTGAGCCATGAAATCACTTCAAAATATTTAATATCAAATTGAGAAAACGTTTTCTCCCACCTACTGTTCTATTCTTCAAAATTAGTGCTAAATGGTTGAGATGAACGACGGGTTTGCACATATTTGTATTGGTAATTATAAAAGAGTATATATATTCCATATGTTACAGATGGGAATTGTTTACCGGACTGTCACCACCTAATTTATAACCTGCGCATCATTTCTGCATAAAATGTAGATTTGTTGATACAGGTGAAAAATCTGTAATGGGAAAAAACGCTTGGTAACGACTACATACCACAGTTCTTATCGGCGTATTATTCACCCTCAACCAGCTGGTGTCGAAGTAGGCCTAGGCCTATCATAGTTTGAAGTTGTACAGTTTTCCCATAATGCATCCAGCAATTGAGCACTTCACTACCATTTCATACGTGAGGACACTGTGCATGCATGGCGTTGTGTACTAAGGCGTACTGCACGTCGGTGGTGCACTTGTCTTCAACCAATGCTAACCCAGCTTGTGTGGAGTTAGTATGTTAGGGAGCCTGACAGTTACACACCTTTGCTCGATGGTTCTCTCCGGGTACTCCGGCTCCCCTACCCGTAAAACTGCCCAATACGAGATATCCCATCCTGTCGGAAGTGTCGTTAAGCCTTAATAAATAAATAATAAATAAATCCAGCAGTTGAACCAATTCAATATTGTTTGACAGAGCTCGATTAGTTCTGTCAAATAGGATTGAATTGGTTAAATTCCTAGCTACATTATAAAAAAGAGATGTTTCTCGCAATGTCAGAATTTTAACATCTGTGTTCTGTGAGTTTACCTTAATTTTTCACCCATATATAAAAGTCACCGGGTTATGAATATCGTCGGACTAAATTACAGGGTGGGTTTTGCCAGTTCTCGATTTTAAAATCTGCTTTCCAGTTTTTCTCAAGAATGGGTGGGCACCAATCAAACTGGCCACCTGTAACATCGGACCATGTCTCCCATTCCTCATTTTTGTAGATCGTATATGCCCCACCCCTATTCCCCACACGTTTGATGATACACGGCTGACAGTTTTCGTCATTTGAAGAGATTTACAGGAAAGTTAGGCCTAGCTCCCTTCGTATTCTGAGGGTGTCAGTAGGCCTAACATTAACACCAATGGTGTGAGAATTTCATATAAAGCTTAATATATGTGTTATATCTTACCTCATACAAGTATCTGGGAATTTCATTGGTTCAAAGACGTCATATGCAGACTGCATATAAAACCATATACTGCCTGTCAACATCAATATACGCTGACAGCTATGGGTAATCTCCCCTTTGCTCATTGATTATTCAAAATGGCGGCAGCCGATAAACGCTTCAAGTTGAAAGATTGAGTGCTGGAAGCCCATATTTGGTCTGAAGTGCAGGTTAGGCAACTTAAAAGGCATGTAGGCACTCTCCCATAAATTGTAACAAGGCAAAGACACGTGAAGCCATTGTGAGAATTCCCTCATTTAATTTTGATCGCTGTTGTTATGAGTTCTGCGCATCGATGCAGCAGTCGGTAAGATATATTCGTTACACAGTTTGTTAGTGGCCTAATATGGTATACATGTTGTCAGTTAATTCTATATTGGACTCGAGCTTCCGTTAGAGAATTCTGTATCATTGCTGTACGCATAGTTTTTTACAAGTTTTACAAGTTTCGGGCATGTTCTTGTTGCGCTGTATAAAAATGCAGAATTTTTTTCCCAATCAGTTTCGTTTGTCTATTATTCTCCATTTGAACCCATGTAGAAAAAAGAAAATGTCGATTTCATAATCTTTGTTATGTTATGTAACTTTTACTTCTGTTCATGATATCAACAGTGTGACATATACAACATACATTATATCAACAGTGTGACATATTAAACAGACATTATATCAACAGTGTGACATATAAAATGGACATTATTCTTTCGATGAAATAAAATGGACAATATTCTTTCGATAAATATAAAAGTCTTCGGGGTAAGATTTGCTCAGATTTTTCCTGGAATGGATAAAAAATTTCTGTAAACACACATTCGCTAAATAAAGACAATTAATTAGTTGCTTCTAATTAGCTTGACATAAAGTCAAGTTTCCTTTTGTAATTTATGATAAAGAAAACTGACATACAGCTCGGAGGGCTATCTTGTTGTTTTTGTTTATGAGAAGTAACAAAGGGACACTGTGCTTTATTTTCTACTTATTTCATAGGTGTTTACCCAATAATTACATGCTTTTTAATTGAACCTTCCTCGTCTGTCTAATAATTACAGGGGAGGTAACTTAATCAAAAGTCTTTTTTAATGACGAGATAAGTAAGGGATGAGAAACTTCTCCACAGACATTGTTTATTTTACATTATGTTTTTTTCTGTCAACTTGTTTTAATTCTCAAGGAGGGTTGGAGGGCTGCCGGTGTAACAGGAATGGAAGTCCGTAGGAAAATTAGTCCCTCTGGACTATTATTCCGCAGAATTATAGTCCTAGGTCTAACATTTCTAGGAATAGTAGTCCGGCGGACTACTATTCCTAGAAATGTTAGACCTAGGACTATAATTCCGCGGAATAATAGTCCAGAGGGACTAACGTTCCTACGGACTTCCATTCCTTTTACACCGGACTGCCCTCCCAGGGCTCTCGCAGTTTTTCTTTAAGGGGGCTATTTTAGCACTCCTACACGTCGCCAATTAAACACATCACAAGTTGTTTTGCAGTACTACTTCTATTTCATGTGGACAATTTCTACGGCTCTCTTTATCCAAATGACAAAAAGGAATGAATCATATGCTCAAAAATGAAACTCAACTGCCCCGCTGGGCTTCATGTTCAAATATTCTGTCACTTTCAAGGTACTGGTGGTATGTGATTCTCTAGTAATGTCGCCAGTCAGATGCAAACTCAACTGCCCCACTGGGCTTCATGTTCAAATATTCTGTCACTTTCAATGTACTGGTGGTATGTGATTCTCTAGTAATGTCGCCAGTTAGATGTAAACTCAACTGCCCCACTGGGCTTCATGTTCAAATATTCTGTCACTTTCAAGGTACTGGTGGTATGTGACTCTCTAGTAATGCCGCCAGTTACGTGTAGAATAATATTTGAACATTGTTGGGGAAAGTACAATTCTACATTAAGCCTTGCGCGCAGAACTTGGTGGATTTCCACTTAATATGGAAAGGGTAGTAAAAACACAAAAATACATCAGTAAACTTAGCCTCACGAACCCAGCAACACTAATTAATGATGCGCTAGCTGAATATAAATTAACAAAGGAATATAAGACAGATTTAAACGTGCAAGAACAGGATAACGCATCAGACTTATACCTCAACAGATCTGATACACTAAAAATCAACTTCATTAGTTATTTCAAAGATATGATAAGTAATGAAACTTCACGTCATACCAATACAACGGTGTCAGCATCGTGGATTATATTAAAATCTCACACAGATTTTTCCTCCGCGATAAAGACTATTTCTGTGTTAAACCACGGCGCATTTTCTCTGACCACTGTCAGTTAGATTTACATCTAGAATATACTGCAAAGTATGAGGAGTCAAGCGCGGTGGTGTACGAATATACTAAACTGCGATTTTCTCTGAAATGGACCGAAAAAAGTGCTTCACGAGCAAGCCTGAAAATAAGCAGACTGTCATCTTCAAAATGAGGTCCCCAGAGGGTAAATTTTGTGATGCTACCCTGCTGTGCAGGGTAGCATCACAAAATTGATCCTCTGTGAGCCTCATTCGGAATCAAGGACTCAAGCCAAAACACAAAGATAAATGAACCTAGAGGATAAATTGGTCCACTGTATGGGAAATTCAACCCTCCGCACACTAAAAACTAAAGTGTTAAAACTGATACTTTCCAGGTGTTAAACCCATTCTAACTCTTAGGGTTTGATTTTAACACTCAAAGTGCAATGCTTTAAGCACTCAGGCATTACAATCGTCAGACATCTGAAACTTGAATGGATGGCACTTCCCATGTGTCTAGCATTGGTGGTTCTTCCAGAATCGTCCATAATTTGTTTTGCGCTTGGTGGGTACATAATTAAAAGGACACAACGCAGATGACGCGGATCAGGCTCGAGAGTTCGAGCCTGATCCGCGTCATCTGCGTTGTTTCTTTTAAGTGTCGCGACATTACACTTGTCAAATGGTATTATTCTAACACCTGTCAAGTTCTGGGATATCTACACTTGAACAAAGTGCTAGTTCAGCACTTAGTGTGAAATGCAGCACTTCAAGTGTAGTTTTTAACACTTTAGTTTTTAGCGTGTATGGACCCCGTTTTGCAAATGACAAGTTGCTTATAATCAGGCTTGTTCACGAGCAAGAGTAGTGTTGATAAAAGTTGACGTTACCACAAAAACTTCCAATTTTCAAATGAAACCATATAATGTAGAGAAGTATGGTAAAGGGGAGGTGGTTGCTTATGTGCTTCGCACGCTAAACCTAATTAATAGACCTGCTACGTGGAGAGTTTCAATTGGAAAAAACAAAATTCTCCCCCAAAACAAATGGTTTGATCAAAGATGTAAACATTTCAAGCAGGAAATGTAAAGTATGCATCGAGAAATAAAACGTAAACCCACTCTATCATAGATCATTTCTTGTCAAATTCTTCTCCGCAAAAAAAAGCCTACAAAAAGAGGTGATTTAAATCCAAACAATTCTTTAAAAACTTTTGTGATAAACTTGATACGCTTCGGTGCAACGACCACAGTGCCTATTGGAAACTTATTAATCAACTAAGGTCTGTAGGTGCGGATACTGTGATAACATAGCCTACACGCTGACACAGCTGTGGCCCTTTTTAACAAACTATATTGTCCAGATAGCAGTGAAACAGGAAATATTACCATAACACATCGAAACACGAAATTCAATCAAGAGATAAATGTCATATATCGCCACAGGAAATCCTTAATTCACTTAAGCAGATGAAAAATAATAAATCTCCCGGTCCTGATGGCATTTCAAATGAAGTATTGAAAATATCAGTTCCATACATGATGGACGGAATAGTTAAATTGTTTAATCAGATTCTTGATTCGGGACATTACCCAGTAAATTAGAGTCAACCAACTCTGACACTACTGTATAAAAAAGACTGACAGACATGACCCCAATATATATAGTGCTGTAGCAATAAGTTCGTCTCTTGGTAAATTACTTAATAAAATTATATACTCTCCCAAAAAAAGAAAGTGTGCATGCTAACAAATAACACTAAAAAAAGATATATATCATTTTCATTCATGGAAATTTTATTCAATCACAGATGAATCAATTTGTGATCAACACGAGAAATTTCATTACGCTACGACGAATACTCTTGGTGCCATGGAGAGTCAAAGGCACTAAGGGTCCAACACAAAAGTCACACACTCAATATCTGGTATGACCTCCGTCTGCATCGACTACTGCTGTGCATCTACGCCTCATGGAAGCGAACATGTTAGCATGGAAGTGTTGTGGGATGTTGTTCCATATTCTGATAAGCTGTCTTTGGAGTTCCACATGCGTTGACGGTGCATGGGGAAGCCGGTATAGCTGACGTTTCATTTCGTCCCATACGTGCTCAATGGGTGAGATATCGGGCGAATTTGCGGGCCAGGGAAGAACATCCACTTGTTGTTGCTGCAGATACTGTTGAACAACACGAGCTGCGTGGGGTCAGGCGTTGTCCTGCTGTAAAATGACGCCGGGGCCGTGACGTTGCAGAAATGGGACAACAACAGGTGTAAGCACTTCATCGTGATATCTGGCTGCGTTGAGATTGCCATCAATAATGACCAGCTCAGTTCTGTTACGGGCAGTGATGCCACCCCACACCATGAGAGACCCTCCCCCGTAACGGTTTCGCTCCACGACACATGGATCTGCGTAGCGTTCGTTTGGACGTCTGTACACTCTCTGGCGGCCATCTGATGATGAAAGATGGAAACGACATTCATCTGTGAATAAAACACGTCGCCACCAGTGTAAGGGATGCCTGAGATGTTGTCTACACCACTGCAGTCGAGCACAACGATGACGTAACGTCAAAATCGGACGAATTGCAGGTCTTCGAGGACGTAAGCCGTATTCTCTCAGCCGGTTGATTACTGTTTAAGGATGTATCCGTCTTAGGTTAGGGATGTTCCTGGCTGTCGTCGTTGCCGTTTGTTGCCGGTTCCGGAGATGGACGGCACGGATATACCGATCTTGTGCAGGGGTGGTAACTCGGGGTCTCCCGGAGCGGGGTCGGTTTCGAACGTCATCATGTTGTGCATGTCGATGGACTAGCCTGTCTACAGTGTTACGGTGGCAGTTCAAATGCTGGGCAACCTCTCTGTGTGTTCTGCCATCTCTAATCATACCCAGGGCAAGGAGACGTTGATTCATTGTCAATCTTGGCATGCTCATGCGGAGTCGTTTTAACAGCAGCGTAAGTTTGAATGTGAACGATAGGAAGGCCTTACTTTAGTGTTTAAATACCCAATGATTCACACTGCTGCATGAATTTTCAGACTCTCCACGTGCAAAATATGCCTTTTTACAAACGTGCAGCACGTCATTTAACGTTAATGCAATTTTAACGGGGAAAGCTGTTTTGTGTTCAATATAACTTATTCATGAACAGGTTAACACTCTTTACACCTACGAAATTATTTTTTTTTTTGGAGTTTGATCAATTTCTGCAATGCACACTTTCTTTTTTGGCCGAGTATAAATAACAGAATCAATCGTTTTCTGGAGAGCAATGAGCTAATAAGCGAAAATCAGTTCGGCTTCCGTGAGAAACGCAGTACCATCGACAGCGCATTTGTACTGAAAACTTCCATTAGTAGTTGTAAACGTAACAAAAGACACCGTTTTGCTGTTTTTGTCGACTTTAAAAATGCTTTTAATACAGTGAATCGAGCATTCTTATTCGACAAATTATGTAACATTGTTATTAATGGACCAATATTCGAAATATAACGATCCCTCTACGCGTCCAGTTACTACCTCACCAGAACGAGCAAGGGCATGGGACCTCCGCTCCGATCTACAATAGGCGTGAGGCAGGGCTGTGTCTTTTCACCAACGTTATTTAAGATATTCGTTGACGATATGATAAATAATGATTACAAAAAATGGTCGATTACAAACTCGAACTATATCTCTTGCATCCTTATTCACATGAAGCACGGAACATGTTTACGAGATTAAGAATAAGTAATTATAACCTTGCGATTGAAAGAGGTAGACATTTGCAACCTGTCACCCCGGTGGAAAACAGATTATGTCGTGTGTGCAATACAGCCGGTATTATTGAAACAGACATACATTTTGTTATGGATTACCCGGCGTATGGACACAACAGAACACAATTATTAGATACCTTAACCCTTTACCCAACGCAGACGATATCAAAATTTATTATTTTAAATATCATTTTTTTTAAATTTGTCAAAATATTTCAACAAAACCATATCATGTGACCCCTCGTTGGAACGACCTCGACGAGCTCGTTCCAACGAGGGGTCACATGATATGGTTTGGTTGAAATTTTTTGAAAAATAATATTTTTTTCAACTGCTGAATTTGCATATTACGCGGGCGGATGCGGGCGATTCGTTGGGTAAAGGGTTAAAAGCGGAGATTACAAGTTTTTCAGATGCGGACAAACAACGTCAGTTTGAAGTCATTTTGAAAAATGACGACCACAATTTATGTGCCATTATCTGTAACATCATCCGGCTGTTCTTCAAGGAAACGTTACTGAGCAATCTGAGCGATTGATAGACAATGGTACGATTCCAATAATATTTATAAGTTAATCTTTTTATAATTATAACATTTTGTTTATGCACCATTATTATATATATAGCTGTAACATACTGCCTCGTGTTATTTATTTTATTTATTGGTGTTTAAGGTCACATACTTATGCACAATGGCTAATCATGACCGTGACAGTTTTTACGGGTGGAGGAAGCCGGAGTACCCGGAGAGAACCACCGAGCAACGACGAGCAGCTGCCAGCTCCCCAGCATCGTAACTCCGCACTGCAGCACAGGCAGGGTTAGATTGGTTGAAGACATGCGCACCATCGACGTGCATTACGCCTTAGTACACGGCGTCATCGTGCCCCCATGTAGACAATCGGGGTTAAGTGCCTTGTCCAAGGACACAACGCGGAAGTCCGAATCGATCGCTCAGACGGTCACCCATCCGAGGATTAACCGGGCTCGCTTAACTTCGGTGATCTCACGAGAACCGATCACTGCAATGCCACCGCGCCCCCACTGCCTCGTGTAGTTTTGCTGAATAAATTCTTCTTCTTTTTCTTCTTCTCTTCTTCTTCTTCTTCTTCTTCTTCTTCTTCTTCTTCTAAGGTAGGTAATGTCTCTCTAGCTTACATAGTTTGGGTTCCATTTTTATAATCTTTTGAAACTGTTGGCTTTAACCCTTTACCCAACGCAGACGATATCAAAATTTATTATTTTAAATATCATTTTTTCAAATATTTCAAAAAAATTCAACAAAACCATATCATGTGACCCCTCGTTGGAACGAGCTCGTTCCAACGAGGGGTCACATGATATGGATTTGTTGAAATTTTTTGAAAAATAATATTTTTTCAACTGCTGAATTTGCATATTACGCGGGCGGATGCAGCCGATTCGTTGGGTAAAGGGCCAGAAATGCCTTTTTTCCAATGTTAAATCCATTGACAGATGTTCTGTTTCATGCGAATGCAGTTTGCCGGCCATGGATGAAACTTGTGCTTCAACTACGCTGATAGCTTGAATTGGTACATCCTGTGCTTCATTACATTAACTTTACGTTTTCGTATGTAATCTTGTATATGGGAACAGATCATGTATTGTATGTGTATATCGAGACGTAATTAGCTCCTTACTGTATTACTTTCAGTTAATAGCGAATAAAGGTAACATTTTTTTAGTTCCTCGGCATCTTTTGATGTTTGGAAGTACTTTGATGATAATAAAGTGAGATGTCGTGTAAGTGAATTATAAACACAGTTTGAGATGTACATAAATTAGATTAAAATTGCATAAAAGAAAATTAAAATACACAGACACCCAAGTACAATGACCTTACATTTTTCATTGACCCCCAAACAACCAATCATTTTATGTTGTTAAAAAGAAGGTTACAGCTGGCGTCAGATTGTGGATCATTGCTATACATTTATTATTTATTTATTGGTGTTCAAGGTCGCATACGTATGTACAATGGATAATCGTGACCGTGCCAGTTTTACAAGTGGAGGAACAGCGACTGAAGACATGTGTGCCATCGACGTGCAGTACGCCTTAGTACACGGCGTCACCGTGCCCCCTTATAGGGGTCTTTTGTTACGTTGTAGGGATAAAGTGCCTTGCCCAAAAAACACAACGTGGGTCGTCCCGGACAGGGATCGAAGTCTGGACGTCTAGCATAGAAGTCCAACAGTCTACCACTGAGCCACCGTGCTCCCTCATTGATATACAATCCATCAGGATTGTAGGGTGAGACCCCGGCCCACTCTTGAAGGTAGTCAGGTCGCTCCTTAGGAGACTAGATTTGGGATATATTTGATACCTGGACTTTATGCCACCCACACAATCGGGGTTGGGGGTGGGGGTCTGTAGTATCCGATTCGGGATCTTGAGGTGCCAGGCGCGATCAGTTTGGAGGACTGGTACGTCATATTATTTAAAGGAGTTGTTGCGTCACGATCACCGCATGTATAGTTTATGAATCCGGGAAAAATATCTTACCGGAAAAAAACCCTACTGGAAAAAAAACCAACGGAAAAAACCCAAAGGAAAAAAATCTGCTAAAAATGGCAGGACACGGAAAAAAATTCCTACCTTTTTAAGGTCATGATATATAACTATATACATACTGGTAGATAACTGATAAACTGTAGAGTGCTAAATTATTTTTGGTCTTTAAAGTTTCTGTGTGCAGCTTTGCCTTGTCACAATTTCTGGGAGAGTGCCAGAAGGCACTCTCCCATAAATTGTAACAATGCAAATCTTAACAGATAAAATAATATCACTTCAAAGATAATATGAAGCACATCCACAGAATATGAAACCTTTAAATTGCGGTACTGGCACTTCAGAATAAAGCCGCTCAAATATGGGCTTCCAGCACCCAAGCAGATAATTAAAACAATAATTAAAAGAATTAGAAAGTTTTTCAACCCATCAAAAATTCCATCCAGGCATATTGCATCATAATATGCATCATATATTGTTATGCTTGTCAAAACATATTTAAGTTTTATTTCATAGTTGTCCTAATTGTTATGTATGTTGTAACAACAATATAACAAAAAGGAAGAAAATTAAGAAAAACAGACTCACAAATAATTTCAAAAGGTTGTTTGAAATGTTAAAAAATATAAAGTATAGGGTTTTGTCCTTCCTCCGCCATTTTGGTAAGGTTTTTTCCTTCCTCCGCCATTTTGGTAGGGTTTTTTCTTACCTCCTCCATTTTGGTAGGGTTTTTGTCTGTAGAGATTTTTCCTGAGGGGTTTATTTCCAATTGTTTTTTTTTCTGGTTTGTTTTTATTCCGGACACCATTATTTATCTTACAATCAACATGTATTTTGTCTGTTTTAACTCCGCAATTGTCGTGTATCCGACCCCCTGATACAGATGTTTGTATCAATGGGTCGGATACAAGCACGTTCCTTTCGCGTGAGTTCCATTTTCTTTCTTTTTGTTCACCCGTACGAATAAATAGTTCGTTATATATTTGTCTACATTCTTGACTTATCCCCAATATAATGTAAGATAAAATAATTATTACCATTATCTGGGTGTACAAAATATGTATCCGAGTCTCGCTCCGGGTTCTAAGGGTAGATCACGACTCGTCTTCGACTCGTCGTGATCTGCCCTTAGAACCCGGAGCTCGACTCGGATACATATTTTGTACATCCACATAATGGTAATAATCTCTATTTATTCACCCACAAATAGCGGCTGCCTATTCAGTCGTGATTTCATAGAAAAGTTCGGTACCAAATTCATTAAAATTCAACTAAGCCGAAGTTTTCCTCGCTCAGATCGATTTTAGTGAACGATGTTCAGACATTTCATATCAAATTGTGGCGAATTTGATATTATTTTTATCACACACCTATTATCAATGTAAAACACAGGATTTCTACTGTTCTGTCTGTACGATAAAAAAGTTGTATCGCACATGTGGTGATACAAAACTCGTTCGATTTCGTTTCCGCCGTAAAAAAAAGAGAAGGAACTCGTCTGAATAAATAACGTCATTCATTGGCCGAATGCACCGGAGACGAGATCGCTTTTGAAATTCCAAGTTTCTCCTCATTTCGATTTGTTTACCTGGGATATTTAAACAATCAGGTTCGAGTCAAAAATTTACAAAATAAAAATAACATTCTGACTGCTTGTTTGAAAAATAATTTGCACAAATGGAGTGTGCTAAACGTATTAGGTACTTAAAACTTTTTCTTGTGTTATTCTCCGCAGTTTACTCAGTATTTGAAGTTCGATCATCGTTACCGTAGCACTGATCGTTATGTATTGGGTTCCACCAACTGAATGCCGTAAAAATTAAAAAGCAATCTATGGTTGGCACCCGGCCCACTAACAGTGATGTCTCATTGGTAACGAAGAAAACGCACCTATTATCCAGCTGAAGAGAGCTTTTAGTTCAATTTTCGTGTAGACTGGTTCTTACATGGGAGATGTGTGATAAATACAGAATCGCACATACGTTTGAATGGGTAAGAATTTTCACACTCGATTTCTTTGGCGAAAGATATCACTCGATTGTTTTGGCCCAGGATATCGCTCGATCCTTCGGCTCGCAAGATATCCTGGGCTAAAGTAATCTCGTGAGATTATTCTTAACCCGTTACCTAACATGAAAAGCAGACGACACTTGCAAACAAAATTCCTGAATAACTAATTTTTTTCATTTTTTGTCTCAAAAACATAGGTTATGACCCCTCGTTGGAACGAGCTCGTTGAGCTCGTTCCAACGAGGGGTCATAACCTATGTTTTTGAGACAAAAAAATGAAAAAAATAATGAAAATTAATTGGCGATTTTTGAGAATAGCGCTGGCCGGTTTTGGCCGTTACGTTGGGTAAAGGGTTAACCTATTCAAATGCATGTGCGATTCTGAATGAATAAGTGCGCTGGTCTCTCATACCAGAGGCCCCGCGATCGATCCTCGGCCGAGGAAAGTTCTCAAAGTATCCGAACACTCTCTGACAGCATTAATTATGGGGTTGATCAAGTCGCAGCGAACCGTCCTATCGGGTAGGGATGTAAAATGGAGGTCCTCTGTGCGGAGAGTGACACACTCCATGCAGGCTAAAGATCCCTTCGTGGTATTCTAGAGGAGCGAGGCCACGAAGTTTCCGCTACGAAGGTAATCCCACGATCACCTGCACCATTGGACCAAGCACTAGCTTTAGTATAAGTTCCACAACTTGATCACCAATCCTTGTAAAACAAATAAGCTTTTAAAAAGTTAACATTAGAAATTGCGAGTATTCAGAAATAATGTCAATGGGATCTGTTTATTTCCGAAAACTTTCGGGTAACTTCGTATGTATCTTCGCAGTGTCAGGTTTTCTGAAACATTGTCAGCATTGAAGCTTTTTAATAAAAGATTTAACCCTTTACCCAACGTAGCGTTCAAAACCGGCCAGCGCTATTCTCAAAAATCTCCAATTAATTTTCATTATTTTTTCATTTTTTGTCTCAAAAACATAGGCTATCACCCCTCGTTGGAACGAGCTCGTTCCAATGAAGGGTCATAACCTATGTTTTTGAGACAAAAAATGAAAAACAGTACTTATTCAATCATTTTTTGGCAAGTGTCGTCTGCTTTTCATGTTAGGTAAAGGGTTGAACTGGTACCACCAGTTTAAACCTCTGTGGGCTGCTGTGGCCCCCAGTCTACAAATGACAAGCTGTTCATTATCAGGCTTGGCCAGAGCAGATGTACATATATGGGAACAAATTTTCATTTGAATTGTTCCCAAAATATTGTCTGCACATTTTCTACATTTTGAGACAAAAATGAAAAAAAATAATTATTTAAGAAATTATTTTTGCAAGTGTCGTCTGCTTTTCAGGTTAGGTAAAGATTTAAGTGATTTAGTGTTACTTCTGATGTCTTACACTTTACATACAGTGGTTTCTTTACATACTAATAAAATCTGAGAGTAAGTAGTTTTCTAATTAACTGCCAATTGTCCTTTTATAAACATAAAAACTTGAATTGCTTACCATTTCCAGTCGCTGGGTTGCTAAATCTTTAATAAGAGGATCTCCCGTGATGCATTGGGTTGGGGAATTGGCACAGGCGTTGAATTTACTAGGCTACATGAAACTTCGTCGAAAGACACTTCCTCGAATAGACACTTCGTCGAATGATCATTGGGTCGAATTGATGTTTGGTCGAATGGACACTTCATCGAATGCTCATTTGGTCGAATGGATGTTTGGTCGAATGTATACTTCGTCTAATGGATACCTGGTAGAATGGACATTTGGTCGAATACAATTTTCGTCGAATGTTGTTTGAAAATTTTCATTCAGGGTATTTATATATTTTTTTTTTTTTTGCTAAACATTGTTCAGTGATTGGGGAATCTGTGTTGAAAATATGCTTTATACAATTAACTTTAAACAGTTTTTTTTATTTTGTACTTTTTAACAAGGAGCCATGTGTACGAGTTTGTTTGTAGCCACTACAATAACTACATACACACCCGTAATATTAAACAGAACATTAAACATTTGAACAGGAGATGCCGCTTTACCGGCCCAGGGACATTGTACGTCGTACTTTTCATTAACCCTTTACCTAACATGAAAAGCAGACGACACTTGCAAAAAAAATTCTTGAATAACTAATTTTTTTCATTTTTTGTCTAAAAAACATAGGTTATGACCCCTCGTTGGAACGAGCTCGACGAGCTCGTTCCAACGAGGGGTCATAACCTATGTTTTTGAGACAAAAAATGAAAAAAATAATGGAAATTAATTGGCGATTTTTGAGAATAGCGCTGGCCGGTTTTGGCCGTTACGTTAGGTAAAGGGTTAAGAAGGATGCCTGCTAAGTTAAGGGTGGGATAGACCAATCAAAATGTTCAACGTGCGGCCCCGAGGCACCGTGTTGAAAATATTGATTGGTGTACCCCCGAATAATGAATATGGACTCTTCTAATTGCTGCATTTGAACTGACATGGAAGATACCACCAAAGTTCAAAGAGTGGAAATAAATATATACATTTAGCGCTACTGGTACTGATAAGGCCACTGAGAAAGTGTTAATCACGTTGTTTACAACAATGGCCCGGTCTCTAGATACCTTTTCATTACTTCAAGAAAAAAATTAAAAGAAAAAATAAAACAAAGTTGAAATTTTAATTTCGATGAAATAGCCAAATTTTTAGAAATGAAAATTCGACCTATTGTGCATTCGAGGAAGTGTCGTTTCGATCAAGTTTCCATTCGATCAATTGTCCGTTCGGCGAAGTGTCCATTCGACCAAGTGTCGCTTTGACCAAATGTGCATTCGATCAAATGTCTTTCGACGAAGTGACGTGCTTCCATTTATTAGATGCTCGACCGATAGTTAGAAAATGTCTGTACCCCAAGAGGGTGGTGGTGGGGGGGGGGGGGGGGGGGGGGGGGGAGCACTAAAAATTTAAAAGACACGACGTCCTATTTTTTATTCGGATCCTTTTTACACCCACCCACCCACTACGTGCAAATTTTGTACTGCCGTTCTCAGACACCCATCCCCACCCTCCCATTAAAATCCAAAATAAGCTTATAAACTTAGTAGGCACAGCTGTCTTTAGGAGGGGGGGGGGGGGTCATAATGTTCTTAACCCTTTAGCCAACGTAACGGCCAAAACCGGCCAGCGCTATTCTCAAAAATCGCCAATTAATGTTTTCATTTTTTGTCTCAAAAACATAGGTTATGACCCCTCATTGGAACGAGCTCGATATTAGTTATTCAATCATTTTTTGGCAAGTGTCGTCTGCTTTTCATGTTAGGTAAAGGGTTAAACTGGTACCACCAATTTAAACCTCTGTGGGCTGCTGTGGGCCCCAGTCTACAAATGACAAGCTGTTCATTATCAGGCTTGACCAGAGCAGATGTACATATATGGGAACAAATTTTCATTTCAATTGTTCCCAAAATATTGTCTGCACATTTTCTACATTTCGAACAAGACACCCACCCCCTACTAACGTGTGACATTTTCCCAGTTTAAGCCCAATATTCTCACATACAAAGCCTCCTGAATTTGTATTTATGTTAAGAGTGTGATGTACAACATCATCTTTAAGGTTTGAATCACAAATGATGGTATATATTAGCTGATATATTGATATATTTTTAAAAAATTCAAAAAATTGCACAAGTTGGAAATGCACATTTTTGGCGCACTCAAGAGACCCACCCACCCCCACGTCACGTCTTGCACATTTTTGGTGGCCTCCCCCTGTGTACCTTGTAGAAAAACATGCACTCATTACAGAGCGGTGTAAAGGGAAGGGGAAATGGTTAGTCAGAAAGGTTAACCCTTTACCCAACGTAACGGCCAAAACCGGCCAGCGCTATTCTCAAAAATCGCCAATTAATTTTCATTATTTTTTTCATTTTTTGTCTCAAAAACATAGGTTATGACCCCTCGTTGGAAGGAGCTATTCGAGCTCGTTCCAACGAGGGGTCATAACCTATGTTTTTGAGACAAAAAATGAAAAACATTAGTTATTCAAGAATTATTTTTGCAAGTGTCGTCTGCTTTTCAGGTTAGGTAAAGGGTTAATCTCATTTAGAAATTGATGGCATATATTTCCTCTGTTTCGCTCTACTGGTGTTATAAAAAAAAGAAATACAAAACGGAATTTCTGTGATGAGGGACGTTTCCGCGTTATGGGATAATGGGATAGAAAACGAAATCAATTCAAAACCAAGGATTTAATGGATGAATGAAGCACAAATGGAGAGACGGTTCAGACGTTAACGTCACGAGTCGACGCCTACCATCCGAGTCCAAAACTATTTGGCACCCTCTGTTCATTGAAACAATCAGATTCCGGATGGAAGTTTGAGGTATGGTGACTCACTCTTCATGCAACGCTTGCGCCAACTGCGGTAACGTCTGAGGTTGTGGTTGATATTGTCGCATGCGTCGATCCAGTTGATCCCATAGATGTTCTATCGGGTTCAAATCTGGCGACCTGGAGGCCAGGGCAGGACTTCGATGTTGTTATCCTGTATATAAGCTGTCGTGAGTCTTGCTGTGTGCGATCGGGCGTTCTCATGCTGAAAAATGGTGTTGGCATTCTGTATAATAGGGAGCAAGTGTGGATGCAAAATTTCATCTCTGCACCGCCGCCCACATCATAACGCTACCACCACCAAATCTGTCCACCTCCAAATGGCAGCTACGCGCAAAATTCTCCACGACGTCTGTACACACGGCATCGTCCATTAACTCGGCGAAGAAGGAAACGTGACTCGTCTCCATCTCTATTGAGGCCATGCCCTGTGCATCTGACACCATCGAAGTCGCTGTCGACGATGCTGCGCCGTCAAAATGACGCCATGAACTAGCCGTCTAGCATATGCATACCTGTCTCGGGTAGGTTGCGAACGGTCTGATCTGAAATCCTTCGCCAGCCTGTTAGCGTTGACGTTGTAGATGTCGCCCTGGTTGTTCTCTCCCGCACAACGTGACGTAACCGGATGTATCGATCCTGAACTGGGTTGGTCACTCGGGGTCTCCCTGATCTTGGAAAGACCTGTATTTTCTCCTGGATTTGGTAGAGGTTCCACGGGTGTGTGATGGTGACATCGAACACTCTCGCTACAATCGAAGCTGATTCGTCTGTTTCCAACCGGCCAATGACATT
>CM062295.1:785665234-785928761 GCA_031216915.1 Pictodentalium vernedei
GTCCCGGTATATGACCATAGCGGTTACAAAAAAGAAGTGGAGAACGCTCCAACAGTTTAGTTTTAAGAAACCGGGAGTCATCCATCAAGCCTTCTGGGAGATAGGATGCCGTATGTGATTTTGAGGTATCTGGTTATCCTTCGGGAATTCCAAATGACCTCCTCCACCCCACCCCCCCCCCCCAAAAAAAAAACAAAAAAAAAAAAACACTCACTGACACACACCCTCAAGCCCTTAAAAGGGCTGTTAAATCTTTATTCAAATGTTTATTTATATCAAATGTACACTCGTTCCCAGCCAGACAAGCTTGTTTCAATCCTTGCCTAGCGTTTGGTGGTTTCTTGTATATGTTGCAGAAAGGTAGGTTGCACCAATTCCTCCTACGCCTTGTCTACCATTTCCATGCGTCTTCTTGATAAGAGTGTTGCAAGAAAATTTGAGAATGTTCAGTTAGAAAAGTAAAAGGTAGAGAGAAAGATAGGTATCCGCTATTGTATATTGTGCCTGCTGTGTGATTGTTGCTATGGATGGGGTAAGGGGTGTGTTTCTTCGGAGCCCACTCCCCACACGCAGAGTTGCGAGGCAATCCCCACAGACTCAATCCTAAAGATCTCAATGAGTAGCGAGGCAATCCTCACTGACTCCACGCAGTTTAATTCTATTGAGTAATTTTAATTTACTGTGGATTATTTTGTTTTTCTGTTTAGGGTTCGGTGTTCGTTCAGCTTCACCATTGATTCACTATCCTGGAGTATGTGGAGGGTTTTGATATATAGATCTTATTAAACGCGTTTCAATCGCGCTTCAGCAGAGTTGCGAGGCAGTCCTCGCAGACTCTATCCTAAAGTTCCCAATGAGTAGCGAGGCAATCCTCACTGACTCCACGCGATTTAGTTATATTGTATAATTTTTATTTTATTTTATTTTATTATTTTTTTATTTTTTTTTTTTTTTTTTTTATTTTCTGGAAACTTATTTGTTTTTCTGTTAAGGGATCGGTGTTCGTTCAACTCAACCATTAATTCACTATCTTGGAGTCTGTTGAGGGTTTTGGTTTGTAGGTCTTTTAATCGCGTATCAATAGTTTCTATTTTTGCTAGCTCGTGAAGTTCCTTTATCGGTGTCCATTTCGGTTTGCATAGTGCCACTCGCAAGGCATAATTCTGAACCCTCTGTAGCTTCTGAATGTTGGTTTTGCTTAGGTCGCTTGTTATTATGGCACCGTATTCTAGTACCGGACGTATAAATGTTTTGTAGAGCTTGAGAAGCACATCTTTGTTTGCTCCCCAATTTCTACCTCTGATCATCTTCAGAAAATTGATACGTTTAGTAGCTCTAACCGTAATGGAGTTTACGTGACTGTTTAGACTGAGATTGCTATCTAGGATAAATCCCAAAAATTTGGCCTCTTTGTTTGCTTCTAGTTTGTGATCGTATAACTGGAGATCGATACTCGGGACTGGTTTTTTCCTTTGCTTTTTGAAGAACGTAACTTTTTGAGTATATATGTATATGTATAAATGTATAGTAATACCAGCTTCAAACACCTCTTTTCAACAAACAGGTCATTTTTATTTTCTATGCCAGTTTTAAAATGTTTTTACAAAAATTCAACGAAGGATATGCTGATTGCATGTAGTTTTATCATGTCATTGTTTTTATATCATTCTGTTAACCCTGTATTCTATAATTATGTATTCTGCATATTTTTATGAAATATGATTGTTAATGTATAAATATGTTTATGAAATGTACACAGATGTTTGGTAATAAAAATGTCAAGATATTTGATAACCAAGTTGTTTCTTATCTATATACTTCTCCTGGTTGGGACGAAATTGGTGGCGAAACCGCGGAGGGGGCCATTTAACCGAGGGGCGAAATCGCCGAGGGGCGAAACCGCCGAGGGGCGAAAAGGCTTCGGTGGCGAAATCGCCGAGGGGCGAAAACGCCGACATTCGAGGCATGATTTAAAATGTTACAGCCACAACATTCCCGTTTTTCCGTCCTACCTGTTTCGCCCCGAGCCACGCTTTGCGCCAATCTTTCGTCTTTGGGCTAAATAAGTCAAAATGATCAGTCCAAATGAAATATAATATGAACTTTGGTAAAACCAATAAGTGTGCGCAACTCACAGTGTTTTTCAAATTATAATGACATAAACTTAACAAAGTTTAAAACAGTGTTTAAGGGGTCGTCCAACAAAACATTTTGCGTTGTGAACTAATGCATGTACATGCTGTCTTGTAGATTTATTTCCCCCTAAAAACATATCAGACCTACTATATAAAAACTGGCCACGAAACGTATTGTCGAAAATTTATTGTTTCTGTTACGCTGGGGTGCATACATTGTGGAACAGAACTTCTGTTTTGGAAATGGTAATTCGTGGACGTTTGTCAGACAGTATGTCACTTCGACATCTTAGGTTCGTAATAACTGAATGAAAACGACCTTTGCCACAATCCGACCTGTGCATACTTTTAAGTTACAACAAACGGACATGTTGTTGATGCTTTTCATTTGGTAACTTTGTTCCAATAACACGCGGTGTTGGTTTGAAGTGAACAGCGTTTGGCACTTGCAAATGCAAAACAGATAAATCATGTGACAGAATACTCTGAAGAATCAAACAACAGTGGGATCCCAACAGCCAGCCAGCAGACGATGAAACCCTTATAAAAAAGTACCATGGTAAACAATGGTAAATCCCAAAATACCCTGGTAATACCATGGTATTACCAGGGTATTTTGGGATTTACCATGGTACTTTTTTATAAGGGAATTCAATGTGCATATATGGGAACATTTAGCTTTTCGACAATTTCTATCATTTAGTCAGCAAAGCAAACGACAGTTGAGTTTGTTTGGAAAAACTTTTATTTTGAAAAGCATGTTCAATAAATTATTCACAGTCTGCATGGAATGATCTAAGGAGAAATCTCGCATTACACCATTCGCTTTTTAGGGGGCGTCATTTGATTTGTTCGCTTCTCAAAATGAGAGCTGGGGTTCCCCATGTTTTTACTTCCGGTTTCCGATTTAGATTGGATGGCATAGCATTCCTTGGTTTTTCCAATTTCACGTACACGTCTATTAGGCTTGCTTCAAAGCAGCCCTTCGGGCTGCTTTTGCTTGCGCTATTATTATAAAGGAAGTTTGAGTGCATTTCATCCGACTTCATTTGAACTTTGCAGACAATCAGAAATGCCAGTCATGGTCCAGAAACAATCGGCAGTTAGGTGGTTTAGGCCTACACCCAGGCACTCCCACACAGTCCTTTATATTTGATATTTTACCCAAGTTAATGAAATTGATAAATTTGTTCTGTGAATGCAACAAGGCTTTGCAATGCTTCAGGGGCAAAATACAATGTGCACCCATGCTATTCTGTAGATTATGAGGTCGAAAACATAAAGCAAACCAAGAACCTGAACTTTTGATGGCAAAGAAATAATTACAAAAATAAAATAAAAAAGTCCAGCCCACATGCAATTTTGCAAAAAATGGCTTGAGAAACCAGGGATCTTTTTGTGGTGCCTTACTGATACTTTCACAAATTGAATTGGTACCGCTATGTTTGAAAATAAATATGAATTTGTGAGTCAAGCAGGGTAAGCTACATGTACACTGTACAGTAGAGCTGGGAGGTTAACCGAAAAACAACTCGGTTTCGGTTATGAAAAAATAACCGACAAACGAGACCGACGATAAACTGAAAAAACGACTTTCTCGGTTATTTGAATGTCACGTGAGAATTACGTTTTTATGTGTTTTTGTCTGAAACAATGGCGGCAATTACGGTCGAGAAGAGCCCTATATGGGAACACTTTATCAAAACTGATAAAATTTCAAAGTCGGCCGAGTGTAAATATTGTCATAAATATATTTTTTGTGAGCATGGAAACACCAGTAATTTGACAAGGCACATTGAGTCGATTCTTAAAGTTTGTTTGTATTATTTCCAAGTGTCAACGACTCAACAAAGTTTTTACACACTCAGGGAGAGTTTATTCAATCATTATTTAGTTCATACAATTTAATTTTTTCTGTTATTTTGGTTTAGAAACTGTTTAATAAAAAAAACGAAACCGTAACCCGACTCTTTTATTAAAAGAGTTGTAACCGAAACTGACCCAAAATTCAATAACCTCCCAGCTCTACTGTACAGTACCAGTCATCAACTACATGTACATGTAGGTAGTGTTCAACCGATGATCGGAACCGGCCACCACAATCGGGCGATTGTAGGCAATCAGATGACAACGGCAACGGCTCCTGGAACATCGGTTCAACCGATTGTTGCCAAGCATTTTGCAATGATTCATTAATCACATTTTATTATCTTGTTCAACTGCTAATGTAAAATGATACCATTCAATAAAGTTGAGAAAGAACCACAGTGTGTATGCTTAATCTCTCCAGACGCCCCTTTTACGGGATACACAAGTTAAACGACAAGTGAAGTTTACAATTGAACGTACTTGCGGCAATCGCCAGTTCCTACCAGGAAAGTGAAGATTGTACTCCATTGACTCCGGTCGCAGTAAAATTACCAGTCGCGCACACTTGGGCGGTAAACGTGGCTCTGTGAGAGCCACGTTTACCGCCCAAGTGTGCGCGACTGGTAATTTTACTATGACTCCAGTGAATAAAGAAAAATGTTTCGTTTAATGTAGTTCTTTCGAGCCTCGACTTGTCTAGTAGTGCATGGTATTATAATTGGGATCGGTATCAGAATCGGCCGATTGTGAGCTCAAATAACTGGTAATCGGTCTGCGACCATTTTTGGTAATCGGTTAAACACTACATGTAGGTATAAACAACTTCTTCTCAAAAAGGAATTTCCATGAAATTTGAGGAAATTATTTGTTATGACATCTCATTTTGTTCAAGTCAAGTAGCCATGCATGTCCCATAGGGAGTGGAGAGGAGAAAATTACTCCCATTGTTCAAGTCAAATTGCCATGCATGCCCCATAGGGAGTGGAGAGGAGAAAATTACTCCCATTGTTCAAGTCAAGTTGCCATGCATGCCCCATAGGGAGTGGAGAAGAGAAAATTACTCCCATTGTTCAAGTCAAGTATCCATGCATGACCCATAGGGAGTGGAGAGGAGAAAATTACTCCCATGTTTCAAATGTTCTATTATTGAGTGTGGATGGAATTATTTGATACACGTATATGCTATTCAGCTTCCTTTTTGAAGTTTACACTAAAACAGCTTAATTGAACTTTGAGGGATAAATTTTAGTTGTTTTGGGAGGGGAATACTTTGGTCCCACCTAATATTTCTGTATTCGGAACTCATGGGTATGCAGTAAAATTCGGTTTAACTTATACTTGATTCATGCAGAAAAAACGTTTAGGCCTCACATTGGGAACCAGAGGAGGTAAAAATATTTTTTTAAATGTTACAGGGACCCAAATTTTATCTTAATGTAATTTGAGGAAAATTCTTTCAAGTCCACCATAAATAATCTTCTGATATAATTATGTAATGCAGCATCTTCAGGGAGGGTCAGATTCAGTTTATTCAAATGTGTTGGAATCGAGTCCCTTGGTTCATATTTGACCTTCCTCCACTCATTTATGTCATTATTCATGAGTCCTGATTCATAAACTCAAAAAAGTGACTGTTTTGAGTTTTCTTAATGCCATTTTATTTTAGCATGATTTTTCTTATCAACCTACTCACAATTGTTTACTAAAGGCTTGCACTACAGTGGAAGTCCCTAACTCGGATAATATACTCTCTATTTTTGTCTTTCCCAAGCAATTTGGGAAAGAAAAGTGGTGCAAAAGCACCAAGAAAAAATAAGCCAAAACTGGGTCGAGAGCAACCGGCGCAGACCCAGTACGGGACGCTCTCTCCCAAGTACAACTCCACGACTTCTGTTGCCAGTGCACATATACGTCGCTAAAGACTCATTCTTTTTTTCGTCCGCCATGTGACGAGATGTTCTGCACTCTTATCAGTGTTCATCCAACTCGTTGATTGTTGTTTCCTGCTTCATAGTGGATCCAAGTATCCTTTTGTATTCTCAGGAACAGTTTATTTATTATATTCTCTTACAATTATTATCCATAATGTATTTTATTTGTTCTTTCTCGAGTCGCGCGCGAATTTCGTGTGCCATGCGGTTCGGACTTAAATTATTTTGCCACGCGGTTCGGACTTAAATTATTTTCACAATTATTGTAAATGTTTAAATTGCTCGTTTTTCTAATTGTGTTAGAGTTAGGTGTCAGCGGGGTATCGCTTCTGCAGTTTTTCTTCTCTCCTTTGAGAGTGGTCGTCCTGTTGTGTGGTTCCAGGTCGACCATCTGGGGTCTACATTTCTGTCACCTTTCTCTCTTCTTTGGGGGCGTTCTTCTGTTATCATCTGATTTCACCTTCTTTGCTCCTCTCACCTCTATCATGCCCAGGACTATTCCTTGTGTGCAATGTCTGCTTCCAAAGCATGTGGACGATTCACATGCTTCATGCTCCTCATGTAATGGGTGTTCGGCTGAGCGGCCATGTGGTCTCTGTGGATCTTGGTCATCCACTTTCTGGGCATCAGTGAACCGTGTACTGTAGTACGTTCTCGTGGCCGTACCTCCCGCTCCTACGGGAAAGGAGAACGTGGTCGTTCGGGGGCTCCCGAGCCGACCATGTCTGGTGAGAGTTATTCCTCCTCCATGGGGGATGTGCAGTTTTTTCCTGTAGTGGATACTGTGGGAGCTGTTGAGTCTTCTGGTGAAGAGGTGCCTGGTTCCAGGACTACGGTCCCCCTCCAGTCGACATCTGAGGCTGTCACTAGGGTTGTGACTCCTCCTTCATAGCCGAGCAGGGGTGCTCTCTCCACAATTCCACCAACGGCAACGACTCCCGACGTATCTACTATTACTGCTGGTCTGACTGCTTCGTCGTCAGTTTCAGCCGGCCTCGGCTTTTCCCTGCAGGGATGTCTGGTAGGGTAGACATGGGATATCGGCCTCAGCCTTCCCTAACTTCAACTCGGCGAAGTTGGAAGGGGCTGCCGGCCGAACCCACCACTGTGGTCTCTACGCCGTCGAGCACCACAGTTGTGTCATTGGATTCAGATGTTCTTAGTATGGACACTATGAACTCCGTGGCGTTTCCGTCCACTCATTCTGGCCACACGACCAGTTTTGGGGGACCAAAAAATAAGCCAAAACTGGGTCGAGAGCAACCGGCGCAGACCCAGTACGGGACGCTCTCTCCCAAGTACAACTCCACGACTAACAAGTACCCTTCTACTTCCTCTGCGAAGCAAAAGGCTGGTCCTTCTGCCACCGCTTCTACTTCTTACTCAAGGGGTAAGGGTCGGCAGACTAGAGGGAAGTCTCAGGATTCTTCATTCAGTAGAGGAGGTGGTTTCTCCTCTCGTGGGCCTCGTCCCAGTTTGGGGGAAGGATAGCAGAGTTCGCAGACCATTGGGCCACCATCACATCCGATACGTGGGTGTTAGATGTTGTTTGGTCTGGCCTACGAATATCCTTCCGAAGGCATCCCACTCTGTCCAGGGTGCCTCTTCCAACCACAGTTCCTTCAGACGTTTTATGTCGGGAACTTTTGTCCATGGAGATAAACAATCTCCTGGCAAAGGGGGCAATCAAGGTCATCAAGAACATTCAGTCAGTGGGTTTCTATTCCCGCCTGTTCTTGGTGTCGAAGAAGGATGGCCGACTCCGACCGGTTATCGATCTGAGTATCCTGAACCAGTCTATCATTGCTCCCAAGTTCAGCATGGAGACTTTCAGGTCGGTCTGCCGTGTAATTCACCAGGGAGATTTCGCTGCCAGCATCGACCTGCGAGACGCTTACTTTCACGTTCCAATGCATCACGGAAGTATCTCAGGTTCGCTTTTCTGGGGCGAGTTTACCAGTTCAAGGCCATGCCTTTCGGCCTCAACCTGGCTCCTTGGGCCTTCACCAGACTGATGTCGCATGTGATAGCTTTCCATCGAACACAGTCCAGGGTGACTACTTTGGCATATCTGGACGATATCCTCCAGAGGCATTCCAATGCTGCCTTACTGGAGTCGGATGTCGCCACTCTGTTGAGCTTGCTCACGTCACTAGGATTCAGAGTCAACGAGGAGAAGTTGGACCTGGTCCCTTCTCAGTCGTTTTTGTCATGTGGGGATAGCTTTCCAAACCCAATTCAATTTGGTAGCGGTTCCCCAGGCCAAGGCTGTGATTCTCTCAGCTTTTGCTCTGACTCTGTCCCTGTCCACATCCACGACAGCACAGAGTATTCTCCAGCTGATCGGTCTCTGTGGTTCGGTGACGGATCTCATTCCTCTAGGTCGGCTGCATGTCAGACCTCTCCAACACTTTTTGCTCAGTCGTTGGAGACCGAATAAAGATTCTCTGGATCTGGTGCTTCAGTTTCCGGATCTTTATCCTCACCTTCTCCCCTTGATGGATGTCCATTGGATTATGCAGGTTGTTCCATTGGACTTACCCACGTCCGATCGCGTTCTGACGGCAGATGCCAGCGATCTCGGATGGGGTGCGACGTAGGATCCTCTAGGTCTTTCCCTCCACAGAATGTTGGACCAGGATCAGGCAGCTCTACACATCAACCAGAAGGAGCTTCTTGCTCTTCTTCTGAGTTTCAGGCAGTGGATCCCTCACCTGTCGAATCACCGGGTCCTTCTGTTGTCCGACAATTCGACAGTGGTTGCTTACATTCGGAACCAGGGCGGCATGTACTCGGTTCCAATGTAAGAATTGGCTCGGGATCTTCTACTGCTCGCTCAGGATGTCCACGCCGGGGTGGTTGTTCGTCACATTCCCGGTCGTCTGAACATCCTAGCCGACTCCCTGTCCCGACGGGGCAGGGTTATTTCCACCGAGTGGATGCTCCACAGGGCAGTGTTCCAGTCGCTTTGCAATCTCTGGGGATGTCCCCACATCAATTTCTTTGCGACTCGTTGGAACCATCAGGTGGACACTTTCGTGTCCCTGTGTCTAGATCCTCTGGCTTTTGCCGTGGATGCTCTGTCACTCAATTGGAACGGTCTAGTCGGCTACGCCTTCCCGTCGGTTCTGATTCTGCTTCAGGGTCTAGCCAAAATTCGAACCTGCAGTTGTCGAAACATTCTGATCGCTCTCCTGTCGCCGCAGAGGGTGTGGATCAATCAGCTCCGCTTGCTGATGGTGACGATTCCGGCACGTCTCCCTCTACGTCACGACCTTCTTTGCCAAGGTCACCCGAGAAGGTTTCACGTCGACCGACTTCATTGTGCCTTCACGCATCTCTTTTGTCAGGTCCTGTCTCCTCTGTAGAGGTTTTTTGAGACGAGCAGTGGAGTGCATTTCTTCTTCAAGGAGGCACTCCATTGGTTTAGCTTATGCAGCTAAGTGGAAGGTCTTCTGTCGATGGTGTGCTGATCACTCTGTTGATTATGCAAATCCTTCGATTTCACAGATTGCAGAGTTTCTGGTATATCTGTTTGATTCTCGGGGTCTCCAGCCTGTTACCATCAAGGGTTACAGGTCCATGCTTTCAGAGACTTTTTCTTATGTGGGGAAGCTTCGTATCGGCACTAATCCTTACCTCTCCAAGCTTGTTCGGCACTTTTCTTTGAAAAGGCCTCGGACTTTGCAGCTTACCCCACGATGGAATCTTTCGTGGGTGCTGCTTTGCTTGGAGGGGGGGGGGGAGCGTTCGAACCTTTATCCCAGGTGGATATGCATTTTCTCACATATGAGACAGCGTTTCTGATGGCATTTGCTTCTGCCAGACGGGTTCGTGAGCTTCACGCCCTCTCGGTTGACCCGGCCTTTTTTAGGAGCTCTCCTAACAGTGTTACTTTTATCACTGATTGCTCTTTTCTGGCCAAGAATCAGTTACCAGATACTACTCCTCCTATCTGTTTAGGGTACTCGCCCTTTGCTCTGTCCGGTCCGTGCAATTCGCATTTATCTCAATCGGACACGATTCATACGGAAAGGCAGGAAACGTTTTTTTCTGTCTCTTATTCCTGGTCGACAGAAGATCTCTCCTCAATCCATTTCTCTATGGATTTGTCTTGCTATTCGTATGGCTTACGGTCGTTTAGCAGCAGCTGGCGATTGTATTACCAATCGTATTTCTGCCCACGAGATGCGGGCACTGTCTACCTCTTGGGCTTATTCTAACTCTGTCAAGTTGTCGGATGTTATGCAGGCAGCCTACTGGAGAAATGCCTCCACTTTCTCAACCTTCTATCTGCGTCAGATGCAGGAGCAGGCAGAGGACCCTTTTGCCTTGGGTCCTCTTTCTTCTGCTCAGGCTGTTGTCTGCCCTAGCCATTAGGCTTCTTGAAGGTCAGTTTCAGCCTTGCACTGTTACTGCCCTTTTCTGTCTGTGTGTCACACAGACCCATATGTCTCTATCATTGTCTTTTACCAATGATTGTGACGATATGGTTGATAAGCCTCGGAACCTCTTCCTTCTGCTTCACGGTTCCAGTGCACTGGGGTTATGTGTGGGTTGGTTATGTGATTCCCTCCAGCCTATTGTCTATTCAGCATGTAGTAAACAATTGTGAGTAGGTTGATAAGAAATTTAAATTTTATAGTAAATTTCCTTTCTTATTATACCTACCACAGTTGTTTACATGGAGGCCCTCCCGTCTTCTTACACGGGTAAGAATCCTTCCTCCCCGCTGATCACATAACTCTAACTTTGGCAGATTAAAAAAGAATGAGTCTTTAGCGATGTATATGCGCACTGGCAACGGAAGTCATGGAGTTGTACTTGGGAGAGAGCGTCCCGTACTGGGTCTGCGATGGTTACTCTCGACCCAGTTTTGGCTTACTTGTTCTTGGTGCTTTTGCACCACTTTTCTTTCCCAAATTGCTATGGGAAAGACAAAAATAGAGAGTATATTATCCGAGTTAGGGGCTTCCACTGTAGTGCAACCCTGTAGTAAACAATTGTGGTAGGTTACTGTAAGGTATAATAAGAAAGGAAATTTACTATAAAATTTAAATTTCTGAATTCAAACCAAACATTTTGCAATCTCAGTACTCATTCACATAAAAAAATTAATTCTTCTTTAACTCCTGAAAGCCTTATTTTGACTTTAATCACTTTTTACACTTTACATTTGCAAGTTACATCCCAAGAACCTTGTCACTTGTTTCTAGGAAAGTCATGGCTGCCTAATTATGCAGCCAAGTCTTGCCTAGACACAACTGCCAAGCCACAGAATGTAGTATTATGTAGACTGTCCAAGTGTAGCAAATACAACTAGATGGTGTCACTTGTGTGCAAAGCACACTATAGTGTATCCCCGCATTTGCATCCTTGACTTAGTATGAATGCCTGATACAAAGATGAAATGTATTATATGACACACTAAAATCACATTGAGTGGCACAGCTTCATGCGCACATACAGACTCCACTGCAACATTTGAGCATGCTTTAGAGTTTCGAATTACATACATGTACTCTGGGAGCCTTTCTCCGGAAACGGTCTAAGAAAGCATGAAAGTGGCAACGGTGGAACAGCCACGTGGCACCACAAAAATCCGAAACATTCGTGCACATCTACAGACCCTACTGCAACATTTGAGCATAGTTTTAGCATTTCAAATTACATACTCTAGGAGCTTTTTGCCGGAAACAGTCTAAGAAAACACAAAAGTGGCAACGGTGACACCGCCACGTGGCACCAGAAAAATCTTAAACCTTCCTGTGCATTTACAGACTCAACTGCAACATCTCAGCATGGTTTTAGCATTTCGAATTACATATTCTAGGAGCCTTTCGCCGGAAACGGTCTAAGAAAACACGAAAGTGTCAATGGTGGCACAGCCACGTGGCACCTGAAAAATCCAAAACCTTCCAGTGCTTCTACAGACCCCATTGCAACATTTAAGCATGGTTTTAATGTTTTGAATTATATACCCTAGGAGCCTTTTGCCTGAAACGGTCTAAGAAAACGCGAAAGTGGCAACGGCACAGCCACTTGGCAGCTGAAAAATCCAAAACCTTCGTGCACATCTACAGACCCCACTGCAACATTTGAGCATGGTTTTAGTGTTTCGAATTACATACCCTAGGAGCCTTTCACCAGAAAGGGTCTCAGAAAACATGAAAGTGGCAACGGTGGCACAGCCACATGGCAGCTGAAAAATCCAAAACCTTCGTGCACATCTACAGACCCCACTGCAACATTTGAGCAAGGTTTTAGCATTTCGAATTACATACCCTAGGAGCCTTTCGCTGGAAACGGTTTAAGAAAACACGAAAGTGGCAACAGTAGCACAGCCACGTGGCACCCAAAAAATCTGAAACCTTCATGAGCATCTACAGACCCTACTGCAACATCTGAGCATGCTTTTAGCATTTCGAATTACATACCCTAGGAGCCTTTTGCTGGAAACGGTCTAAGAAAAAACAAAAGTGGCAAGGGTGGCACAGCCACGTGGCAGCTGAAAAATCCGAAACCTTCGTGCGCATCTACAGATCCCACTGCAACATTTGAGCATGGTTTTAGCATTTTGAATTACATATCTTACGAGCCTTTCGCCAGAAACGGTCTAAGAAAACACTAAAGTGGCAACGGTGGCACAGCCACGTGGCACCCGAAAAATCCGAAACTTTCGTACGCATCTATAGACCCTACTGCAACATATGAGCATGGATTTAGCGTTTCGAATTACATACCCTACGAGCCTTTCGCCGGAAAAGGTCTAAGAAAACACAAAAGTGGCAACGGTGGCACAGCCACGTGGCACCCAAAAAATCCGAAACCATCGTACGCATCTATAGACCATACTGCAACATCTGAGAATAGTTTTAGCATTTCGAATTACATACCCTACGAGACTTTCGCCGAAAACAGTGTAAGAAAAACATGAAAGTGGCAGTGGTGGCACAGCCACGTGGCATTCGAAAAATCCGAAACCTTTGTGCACATCTATAGTCCCTACTGCAACATCTGAGCATGGTTTTATCGTTTCGAATTACATACCCTAGGACCATTTCGCCGGAAACGATCTAAGAAAACACAAACGTGGCAACGGTGGCACAGCCACGTGGCACCTGAAAAATCTGAAACCTTCATACGCATCTATAGACCCTAATGCAACATATGAGCATGGTTTTAGCATTTTGAATTACATACCGTACGAGCCTTTCGCCGGAAACGGTCTAAGAAAACACAAAAGTGGCTACGGTGGCATAGCCACGTGGCACCCGGAAAATCCAAATATCTTCGTACGCATCTATAGACCATACTGCAACATCTGAGCATCGATTTAGCATTCCGAATTACATACCCTACGAGCCTTTCGCCGGAAAAGGTCTAAGAAAACACAAAAGTGGCAACGGTGGCACAGCCTGTGGCACCCAAAAAATCCGAAACCTTCGTACGCATCTATAGACCATACTGCAACCTCTGAGAATAGTTTTAGCATTTCGAATTACATACCCTACGAGACTTTCGGCGAAAACGGTCTAAGAAAACATAAAAGTGGCTAAAGTGGCACAGCCACGTGGCACCCGAAAAATCCGAAACCTTTGTGCACATCTATAGTCCCTACTGCAACATATGAGCATGGTTTTAGCATTTCGAATTACTTTCCCTACGAGCCTTTCGCCGGAAACGATCTAAGAAAAACATGAAAGTGGCTATGGTGGCACAGCCACGTGGCACCCGAAAAATCCAAAACCTTCGTACGCATCTATAGACCATACTGCAACATCTGAGCATGGATTTAGCATTTCGAATTACATACCCTACGAGCCTTTCACCGGAAAAGGTCTAAGAAAACACAAAAGTGGCAATGGTGGCACAGCCACGTGGCACCCAAAAAATCCAAAACCTTCGTACGCATCTATAGACCATACTGCAACATCTGAGAATAGTTTTAGCATTTCGAATTACATACCCTACGAGACTTTCGGTGGAAACGGTCTAAGAAAACATAAAAGTGGCTAAAGTGGCACAGCCACGTGGCACCCGAAAAATCCGAAACCTTTGTGCACATCTATAGTCCCTACTGCAACATATGAGGATGGTTTGAGCATTTCGAATTACATTCCCTACGAGCCTTTCGCCGGAAAGGATCTAAGAAAACACGAAAGTGGCTACGGTGGCACAGCCACGTGGCACCCGAAAAATCAGAAACCTTTGTGTGCATCTATAGACCCTACTGCAACATATGAGCATGGGTTTAGCATTTCGAATTACATACCCTACGAGCCTTTCGCCGGAAACAGTTCAAGAAAACACAAAAGTGGCTACGGTGGCACAGCCACGTGGCACCCGAAAAATCCAAAACCTTCCTGCGCATCTATAGCCCCTACTGCAACATCTGAGCATGGATTTAGCGTTTCGAATTACATATCCTACGAGCCTTTTGCCGGAAACGGTCTAAGAAAACACAAAAGTGGCTACGGTGGAACAGCCACGTGGCACCCGAAAAATCCGAAACCTTTGTGCGCATCTATAGACCCTACTGCAACATCTGAGCATGGATTTAGCATTTCGAATTACATATCCTACGAGCCTTTTGCCGGAAACGGTCTAAGAAAACACAAAAGTGGCTACGGTGGCACAGCCACGTGGCACCCGAAAAATCCGAAACCTTCCTACATATCTACAGATCATTTAGCAACACCCTAGTAGCGGGGGAGGAATTCGCTAGAATTGTGCACTTGGTGATACCTTCCTGAAATTTGGCATGATGTAAGGGTAGGCATCAGAGATTTCAAAATCGATCGGCTACAAGTTGGCACCATCCTCTAGCCACCACTAGCAGCGAAATCCAAAATGGCCGCCAAGCGGATCGAAAAAAAGCTATTTTCGCCGATCGCACAACTGAAGCTCCAAACCTAACACCATACATGTGCTGTAATTGATGTGAATGATGGAGTGAAGCCCTTGGAACAAGTTGGGGGGAAGATTAATGGATAATGGGATCAGAATTTCCGTCGATGTGTGCGTCTGTGTGTCTGACTGTCAGTATGATCGTCCGTCCGTAGATAAATTAGTGTTGAATGTTTCTCGGGAATGCAATGGTCAAATGAACATGGTATGAGAGATTCCTGTCAACACATGAACAAGGGTACTCGATAGTATGCAGCAGTGGGGATACTTGGACATTTGATAATCCAATTAAAGTGACAGTCTATTCTCAACTTCCGGCATTTTCGATAGATTTATTTTCTAAGAAAATAAAACTATCAAATTTCTAGAGGAGTTCTGGTTCAATCTCAACACCATAGCGACACGTCTGCCAGCAAGGGCAGTGCTGGAATGAACTCGGGATGCATTAGTTCCCGTTGTTAATTATACAATGTTATCTTGCCAGTATAGAACATTGGCAAAATGGGACTAGAAGGGGTGAGTGTATGTTTGCAGTCATTCGAGGTACAGGAATATTTTTTGACTACAAGTAGTATTCTTCATTTTCGGCCAGTTAAGATGTGGTGTGTTCCAAGTCAGGATTAATGTTGCCGACACTTAATGCCCATCCCTCATGGTATGCTACTTTACCAGGGATATAGAGATATAGCCACCACTGGGAGCCAAAACATGACCTTTGATGTCGATGAGTGGTCGAAATGTTTTAGCGAATAACTTATCGAAATATGATCCGGTATGGCAATTTGATACCTTACGTTAGATTTATTAGATCAACTCAGGTATGGATTCATTGAGACATGAGTGCGCTACAAGATGAAGGATTTCCAAGTTGATTTGCTATGGAGTAGGAACTGACTAGTCACATGTGGCCTATGGCCAGAGAAAGACAAGGATACCATAGATGAACACACGGGTGAACGAAGGTATCAACTGTTGTACAGAGGCAAAATAGTTGGGGATATTGTATCATGCTATGCATGAATTAACACCGTCTTGTGCAGTAAATAACAGACTATTTTCCGAAATCTAAAACTGTATTCCTATACCCCGGACAATGTAGCAAGCCACATGGGATGAACATTTGTTAGCAAAATCAACTCAACTAGAAACATGACATGTGTTAACTGGCCGAAAATGGAAAAAAAAATACCAGAATAGGAGATGACTGGTCCTAACATGACAGTATACTACTCAATATTGTTACAACAGCCACCTTCACACTTACACAAAGGTGTGCACCTTAATCCAGCTTTCAAGCATTTGCAATTGCCCTTGCAGGCCTTGGCACAACTACAGTGGAGCATCAGTGCACATGCAGCACTTGCGTCTCCTAGGTGAGTCCAAAATGGGACCAGAATATTGAGACGTGGATTCCACTCCCATCCGTACTGTGATGGGTCTGGCACACATAAGTGTTTCTGCAGAGCACGATGCCAAATGAAAGATGACACAAGAATTACCCTTTTTACATGTTGATACAGAGCTGCTTTGGTGGGCGGGATGTTTTCCATAGACTTAAGGCCATGTGTGAACATATGCCGTCTCGCATCATTGACACGTGTACTGACACAACTGTTACTGTACATCTGTATGGTGAGTTTTTCGATATGCTGCATATGAGGGGAATCCTCTGAAAAGACTTGCGGATTCTCAGTCAATTCTATCATCATTTCAGTTGATGCGGGAAAATTCATCCATGCATTCCATCCTGTCTTCTTCCCAATGCCGAGCATGCTGGATGTTACATCACAACCTGTGAAGGCGTGGAAGAAAGTCAGGGCCTTACAGTAATCAGGTCCAAGTTGTGAAGCTATCTCATGAATTGGCATATCTTTATATGCCTTTCCAATTCCAAACCCAATCCACAGCTCACTGAGTCCAAGGTCACGGAATGTTGCGAAATGGTGCAAAGACAGAATGACGACATCAGAATCAACCGTGCGAAGAAAAGCTATTTTGTGACCTTGTGAGACTGCATGGTTGAGATGAAGCATCATGCGCGTGTCTGCTTCCTCGTGGTTCGATGGAGATATGTCACATAAGCTAACATCCTTATTGCATAGTACATATTCTCCTGATGTCGTTAACAACTGGTACTCGGATGTTGATGTTAATTTCAGCAGTTCAGCAGACAGGAACTTGAAAAATTCGTCTTTATTCTCACTAACTTTCAAGAATGCCTGCCAATTCTTCCCTTTAGGTAAAGGGACGTTCTCGGACACCCGTATCAACCTAACTGCTGTCTCACCGAGGCGTTTTGCTCGCGTCTGATTCTTCAAACTGCCTTCGGGGTAACAGTCATAGATCGCATCAACCCTTGTGGTGTTCGTGTTAATCAGAGATTCGATGTATGGCAATAATTGCAATCGAGCATATTCTCCAAACAGATCCGCTTTCTGTGGTTTGATTACATGGACTACAGCAGGCATATCCAAGATGACAACTGAAGCTTGTCTAGCTGCTGAATTCTTCCCTTGTGCAGGAATAGCTGGTAAACAATTGAGAATTTGAGATTTTGTCCCACTCCGTAGCTTACCTCTATCGGATAATGCTGGCGGATCACGTGCATTCTCGTGCATGAAAAACTCATCCATGTTTGAATCAGGCCGGGCTTGCAGTGAAACGAACATCTGGGTAACTATTGCGGCAGTTGCTTTACTTGACATGAGTTTGTCTCGGCCTTTGTCCAGGTTGGCTGGGGGTGGGTTAAGGAAGGTATATATATTTGCCTTGGGAATAACATCATTCAGGGGTACGGTGCATTCCACAAGCCTTTCCTTCAAGAAAGTGGAATATAAATGCTTGCCCCTTTCGGGTAATGACCGTAAACTCTTACTAACTTCGGGGTCCATATATTCACCAGTATCTAATGTCACCAGCTGACCACTAGTTTCATCATAAGGGTTGATAATGAGTCCCTGATTCACCAGATCGAGGAGAGATTTCAATTGATTCAGAAATTTTTTCTGCTCTGATACCGAACTTTCCGGGTGTTCCGTGTTATCTGATGATGTTGTGTGGAAACTTGCATATTCATACTCATCTATAACACGCAGAACTTCTGACCTTGAAAGCTCAATAACGACTTTCTCTTCAGCCTGGCCATAGAGACCTTTTGGACCACTGTCTTCTTTGAGTAGTTGGATACTATGTTCTTGGCTCTGATCTAAACCCATCATACTGAACTTCCTCTCACTACGCTGGACCACAAAATGGCCTTCCATGAATTTGTTGTGGATTGAAGGATGCCGCCTGGGTAGCTGAGACATGTCTCTCAGAAATACGGGGACCCACCGACAATAATTTGTATGTCCTAGGGCAAAAAAGTAACTGCACAACTCATCGATAGAACACAGTGTACCAGGCCAGTTACCGATTCGTTGGTTCCGAACGAATTGACAGCTTGTCAAGAGAAAGTTCCGAACGATTTCACCCCAATAGCGCGCAGTTGGAGATTGTGAAAGAATCCTCTGTTCCCACATTTCAAATGACTCATGGGGCCCAGTCTGCTGACAGTAAATCTCATAAGCATTCTTTCTGAGGATCTCAAGCCAAGCTAGAGTGAGAAGATATGCCTGTCGCGTCCTCTTGACATGTTTCCCACCAAGTAGGGATGATGCTACACCGGGTGTGAATATCTTTGCGAGGTGAAACATTCGCTCCCAACCAGAACCACCCATAAGCTTACCACCAGCTTCTTGGGTGCACATTTCAAGATGCAGGAATCCAATCATACACACCATTCGATCCTCACCTATCTCCTCTGGGAACAGCCATTGACATTTTTTCTGCCTGGCATACAACGGACAGTCACCTTCAATGACAGGTATCTGGCCGGGGTTTACGAAAGCAGTAGCTTCCCTGACCACATACATAGCATGCTTCTGCATACTGAGTGAGTCCGCTTTCTGCTCACTGAAAACAGGGAATACCCCAATAACTGCACGAGGTTTGACATTGTCTTGATCTTCATGTTTTGAAAAGAAGCCTGAAAAGGTCACAGGGACTTCATCAAGCTGCCAGCTGCCATCAACCTTCCCTTTATTGCTGATCTGTGACACATGAGACAACCAGTCATTCTCTCCCACGTTCAAATCTGCATATTCATTGGGCCGTACATTACATTCATCTGGAGATTCAAGCCTGATGTCCCCACCAAAGTCTTCAACGAAAGGAACAAATGCATAGTCGTCTGGGAGTTCAATTTGTGTGTCTTCTGGAACATCTAAACTCAGTGGTGGGGGATCAGTACCCACATTGTCCCTGCTCAGTTGACCAATGAGTGTGATGGACGTACCATGCATATCAGATCTACCAGATACATCAATGTTATCAGTGGTTCCTATCGAGAAAACATTACGTTTGCAGTTAGCTGGGACTACAACACCTTCGTTCTTGAACCGCAGTGAAACAGCTCTCGCGAAACTCCTGCGAACATCCATTACGCGATCATAAGAGACAGAGAGTCCCATTTGATGAAAATCTCTGATAAGATTTTTCATACGATCATGGGCATGCAACTTCAAACCCACATAAAGAGGCATTGGAGTTTCTCTGTCACGTCTCTGGTGAACATTTTGTGCATGTTCGGAGCGTTTCGCTGAATTGCTGATCAACATCTGTGAAATAGTACAAGCCACTCGAGTCTTGGCATTAACAGTCTCATCATCGCCTAAGTTCTGTATACTACATGTGCCCTCAAGTAGAACTCTAAGAAGAGTCAGGAGTGAGTTGGGTACAGGCTCGCTCAAGCAATAAGATGAAAATGATCCCGTGAAAGGAGCTTGAGATATGAGTATGTGTTTACGCAGAAGAAGACCCACATCAACTATCTTTTTTGCCTCTTCCTCAGACACTATACGAGTTAAAGATTCGGACAACAAGGAGCCAACTCGAAACCTACTTGAAATAAACACATCTCTACCCTGTGTGAAGGCGTCCCAGCCATCGCCCAATTTCTGCAACAAATGTTCTTTGAATCGAGTGGAATGTATTTCTTCACTAAGCCAATCAGAACCGACTTGCTTCAACCTCCGACTGTACAGATTCTTGAGATCGACAAGCTTCATCGCGGAATCGTTGTGTTCAACAAATGTTATGAGCTCTGCCATAACGAGAGGGTCATAGGGCAGGCCTGACGCGGAATGTTCGGCGTTCTTCGACTTTTTAGATTTAGCCGCTCGTGCTTCATTGGCAAGCTTACAATAACAGGTTTTGTGATAGTAAAGATCACTAGCAGCGGAATCAAATGCTGCATTGACCCGAGAAAAAACAACCCAGTTCTCGGCTTCCTTTGCCATAATTTTGAGTTTATTGTTATCAGACATTGATCTGCAAATAGGCTCACTGCTGTCACCTTCGCGTTTGTGACAATAAACACACTGGGGCAGTTTCCTGTCACAGCCAGATTCAAAACTTGTCCGTGTTCTTTTAGGACTCAGCGTGGAGCAGGATGCCACTGCCTCATTTCGCTCTCGCTTGTGTAGCACGCGCTGTACGATGTGAGTCCGAATACTGTCACGGCATGTCTTATGATATATTGCCTTATTCGTCAACAGTGACATCGACATACACTCATCACTCTCTCTCATCAAACAATCAATGGTCAAATTATATGGAAGCTCAACGCCATTATCTAGGAAGCGCGTTATGTCTTCCTCAATAGCTTTATAGGCGTCATGAAAACGAGATTCTCTATACGGACGCATCAATTTCTTGGAACTGTCTTGCTGGCAAAAGCAACAACGTTCCCAGTCAGTACTAGTCCGTACACGAAGAGGATTCTCACTCATTCTGTGAATGATTTTTGTGAACAATCGCGTTCTCGAATTAATTTCGACAGACAAATCAGAATTGCTTGCGGAATTACGCCAAACAAGAGATTGTATGGCAAAGAGACTGCTTCATAAAGAGCGTTGTTTCTCCGGGATCAGCGTCATTCAGGTTTGCCTGAATGACGCTGATCCCGGAGAAACAACGCTCTTTTCAAGTTCCAAGAAATTGATGCGTCCGTATAGAGAATCTCGTTTTATTCTACATCATCTCCCACGTCTGTTTCCAACACGTGCGTGGATCAGAGTTCACTTTCGCGCCCTTACAATCGGATGTATAGTCGGTAGACCGTCGAAAAGGAGGTTCCCTTCAGCCGCTGGTGGCCATTTTGGATTGTGCCGCTACTGGTCGCCACCGGTCGGTGTCAACTTGTAGCCGATCGTTTTTGAGAACCTCATAGCCTACACTAACAGTGTGCCAAATTTCAAGAAGGTATCACCAAGTGCACAATTCACCTGTATGTGACGAATTCCTCCCCCGCTATAGTGTAATTTTAGAACTCTGAATTACATAGGTTGGGACTATTCAGCAAAAAAGTGAAAAAATAACGCATTTTTAAGTGGCTCCACAGAAGCCACCTGGTGGCACAAAAATTTAAAAGTTGTATTTTTGGGTTGCACAGACCCTATCGAACAACTGTAGAAAGTTACAGCATTTCGAATTACAAAACCGGACGTACGGACGGAGATCTTGACAATATCCCCGCATTTTTTAAAATGCGGGGATAACAATTTATAATAGACATTACAAAGACTGATCATTATTTCATTGTTACGGTTTGTTATAAAACTTACTACATGTTCTATACATATAGTAGCTTCTGTATTTGTGTTCTCAGCTCAATATGAAGGTAACATTTCTTGTTTGTGTGTTTCTTCTTCCAAACAAATTCCCAATTGGAGCCTTCATGATAGGAATTTTCCCAATTGCACGGGCGCTGAGAGCCTTAGAAGACCCCTAGGTGTGTAATAATAAATCTGGTAACAGAAAGAAATCTGAGATCTCATAACAATAACTTCAGTTTAACTAATCTGAACTTTAATAATAAAAAAAGGATATGAAAAGAAAATAGTACCATTTTTTTTCATCACTTACAGAAAATTAAGACAGAAATACTTATCAGTTAGGCCAAACTAACATGATTTTGGGGTATTGGAATAAGGCCCCATTGGGTTACCACTAATAGATATTCTGATCAAGCCTGGAAATAAACAGACTGTCATTTGCCAAATGGGAGACACGATTTGATTCGAAAAAAAAAGGTGTGATTTGCAGATGCCTATTTGTGATGGGATGATGATCAGATCTGACTTGAGAAGAATTACCAGCTTTGTGATTACTTGGGCCCAGCCAAAGTTTGAAGATTCAATGACATGTTGACATTAATGATCTGATTTGAGAACTGACATCAGAACAGCTTTCTTATTTTCTTATTTTTCTTTCGTATAATTTTGAATCATGTTCTGGTAACTCAGGAAGGGGAGATGGCAAACAAGTGTCTTCTATCAGGGTAATCATATTGCTTAAAGGAAAGAATGTTGCACTTTCGGTTTCAATTGGGTTATTGATATGCTTGTCTACCTTAGAAGTTACATTGTCTCAACAGTATAAAATGGATCTCAATAGTACTTAATGTATAAAGTGTATCTCAGCTGCACTTACATGTATAAAGTGTATCTCAATAGTACTTACATGTATAAAGTGTATCTCAACAGTACTTACATGTATAAAGTGTATCTCAACAGTACTTACATGTATAAAGTGTATATCAACAGTACTTACATGTATAAAGTGTATCTCAACACTACTTACATGTATAAAGTGTATCTCAACAGTACTTACATGTATAAAGTGTTTCTCAACAGTGCTTACATGTATAAAGTGCATCTCAACAGTACTTACATGTATAAAGTGTATCTCAACAGTACTTACATTTATGAAGTGTATTTCAACAGTACTGACATGTATAAAGTGTATCTTAACAGTACTTTCATGTATAATCAACAGTACTTACATGTATAAAGTGTATCTCAACAGTACTTACATGAATAAAGTGTATCTTGGGAATCCTGTTCTCTACTTTTATAATTACTATTGTAGCAATGTACCTTGTGACCTTTGCACTCGGGTACTAACATGGGTGCCAGAAGCACTTCAGGGGAGGGGGTCATACCCTGGGGAAGGGCTTTTACTTGCACTAGCAGCCCCGCCATGACATGCTGAAGCAGGCATATCTCAAAGGCTGAAGGTCTGAGAGAGATGGGGGAGTTTGAGAGGTGTCCCCTCCCATTGGAAGAAGGGTGGGCGCAAACTTCCTCCAACTCCCCATTTAATTTTGATAGCTCCAAGAATGGATTTGGAGTTTACATGTATTTTAGCTTTACTTTGAGAATGAATCATTGAAAAAAATTTAGTGACAATCCTGTGAAGCACATTGTCTTCCTTCTCAGCCCCAGTGCTTCCAGCATTCCTGGGTATTTATGCTACCCACGTTATGTGCAAATCACAAGAAAACAAGCCTAAAAATAATTTTCATTGCGCTTCCAGACAAAATGTCAGACACCAAATAAATCATGTCTGTCATTTAAGAATGATATCTGACATATTACAAAATGGAGTTTGAGAATTCGAAATAATGTGTTTTAAATGCCTGATTTGATGTCAATCTTGACATTAGACGCCTGATTTGATGTCCATCTTGACATTAGACACCTGATTTGATGTCAATCTTGACATTAGACACCTGATTTGATGTCAATCTTGACAATAGATGCCTGATTTGATGTCAATCTTGACATTAGATGCCTGATTTGATATCAATCTTGACATTAGACACCTGATTTGATGTCAATCTTGACATTAGACACCTGATTTGATGTCAATCTTGACATTAAACGCCTGATTTGATGTCAATCTTGACATTAGACACCTGATTTGATGTCAATCTTGACATTAGACATCTGATTTCATGTCAATCTTGACATTAGACACCTGATGTCATGTCAATCTTGACATTAGATACCTAATTTGATGTCAATCTTGAGATTAGACACCTGATTTGATGTCAATCTTGACATTAGATGCATAATTTGATGTCAATCATGACATTAGACACCTGATTTGATGTGAATCTTGACATTAGATGCTTAATTTGATGTCAATCTTGACATTAGATGCCTGATTTGATGTCAATCTTGACAATAGACACCTGATTTGATGTCAATCTTGACATTAGATGCCTGATTTCATGTCAATCTTGACATTAGATGCCTGATTTGATGTCAATCTTGACATTAGATGCCTGATTTCATGTCAATCTTGACATTAGATGCCTGATTTGATGTCAATCTTGACATTAGATACCTGATTTGATGTCAGTCTTGACATTAGACACCTGATTTGATGTCAATCTTGACATTAGATGCCTGTTTTGATGTCAATCTTGACATTAGATACCTGATTTGATGTCAATCTTGACATTAGACACCTGATTTGATGTCAATCTTGACATTAGATGCTTAATTTGATGTCATTCTTGACATTAGATGCCTGATTTGATGTCAATCTTGACATTAAATGCTTAATTTGATGTCAATCTTGACATTAGACATCTGATTTAATGTCAATCTTGACATTAGATACCTGCTTTGATGTCAATCTTGACAATAGATGCCTGATTTTATGTCAGTCTTGACATTAGACGCCTGATTTGATGTCAGTCTTGACATTAGACATCTGATTTGATGTCAGTCTTGACATTAGATACCTGATTTGATGTCAATCTTGACATTACACACCTGATTTGATGTCAGTCTTGACATTAGACACCTGATTTGATGTCAATCTTGACACTACACGCCTGATTTCATGTCAGTCTTGACATTAGACACCTGCTTTGATGTCAGTCTTGACAATAGATGCCTGATTTGATGTCAGTCTTGACATTAGACATCTGATTTCATGTCAATCTTGACATTAGATGCCTGATTTGATGTCAATCTTGACATTAGACATCTGCATTGATGTCAATCTTGACATTAGACACCTGCTTTGATGTCAATCTTGACATTAGATGCCTGATTTGATGTCAATCTTGACATAAGATACCTGATTTGATGTCAGTCTTGACATTAGACACCTGATTTGACGTCAGTCTTGACATTAGACACCCGATTTGATGTCAATCTTGACATTAGATACCTGATTGGATGTCAATCTTGACATTACACACCTGATTTGATGTCAGTCTTGACATTAGACACTTGATTTGATGTCAATCTTGACATTAGATGCCTGATTTCATGTCAGTCTTGACATTAGACACCTGCTTTGATGTCAATCTTGACAATAGACACCTGATTTGATGTCAGTCTTGACATTAGATGCCTGATTTGATGTCAATCTTGACATTCGATACCTGATTTGATGTCAATCTTGTCATTAGATGCCTGATTTGATGTCAATCTTGACATTAGACATCTGATTTCATGTCAATCTTGACATTAGATACCTGCTTTGATGTCAATCTTGACAATAGATGCCTGCTTTGATGTCAATCTTGACAATAGATGCCTGATTTTATGTCAGTCTTGACATTAGACATCTGATCTCATGTCAATCTTGACATTAGATGCCTGATTTGTTGTCAATCTTGACATTAGATGCCTGATTTGATGTCAGTCTTGACATTAGACATCTGATTTGATGTCAATCTTGACATTAGATACCTGATTTGATGTCAATCTTGACATTACACACCTGATTTGATGTCAGTCTTGACATTAGACACCTGATTTGATGTCAATCTTGACACTAGACGCCTGATTTCATGTCAGTCTTGACATTAGACACCTGCTATGATGTCAATCTTGGCAATAGATGCCTGATGTCATGTCAGTCTTGACATTAGACAACTGATTTTATGTCAATCTTGACATTAGACGCCTGGTTTGATGTCAATCTTGACATTAGACATCTGCTTTGATGTCAGTCTTGACAATAGATGCCTGATTTGATGTCAGTCTTGACATTAGACATCTGATCTCATGTCAATCTTGACATTAGACGCCTGATTTGATGTCAATCTTGACATTAGACATCTGATTTCATGTCAATCTTGACATTAGACACCTGCTTTGATGTCAGTCCTGACAATAGATGCCTGATTTGATGTCAGTCTTGACATTAGACATCTGATTTCATGTCAATCTTGACATTAGACATCTGGTTTCATGTCAATCATGACATTAGAACCTGATTTGATGTCAATCTTCACATTAGATGCCTGATTTGATGTCAATCTTGACATTAGACATCTGATTTGATGTCAATCTTGACATTAGATACCTGATTTGATGTCAATCTTGACATTACACACCTGATTTGATGTCAGTCTTGACATTAGACACCTGATTTGATGTCAATCTTGACACTAGACGCCTGATTTCATGTCAGTCTTGACATTAGACACCTGCTATGATGTCAATCTTGGCAATAGATGCCTGATGTCATGTCAATCTTGACATTAGACACCTGCTTTGATGTCAGTCCTGACAATAGATGCCTGATTTGATGTCAGTCTTGACATTAGACATCTGATTTCATGTCAATCTTGACATTAGACGCCTGGTTTCATGTCAATCATGACATTAGAACCTGATTTGATGTCAATCTTCACATTAGATGCCTGATTTGATGTCAATCTTGACATTAGACATCTGATTTCATGTCAATCTTCACATTAGATGCCTGATTTGATGTCAATCTTGACATTAGACACCTGATTTGATGTCAATCGTGACATTAGACACCTGATTTGATGTCAATCTTGACATTAGACATCTGATTTCATGTCAATCTTCACATTAGATGCCTGATTTGATGTCAATCTTGACATTAGACACCTGGTTTGATGTCAATCGTGACATTAGATGCCTGGTTTGATGTCAATCTTGACATTAGACACCTGATTTGATGTCACTCTTGACATTAGACACCTGATTTGATGTCCCTCTTGACATTAGATGCCTGTTTTGATGTCAATCTTGACATTAGACACCTGATTTGATGTCAATGTTGACATTAGATGCCTGATTTGATGTCAATATTGACATTAGATGCCTGATTTGATGTCAATCTTGACATTAGACATCTGATTTCATGTCAATCTTCACATTAGATGCCTGATTTGATGTCAATCTTGACATTAGATACCTGATTTGATGTCAATCTTGACAATAGATGCCTGATTTGATGTCAATCGTGACATTAGATGCCTGGTTTGATGTCAATCGTGACATTAGATGCCTGGTTTGATGTCAATCTTGACATTAGACACCTGATTTGATGTCACTCTTGACATTAGACACCTGATTTGATGTCCCTCTTGACATTAGATGCCTGTTTTGATGTCAATCTTGACATTAGACACCTGATTTGATGTCAATGTTGACATTAGATGCCTGATTTGATGTCAATATTGACATTAGATGCCTGATTTGATGTCAATCTTGACATTAGACACCTGATTTGATGTCAGTCTTGACATTAGACATCTGATTTCATGTCAGTCTTGACATTAGACACCTGCTTTGATGTCAGTCTTGACAATAGATGCCTGATTTGATTCAAGATTGAATTCAAGGCTAGTAATTAGAGATGGGTGATATCAGAATTTTGAGTTCGGAAACAGTTTCGTTTTTTTTAAGGGGGTATACCTCGGTATCGGTTTGGTATTTCACTTGACTGAGATTTGCTGATAGTACCAATTTAAATGGAATTCACATCAGAAAAATGCAGAATAGTTGTTCTCATATCATTCTACCACAATGCCACATTTGGCATTGCCAGAAAGCCTGAAAATAATTTTCATTGCGCTTCCAGACAAAATGTCAGACACCAAATAAATCATGTCCGTCAAAATGGAGTTTGAGAATTCGAAATAATGCGTTTTGGGTGTACATGTACCTTCATCTTAAAACTGCTCAGAATTCTTCCAACCGGACCTTGTTTGGCAGGGCTCAGTGAGCCCTGCCAACAAGCCAGAAAATAAGCAGACTGACATCTGCAAAATTAGGTCTCAAGTGGGTGAATTTAGTGATACTATCCTGCACAGCAGGGTAGCATCACTAAATTTACCCTCTGTGAACCTCAGTCTGAATCAGGGTCCCAAAACGAAACAGAAAGAGGTACCCAGAGGATAAATGGCTCACTGTATGGAATATCATCATCAAATTCATAGGCACTCTCCCATAAATTGTAACTAGGCAAATTAATAACATATCCTGATAGCCCAAAATAATTCAGCACTCTACTAGTACCAGTTAAAACAAACTACTGTCACTACTATTAGATGGCAATAGATGTATACATTGATTGCCCAATATTGCTGTTCAAACTGTCTGATAGTGGCAGAAGGGATACTATTTACCTAAAAGCTTGAACTCCTCCGACTAGTCGACTGCACAATTGAGAGTCGACTACTGGTTTGCCCAGAGTCGACATCGACTAGTCGAACTAATCGTTTGAGTACTACTGATCACTGAACTTCATTGATAATTTTGGCATCAGACATTTTGACTGTTGGTTTCAAACCTCAGTCATACATTGGCCTTTTTGTACGTGACATTGTCCTTGTCTGACCACTTATTTTCTGGTATGATTACCAGTGTGCTCAACAGTAATGAAAACCAATCATATCTACAGTTAAAACTAGAAGTCCTGTCCCGAATTGTGCGCTTATCTGGGCTTAATTGCGCGTAGGAATTGTGCGCAATTGCCATATCGAATGGCATCCAAAACACGGCAGGTTCTCCTGATTACTCATAGCAAACACAGGCAATGTTTCTGCCGATGGACCTCCGGGTTACCTGGAGGTCCATTGGCTGAAACATTGCTTGTGCACAGGACATGTGTACAGAATTTGATAGCCTTGCTATGGTCATAACGCGTAGATTAACGCGCAGATCGACGTGCTATTTGTGCGCATTTCATGACAGGACTTCTAGTTTTAACTGTACACTACAGTAATTTTGTGACTTGTTCCAAACACACCTCAACTTTTAAAACTGTATTTTAGGTGTATGCAGTCTCAGAGGCTGTGCCCTGATCATGCCATCTTCAAGAGGTCCTGCTGACAATAGACAAAGTACTTTTGCAGTGATTTCTCGACAAATTACTAGTAAGGCAGCCAAGATTTGGCTAGAAATTACTGCTAGCAGCTGGACATGGACATGTGGCAGTTTTGTGAGAATTTAGAACGATCGCCTAAGTCCCAGACAGTTAACAAAATCAGGCACTCCTCTCATCAAAATGAACCCTTCAACTCTTATCAAGCCTCAACAGGGACTCATAAATAGTGAATGTAGGAAAGTTTGAAAATTCAGACAGTTTCAATAATCATTGATTGGTTCAGTTTGGTTTTCTGGCAGGGACCGACCTGGGCATGCGCCAGTGCGTATTTGGTTCTGAAACATCAGGACCTGGCTCTTAAATCTCAGAAATAGGCTTCTCAGTTGGCGTGTAACTTCTCAGATCATATTTTGATATTCTTTCGATGGATAATCGAGAGAGACACTCTTACATGTATTATATATATGATTATCATTTATCATTGTTGTAGAGTGCTTAAGTTAATACTTCAAGACTTAATTACCAAGCATTAATCTTCACTGGTTTCTGATCAAGTCTTGGCTGCCTAAATAGGCAGCCAAGACTTGATCAGAAACCACAGTGAAGATTAATGTTTGCTATAGTGTACTAAATGAAAATGAAAATGATGAGAGCTATTACATACTTGCAGTGTGTGTTACAAACAGCAGTGTGACTCCGTAAATTGAAATCTGGCGCATGAATTGAAAAAATAGGCTTCGAGGCTAGAGCGTATTTTAAATAGTCCTGATCGGTCCCTGTTCTGGTATGCCCATGATACAGTGAAACCCACTTAATTGGATATCTCTGAATAACCCTGTTAATTGAATATAAATTACCAACACAAAACCATTTACCATACATGTATCTCCAGTACAAATTTGACTTGTTAATTGAATATAGGTTATAGAGTAAACTCCTGTTAATTGAATAAAAAATATTGTAACCTATCAAGAAATTACCCTGACTCTCTCCAGTTTATAGACCTAATTGGCTTCAGTGCATCCAATACAGGCATGTAATCTATTATATCTTGTTTGACAGAGCTCATGGAGCTCTGTCAAACAAGATATAATAGAATAAATGCGAAGGTTATCTCTAGAAAACAGGCAAGTGACATTATCCTTGTTAATTGAATACTCCTGTTAATTGAATAATTTTCATTGGCAAACATGGCTATTCAATTAACAGGCTTCCACTTATTGGACACTGTTTGTTTTTTCGGTATACTAACAATTTCTACTAGTAATTTTGATTCGTATGTCCCTATTGATTACAGTTCTATTATTTCTCATTTCAGATTTAACAGCATGAGGTTCATAACATCTATTTTCAAGAATCATGTATGGAAAACCAGACCTCTCACCACAGTATTGGATCACATGACAACTCGTAATCCAGCAAAATTTTTTCCTGTTACATGGTCCAGATATATCACCCTTTGTCCAGCATGTTATAGTCGATTGCGATTATTTATAAACAAAACAGAAGTTATTACCCCTGTATTCCTCCAATCGGAAAATTTTGTGGGCAGATTAGCCGTTATTGATCACAATAGAAAATATAATTATGAACACATTTTACACTACGCAGCTAAACTGTCTCGAGAACTTTTAGAAATTCATGGATCATCTTCCGATCTGGAGGGAGAAAGGGTTGCTTTTTTAGTTGAGAATGACATGTCATATGTATCAACAATTTTTGCCATATGGATGGCTGGTGGCATTGCCGTCCCACTTTCTAAAGCACATCCTGAAAGTGAACTGGAATATTTCATTGAGGACAGTCAAACTTCCATACTTGTAGCGACGACAGAATTTGAGGCCAGGCTCAAAAACATTTCTGAGAAGCATAAAATTCATTTAAAATGTTTAACCATCGATGAGTATTGTGCTGTCTTCCCTGAGACTAATAATCAATGGTTTTTATGGGAGAAACAAGTGAAAAAGAAGCGAGGTAGACTGAGACAGAAATCAAGATATGATGATCTGTTAATGACTAATGGTTATAAGAGAATGCCGGCTTTAATAGTATATACTAGTGGAACAACAGGCAAACCAAAGGTTAGAAGAAGAATATAGAGGATATCTACGCTGTTTTAGTGAATATCAGGAATTATCTCATGAGTGTGGACTTGAAAGTTTTATTTTTCACGAGCGCTTGCGCGAGTGAAAAATAATACTTTCAGATTCACACGAATGAGATAATTCCCGATATTCACTAAAACAGCATAGATTTTCTTTTTATTATATGCTACATGACATTTTAGTGTGCAATATTCAGCCCAATTCCACTGCAAACAGCTTCAAGACAATAACACAAAGCTGCCGATAGTTCCTTCAAGGCGACGTTCAAGATGATGTCATGCGCCGAAGCGTAACGTCATTTAGGAAGCTACTGAAAAAATTCACCGTGTGGACCTGAATGGATTATTTTTCATTCGCGCAAGCGCTCGCGAAAAATAAAACATTCATGTCCACACTCATGAGATAATTCCCGACACTGACTAAAATAGAGAAGATTTTCTTTTTTATTATTTGCTACGAGACATTTTATTACACAATATTCACTCCAATTCGACCCCAAATGCGTACGTTTTAAACCAATAACAAAGATCAGCTGATTGTTCCTTCAAGGCGACACCATGCACCGAAGCATGACGTTATTTAGAAAGCTACTGGGGAATATTTCTCGATATCTATCGAGTTGATAGATATCGAGAAATATCTTTTAGATAATTTGCGATAATTCACAGGCTAGCATATAATAAATCAGGGTTTCCGCTAAGGAAGCCAAAGGTCTGCTTGGTGGCTTCATTGTCTAAACCAACTTTTTCCCTATTACATAGTTACCACTTATCACAAGACTGGTTTTTAATTTAGTAGTGGTTATTGTTTTCTGAAGACGCACAGAGAAAATGCAGAAGTATTAACACATCTTCCCGATGGCTGTGTTTTTGCTGCTACAAAACATTGCCTACAGAAAGACGTATAAATACCTAGTGGTTCTGCAAGAGAAAGCTCAAGATTTGCTGATATTGCCACCAATGAAGTACACTGAGAGATGATTTTATTCTGTGAGGGGAGCTAACTGATACAAGCCCAAGCCAGAAAATAAGCAGACTGTCATCTGCAAAATGAGGTCCCCAGAGGGTGAATTTAGTGATGCTACCCTGCACTGCAGGGTAGCATCACTAAATTTACCCTCTTTGAACCTCAATGTGAATCAGGGTCTCAAAACTAAGCAGAAAGAGGACCCAGAGTATACATTGGCCCACTGGTGGGAAAGTATTATCAAATTCTCCCTCTGGGGACCTCATTTTGCAAATGTCAGATTGCTTATTTTCTGGCCTGTACAAGCCAGGTATTTAGATTACCCTAATTTCACACCATTTACAAGTGTGCCCAAATTAGAGAACGTGTAAAGACAACAAGAAAAGTATATAATTCTTTGTGCCTCGACTTAATTGTATATGAATTTTTGTGGGGGCGCGGTGGCTCAGTTGGTAGAGGTGCAGGCTGCAAGCCGAGAGGTCCTCGGTTCGAATCCCACCTGCGGCAACCACGTTGTGTCCTTGGGCAAGACACTTCACCCCGATTGCCTACATGTGGGCACGATGACGCTGTGTACTGAGGCGTACTGCACGTCGATGGTATGCATGTCTTCAACCAATCTAACCCTGCCTGTGCTGCAGTGCGGAGTTACGATGTTGGAGAGCTGACAGCTGCTCGTCGTTGCTCGGTGGTTCTCTCCGGGTACTCCGGCTTCCTCCACCTGTAAAACTGTCACGGTCACGATTAGCCATTGTGCATAAGTATGTGACCTTAAACACCAATAAATAAATGATAATAAATAAATAAATATGAATTTTTGTAATAAGTCGAAAAAATTACTGTGACTTGCACTAAATTCCCCTTATTTATCAACCTTTTTGGCCTCACTACATGTACATCCAATACAGGCATTTATTCTATTATATCTTGTTTGACAGAGCTCATAGAGATATAATAGAATAAATGCTCAGTTTACCTCCAGAACACAGGAAACTGACCAAATCCCTGTTAATTGTATACTCCTGTTAATTGAATAATTTTCATTGGCAAAATGGATATTCAATTAAGAGGATTCTACTGTATTATTATTCACTAGACAACACTGCTAAGTCGAAGTGTTACGTTATTTTATTACTTTCCAAAGTGTGATTTACTGGGATTTCCAGGTTTGATTATAAACGATAACTTCACAAGTGAATTATGCAATCAACAATTGGGTCGTGTATCCCTGCGTGCAAATGAAGATTCTTTGCTGTGGGTGTAATGGATACTTCATTGGCTTTTTTTTGCATTTTTTAACCCTTTGCCTAACATGAAAAGCAGACGACACTTGCAAAAAGAATTCTTGAATAACTATTATTTTAATTTTTTGCCTCAGAAACATAGGTTATGACCCCTCATTGGAATGAGCTTGACAAGCTTGTTACAATGAGGGGTCATAACCTATGTTTAGAGCCTGCACCTCTACCTACTGAGCCACCGCGCTCCCCCAGAAAATGAAAATATAATGAAAATTAATTGGCGAGTTTTGAAAATGGCGCTGGCCGGTTTGGACCGTTACATTAAATAAAGGGTTAAATAATATAATTATTGTTAATAATGAAAATTAATAAACAGAGTAATCGCTTGACTGGACTGGTTACGTGAAATAATTCATTCGAGGTGAGGGACTATATTGTAAAACACTCTTGTGCATTCGTGCACTCATGTTTGTACAATGTCCCTCACCTCTCATGAAATATTTCACATAACAAGTCCAGTCAAGTGATTACTCTTTATATAATGGAACAGAAAAACAAATAAAATTCTCCATGCTTTTAAGGACCTTTTGTTAAGGTTAATTTGATTCTTGTCATAAATTTTGAAAGCTCAAAAAGGTGGCAGATCAGCTTCAACGTTGATCAAAAATTCTCCTGAGTGCCAACCTGTTTGTACGTCAGAGTGCTTTCTCATATTAAATTCCCATAGGTTCCCCAAGTGCCTCCCCTCACCTAATAGGTAATGGGAAATTAACAAAGGATTTTTTTTTCTATTGTAATTTCGCATGCTTCCCCATAGTTCCACCCTATACAACTTTCATTACCTGTAAAAAGGGCCCCACGATATCAGGCATTCAGGATGGTCCGAAAAGTCAACGTGGGGTTTTCATAAAAATACCTGAGTTGATTCCTATGTGGGGCTGACATACTGTTAAAACTAGAAGTCCTGTCACGAACTGTGCACTTATCTAGGCTTAATTGCGCGTAGGAATTGCACGCAATTGCCGTATCGAATGGCATCCAAAGCACGACAGGTTCTTCTGGTTATTCATAGCAAACACCGGCAATGTTTCTGTCAATGGACCTCAGGGTTACCCTGAGGTCCATTGACTGAAACATTGCTGTTGCACAGGCCATATGTACAAAATTTGATAGCCTTAGTATGGACATAAAGCGTTGATTAACGCGCTAATCGACATGCTATTTGTGTGCATTTCATGACAGGACTTCTAGTTTTAACTGTAAAACCATGGAGAATTCTATTTGTTTTTCTGCTCCATCATAATAAGGTAACATTTTGATTTAGCAGTGGTGTCTAGTGCAGTGTTGGCTGCATTTATATGAAGCCAAGACTTCAGTTGAAACCACTGTCTAGGTACTGTTACTTCTGTCAGCAAGACTACAAAAAGGCTATGTGTTGAAACATGTATTTCACATGGACGAGAAGAAACTCACAAAAATTGGAACTTCTGAAAAACATATAAATATAAAGTTTGTATTTTTTCTCTGTGGAATGTGTACTTGTTGAACTCACAAGGATAACAGGTTACCAGTACTCTCAAATTCTAAATTAAGAACGAAAAATAGATTCTCATTGCAGGAGTTCACGAGAATCAAAATTGATTCTTTTGAATCAGGATAAAGTTTAAGGCTTGCTTTGTTTAATAATATGCAGCATACTGGTTATTGAGATTTTATTACGTCTTAACATTTGCCAAATATATATATGTGTGGTGAAGGTGGAATGTAGAAATGTCTGTTTATCTACCCCTTATATCAATATTTGTAGAAATCTGTCATGTACAGTTAAAACTAGAAGTCCTGTCATGAAATGCGCACAAATAGCATGTCGATTTGCGTGTTAATCTACGCGTTATGACCATAGTAAAGCTATCAGATTCTGTACATATGGCCTGTGCACAAGCAATGTTTCACCCAATGGACCTCCGGGTAATCCGGAGGTCCATTGTTAGAAACATTGCCTGTGTTTGCTATGAGTAACCAGGAGAACCTGCCGTGCTTTGGATGCCATTCGATATGGCAACTGCACGCAATTCTCACGCTCAATTAAGCCTAGAAAAGCGCAGAATTCGTGACAGGACTTCTAGTTTTAACTGTATAGTTAAAACTAGAAGTCCTGTCATGAAATGCGCACAAATAGCGTGTCGATTTGCACGTTAATCTACGCGCTATGACCATAGGAAGGCTATCAAATTCTGTACATACAGTTAAAACTAAAAGTCCTGTCATGAAATGCGCACAAATAGCACGTTGATATGCGCGTTATGAACCAATTAAAACTATCATATTCTGTACATATGGCCTGTGCACAGGCAATGTCTCAGCCAATAGACCTCCGGGTAACCTGGAGGTCCATTCGCAGAAACATTACATGTGTTTGCTATGAGTAACCAGGAGAACCTGCCTTGCTTTGGATGCCATTCGATATGGCAATTGCGCGCAATTCCAACGCGCAATTAAGCCTAGATAAGCGCACTATTCATGACAGGACTTCTAGTTTTAACTGTATGGCCTGTGCGCAAGCAATGTTTCAGCCAATAGACCTCCGGGTAACCCATAGGTCCATTGGCAGAAACATTGCCTGTGTTTGCTATGAGTAACCAGGAGAACCTTCCGTGCTTTGGATGTCATTCGATATGGCAATTGCACGCAATTCCTATGCGCAATTAAGCCTAGAATAGTGCACAATTCATGACAGGACTTCTAGTTTTAACTGTACAGTTAAAACTAGAAGTCCTGTCATGAAATGCGCACAAATAGCACATCGATTTGCGCGTTAATCTATGCGTTATGACCATAGCAAGGCTATCAAATTCTGTACATATGGCCTGTGCACAAGCAATGTTTCAGCCAATGGACCTCCGGGTAACCCGTAGGTCCATTGGCAGAAACATTGCCTGCGCTTGCTATGAGTAACCAGGAGAACGTGCCGTGCTTTGGATGCCATTGGATATGGCAATTGCGCGTAATTCCTTTGTGCAATTAAGCCCAGATAAGCGCACAGTTCGTGACAGGACTTCTACATGTAGTTTTAACTGTACAGCTGGATGATATTTGGATTTTGAAGTATTGTCGATATTTTAAAAAATATATCGCAATATTTGATAATATTGTTCAGTGTCATAACCTTCTGGAAGGTTTTAATAATCCCTGTTTAAAATCCTGTTCTGAGGTACCAGTTGAACCACTACATGTAGGGCTCACCTAAATGATAAACTGTTGATGCCCATCAAGTTCAGAGAACTAGTATTCAGTATACAAGTATTTACAATAAAACAAAGGTATGAATTGCCCAGAAAACATTACAAGTACCCGCCTCCCCTTTCATATTTGGTATATACAGTTAAAACTAAAAGACCTGTCCCGAACTGTACATTTTTCTAGGCTTAATTGCGCATGTTAATTGCGAGCAAATGCCATATTGAATGGCATCCAAAGCACAGCAGGTTCTCCTGGTTACTCATCACAAACACAGGCAATGTGTCTGCCAATGGACATCCGGGTTACCCGGAGGTCCATTGGCAGAAACATTGCTTGTGCACAGCCCACTTGTACAGAATTTGATAGCCTTACTATGGTCATAACACATAGATTAACGCACAGATCGACGTGCTATTTGCACGCATTTCATGACAGGACTTCTAGTTTTAACTGTATTCAATATATTGTGCATGCAATGCATGCTTTGAACATACAATAAAGAAAGAAATGTTAAGTGAAATATTCATTTGCTAAAAAGCATTGTCTTGTTAAATTTACAATTTACTGGGATTCTGCACCAGTTCTGGACGATCTAAGAATGGGTGTTCAAAAATTTTGGGACTTCAAATTTTTTTTATTTTGGTGAAAGAATGGTACCCAAAAACAAAAGATGTCTGTAAATTTAGATGAAATATGATAGCTTTCTACTTTTGAATAAAAATCCAAGAATAGAAATATCGACCACTTTATTCCTGATATTGAAAGTTTGATATGCAGGTAATTTTTCAAGACAAGTGCTATTTTGCTGGTTACAAAAATGACATCAAACCATATTGAAATATATCAGTTTAGCATCCAGCACTACAGTTAAAACTAGAAGTCCTGTCATGAAATGCGCACAAATAGCACGTCGATCTGCGCGTTAATCTACATGTTATGACCATAGTAAGGCCATCAAATTCTGTAAAAGTGGGCTGTGGGTCCATTGGCAGAAACATTTCCTGTGTTTGTGATGAGTAACCAGGAGAACCTGCTGTGCTTTGGATGCCATTCGATATGGCATTTGCTCACAATTCACACACGCAATTAAGCCTAGAAAAGCATGCAGTTCGGGACAGGACTTCTAGTTTTAACTGTACTTGTAAATGCACTGAAAACACAGTTGTGATGGTCTAGCTGAAGTAGCTGTTATCCCTGATTGAACACTTTTGAAATGAGCTTGATCGTCACATCCGTCAGAGACAGCAGACACCACAGACACTCAAGGAACTCTTTGTGGCACTGCAAGAGAAGTGGCAGAACATTCCACAGCATGTATTTCAGACTCTGGTAGCATATATGGGTTGACGTTGCCATGCCGTTATCACTGCTTGTGATGGTTATACACGGTATTGACTTTCCCCAGTTATCAGTGCAGTCATGTTTATGTGTGTTAATGACATTTCACGTTTGCTTGTGTTTATGCAATTTGTAGACTGATGTTCCTATTTTCCTGTTTACCACAAATTATCTGTTTATAATCTGAGAACTTCCAATACAATCTAGTGGAATTTTGATGTATAGTTTCTTATTTTGAAGAGTATATTAAAAAAGTGACTAAAAGTCCTTTCTGTTCAAGCCGAGTGGCATGAGCGTTCGGAGTGTGTATATCAGACATGTTAACTCTCCCGGAATGACCGGGAAAATCCCGGAATTTCAGTGTAGTTCCCGGCCTCCCGGACGGGAATCAGTTTTGGACCAAAAATCCCGGAAAACAACAGTCAAATATTTCGTTCCTGTTGTAACTTATGAAAAACGTTCGGAGTCAAATCACATGCATTTCAAACTCTGGTAAAAACTCACGAAGCAGTAAAATATGGATTTAAGTTAAATTTATTTAAGAAAAGGCTATTTTACGATATATATTTCAACTGTGTTCATGTTCATTTCTGGGGGTTTTCTTCGGAGATTTGTGATAAATGTGCGAGTGTCGAAGTGAAAATAGGTGACTTACTTTCAAAAAATTGAAAACTCCACTTTCATTTAAATGCAGTTTTTGGAAATTAAAATATATGAAAAGGAATTAAATAATATATATTTATTTATTCCTTCATAGAATAGCTTTAATTCTCATCCCTTTTCCAAAATCAAAACGTAAACATCAACTATTTAGCACAGCTTAAAAGTAGGTTAATGTCGCTTAGGATGCCGAAAAATTATGACAGCATATTTAAACACAATGGACTTTTTTCTAACACCACATTTATTCTGTTGTGCTGACTACAGAACTGTTAACTGTAGGCCATCTGTAACCAGAAAATTTTGAATGGAATTGAACAAAAATGCTTCAATGATGAAAAGAAAAGTTTTGTTTAGGGCATAAGTGTCCCACATGCATGAAGTTTGATAAAGATACTTTCTGAGTACTAATGTTCTTGAAGTAACTGAACATCAGGACATCTTTTCCTTTTAACATTTCCAGACTTGGGAAATTATTAGCTAAATAGACTTTGATAAGAGCAAACCACAGGTGGATGTGCTCTGTGGGACAGTGTGGGTGGGTGGGTGGGTGGGGAGGAGGGGGGGGGCTCATGAAGAGGATATGGGGGAGGGGGGGGTCAAATCAACAGTTATTTTATGAGTTTTTTAATTTTTCAACATAGCATAAATACATCAGTATATTTGACAACTAGTTCTGGATATAACCTCGTGTTAATAGTGGTCCGTGAGCTGAAAATTCACAAGTTTTTTTCTTTTATTTTGCCCCCGCGCGAACTTTTCCCTGAAATCCATCCCATTTCCCTGAAAATCACCCTCAGGTTCCCTGAAAAATTATTCTGGAGGTTAACATGTCTGGTGTATATCCATTCAGCTTCGCATTTGCATCTGTGTTTCGTAGTATTAGGTGCTTCCAGATCAGAGTTGACCACCTTATAATACGGAAATGCAGATCTGCAACGATGTGGTCATCTTGATTAAAATGGAAGGATGTTGGTGTTTCTCTTTTATGTTGGATATCAGCTGTATAATGCGGACATGGAGGCAATAATGGGATATCTACCAGACGAGTCCTCTTGCATAATCGAAAAATAACTGATGTTACAAAACATCTATCCGCACTCTTGAAAAGTTTCAAGTTCAAGAAATCTCTTAAAAAAACAATGTATACATAAGTTACAGTTAAAACTAGAAGTCCTGTCATGAAATGCGCACAAATAGCACGTCGATCTGTGCGTTAATCTACGCATTATGACCATAGCAAGGCTATCAAATTCTGTACATATGGCCTGTGCACAAGCAGTGTTTCAGCCAATGGACCTCCGAGTAACCCGGAGGTCCATTGGCAGAAACATTGCCTGTGTTTGCTATGAGTAATCAGGAGAACCTGCCGTGCTTTGGATGCCATTCGATATGGCAATTGCGTGCAATTGCGTGCAATTCCTATGCGCAATTAAGCCTAGATAAGCGCACAATTTGGGCCAGGACTTCTAGTTTTAACTGTAACAGCTAGCTTTATCAAGTTATTTCCTCATTTATTAGTCACCATATGTCAATTTATTTAAAGCAGTATGTTGAAAATGACCTGCACCAAATTAAAATGACCTGCACCAAGTAGACATTTTGACCTGCATTAGAAAATAAATTATTTCGAACCTTGGTTGAAATTTGTGTTCCCTGTGGGGGAGGTTTGACACGGTTGATATTTGGCCTCCCTAGTTTTCCATTACTGAAAATATGAGCATTATTTCTGTGGTACCACCATGGGAACCCTGATAGTGAAGCTGTGCTTGTTAACCTTGGTAAACAAGGTCTGTTTCACTGGTAAAATAGGACCCAGTCACCAATGCTTGGAGTGTTAGTCCTCTAAAATAGGCAACATGGGTATAAATGACGGGTCTCGTCCAATGAGAATCGAGAAAAATGGTACTGCCAAACAAAAGGGTATATATAGGAGCCGGCACGAGAGTGCTCTCCGCCTCTGATGAGTTCAAATTAGAACGAAACCGGTCAGGCTTAACAACAGGGTATAGTTGTTGTGTAGGTCACTCCTGCTCTTTAGTAGAGAATATTTTATGGGTATAAATGACCTTGACTTTATCTCCATTCTGTGGTCATGATTAGCCATCGTACAGAAATATGTGACCTTAAACACCAATAAATAAATAAATATTTCTGTGGTAGCTTCACAATACAGTACGTGGAGAGTGTATTATCACTAAATCACCTGCAGAGTGGAGATTCCACCCAAGCAATAATTCTGAATTTGTTGCAAAGCACCAGCAGCACCAGCAATGTTTCAGCCAATGGACCTCCGGGTTAAACCCAGAGGGCCAATGGCTGAAACATTGCTTGTTTTTTTGTCGATATGAACAAAATTTGAAAGTTATAGCTTGGGTGATAACCCCACTCCGCGGGTGATTTACTTACAATCCACTCTGCACATACTGTACTAGAAAAAAATCAACTGATATAAACAGCAAACTTATAGATAAATAATTAAATAACATTATTCCTCTATTGATGGTAATTAAATCCTTCTTTAAACAACTTTGGTAAGGTGAGTGCCTCAGGCCCCATGGAGCCTCTTTTTTCTATTGCTGAGTCAACAATAAACTAGTTCATACAGTGTAAAGCCATTACAGTGGCTTTCATCACTTTTCAATAGATCCATGGTACAGTGGAGCCCACTTGATTGGATATCTCTTAACTGGATAACCCTGTTAATTAAATATAATTTCCCAACACAAAACCATTTACCATAAATGTACCTCCAGTACAAATTTCACCTGTTAATTGAATATAGGTTATAGAGTAAACTCCTGTTAATTAATTAAAAAATCTTGTAACCTGTCGAGAAATTACCCTGACTCTCTCCAGTTTTCCTGTGTTTATAGACCTATTTGGCCCCAGAACATCCAACACAGGCATTTAATCTATTATATCTTGTTTGACCGAGCTTACATGTATGAAGCTCTGTCAAACAGGATATAATAGAATAAATACTATTATATAAGTTTATCTCTGGAATACAGGAAAGTGACACAATCCCTGTTAATTGAATACTCCTGTTAATTGAATAATTTTCATTGGCAATGTGACTATTCAATTAACAGGGTTCCACTGTATATGCAAACAAGTCAAGAAAGCGGGGAATATTGTAAGATAAATTGGTTACCATTACCAAGTGTATTTCCAAGAAGGTGTGTTGAAGTCGATACCTCACCTTTGGGTGATATATCAACTTGTTCTAACAGACTTGTCAATATATGGCCAGAGATGAGGTCTTGACTTCATTTGACCATCTTGGTAATTCACATGGTGGTAATGTAACCTCTAATCATCATATCATTCATGACAGCAGTACTGTAATTTGGTTAGTGCACAATACAATAGTTTCTTGTTTTCATTAACAAGTTGTGAGATAATTGTTCAATACCAGGTGTATAATAGGAAGTGTGCACTAGACAGTTTTTCTTCTTTTTTGTGGGTGGACAGGGCGTAGGGCAATCATATATTGAAGGTTTTTGATGGCAAGGGGCTGAGGGTGTTTCCCCTAATCCTAACTAAGACCCTGCAGTTGTCATGCTCTCCTCTCACTACCCTGAACAACAGGGGACGGGAAGGGGGGGGGGGGGGGGGGGGGGGGGGGGGGGGCTAGAGTTAGGGCTAACCCTCCTCCACCAAGAAAAGTTTGCAAAAATTAGTGCTCTAAAGACAAATCTGAGGCATTTGTAGTATGTATAGCCCTTTAACTCCTTGGCTGCTGGCAGTTATTCCTGCACAGGAAGGCTTTCTCTTGTCACTGAAGTAAGTATTATAATTTGGGCATATTTAGTAAAATTTTTCCCATGTAAACTTAATTAGATTTTTATATCAATCATTTTGGAGTTAAATTTAATAGTATTTTTAATTTAATCTAGTCATGAAAAATATCTTGAAAATACTCAGATGGGTCAAGAGATCTTACCATTTTAGGGCTGTAGATTATGTGAAAGTTGCATCGGACCAATGTTGTTTCTTTTTATTTTTAGCTTGCCTGATTGCAAGTCAGTCAGAGCTTTTGTCATCACTTGGCATCCGGCGTCCATTAATTGTTGCAAACTGACTTCTTCACAATCACTACGCCAAATTCAAACCTATATTGCACAGACCATTTGTGGAGTATACTTTTTCAATTTTGTTCAAATGACGCAGCTGCCATAATCGGGCTCTAGTTAATGCCCCAAAAGCTTTAAAATCTTTAAAAATCTTCTCACGAACCACCCGAGGGAATGCCTTGATATTTGGTATGGAACATCCTTTGGTGTTGAGGTTTAAAAGTTTGTTCAAGGGAAATTGGTAGGTCAATATTTGGGCTCTCTGTGGGGGCATATCTATTTTGGGCTGCACCAAAAATTTCTGTTTCAAGAACCATTGGGCCAATTTCAACCAAATGTAGTATAAGTGGGTCCAAAGTAATTGATTGATGCCTCCCCCCCCCCCCCCCCCAAAAAAAAAAAAAAAAATTTCACAGCCCCATGGCAACCCCAGGGCTAAAAACAGAAAAAAAATTATGAAGCCCATATTTCCCAAACCACACGGAACAGAGAACTGTTATTTGGTATGAAGCATCCTTAGGACCAGTAGAATGGATTTGTTAAAAAACATTTGCCACTAGTTCTATCAGGGTATCATCTGGTAGAGGGTATTGAAAAAATGATGAGTCACCATTTTTACAGTAATGTATCTTGGAGGAATATCTCTTACACTAAGAAACTAGAATAGCTATTTATCAAACACACTGGGTAATCTTATTATTTTAAACAGAAAATGAAAATTTTCTGATTCCCTGATCAAACCCTTTCAATGCTGTGCACATAAATGTTTTTTCTGGTTCCATGGATTTTTTTTTTATCTGATTCCTGTATGAATATCTTTAATTTAACCCTCTCATGACTTCAGTGTATTTTTCAAAGATTTTATTTTATGTTGAACCCTTTCAATGCTGTAGAGATATACATTTTTTCTGATTTCTAGGAAATATTTATTTGATTCCTGTATGAATGTCTTTAATTTAACCCTCTCAAGACTTCAGTGTGGGTTTCAAAGATTTTATTGAGACCTTGATCAAACCTTTTCTATTCTGTGCACATATGTTTTTTTCTGGTTTCTTGAAAAAAAACTTCTCTGATTCCTGTATGAATTTCTTTAATTTAACCCTCTCAAAACTTCAATATGAGTTCCAAAGAGTTTGTTTCAAGTAATACTATTAACAAAAACTTATTTCTGGTTTCTTTAAAAATATTTTACCCCCAAAATAAGCCTTTATAAATTCTCATTCTGTTTTGTTTATTTTTGATGCTTTAACCATTTTTCACACAGACTTCAATTTACTGGTGACAGTAAAATTCTGTTTCTCTAGTTTGAAATCTTTCTTATTCTTTAAAACCAATGGGCCAAAATTCATTCATTTATGGCACAGCCATCTTTGGAGTAAACCTTTTCTCCTTTGTTCAAATAAAGCCGCTGCTATCTTCAGACTGGTGGAAATCTTCTGATTCCTCCCCCTCCCCCAATTACTATATCCCTTAGGGTGGGGTTGATGCTCCATAAGCCTAAAATGCTTTTAAAATCCTCGTTTTATAGGCCACTTGACTAATGCTTACAGATTCACTGTTTTGAAAGAAACTCAATAAGTCAAAATTTGGGCTGAATTTTTAATTTTTTTTGTGTTGGGTGTCAGCGGGGTACCGCTTCTGCAGTTTTTCTTCTCTCCTTTGAGAGTAGTCATCCTGTTGTGTGGTTCCCGGTCGACCATCTGGGGTCTTTATTTCTGTCACCTTTCTCTCTTCTTTGGGGGTGTTCTTCTGTTATCTGATTTCACCTTCTTTGCTCCTCTCACCTCTATCATGCCCAGGACAATTCCTTGTGGGTAATGTCTGCTTCCAAAGCATGTGGACGATTCACATTCTTCTTGTTCCTCCTGTAATGGGTGTTAGGCCGAGCGGCCATGTGGTGTCTGTGGATCATGGTCATCCACTTTCTGGGCGTCAGTTAACCGTGTCCTTCGTTCTCGTGGCCGTGCCTCCTGCTCCCGCGGGAAAGAACGCAGTCGTTCGGGGGCTCCCGAGCCGACCTTGTCTGGTGAGAGTTATTCCTCCTCCGTGGGGGATGTGCAGTCTTTTCCTGTAGTGGATACTGCGGGAGCCGTTAAGTGTTCTGGTGAAGAGGTGCCTGGTTCCAGGACTACGATCCCCCTCCAGTCGACATCTGAGGCTGTCACTAGGGTTGTGACTCCTCCTTCTTAGCCGAGCAGGTGTGCTCTCTCCACTATTCCACCAGCCTCAACGACTCCCGACGAATCTACTACTACTGCTGGTCCGTCTGGTGAGAGTTATTCCTCCTCCGTGGGGGATGTGCAGTCTTTTCCTGTAGTGGATACTGCGGGAGCCGTTAAGTGTTCTGGTGAAGAGGTGCTTGGTTCCGGGACTACGGTTCCCCTCCAGTCGACATCTGAGGCTGTCACTAGGGTTGTGACTCCTCCTTCTTAGCCGAGCAGGTGTGCTCTCTCCACTATTCCACCAGCCTCAACGACTCCCGACGTATCTACTACTACTGCTGGTCTGTCTGCTTCGTCGTCAGTTTCAGCCGGCCTCAGCTTTTCGCTGCAGGGGACTGCAGGAATGTCTGGTACTGTAGATGTGGGATATCAGCCTCAGCCTTTCCTGACTTCAACTCGGCGAAGTTGGAAGGGTCTGCCGGCCGAAACCCACCACTGTGGTCTCTACGCCGTCGAGCACCACAGTTGTGTCTTTGGATTCGGATGTTCTTAGTGGAGACACTATGAACTCCGAGGCGTTTCCGTCCACTCTTTCTGGCCACACGACCAGTTTTGGGGGATCATCGCCTTTTGTGCAGCCTGGACCTTCTGCCCTGCAGAGATCCGCGGTGACTCTCATGAGTTCTCGCTATATTGATCCTCGGGGTTTCTCGTACCCCTATACACGTCTGCCTTCAGATGTTTTGGCTGCCGCCTATCGTCCTGCATCAGGTGTTTTGGAGGATCGTGATCCTTCGCTGGTTAAGAGGGTCAGAGGTGAAGCCACTTTGCCGGTTCGCTCCCCTGGCGAATCGGGCAGTGAGCTTAGGGAGGCCCTCTCCTTACTCAGGTTCTGTCAAAGAGCCTTCCTGTTGCTACCAGCGAGACAGCGAGTGGTTTCCAGGCGCCTCCTATGGCACCGCCTCCCGGGATTGGAAACAGGCCGCTTTCTGATCCCCCTGGTGTTCCGACACCATGGGAAGCGTCGGCTGGTTTGCCCATGATGGGCTATGTGTCTTCTGACTCTGGGGAGGAGTCCGACATGCTATGCTTGATGTCGAGGGCCAGCAGTCTTCGGACTTGGGGGCAGCTCTTGACTTTGTGTTTGGGTTTCTGCCTGATCTCAAACCAGCTAACCAGCCGACAGTGTCAGCCAGGCCGCGATCATCGGTCGCGCACCTACAGCCTATGGAGCAACCTGCTTCTGGGCGCCTGTGACCGTGCCAGTCGGTACAGGTGGTTGAAGCATTTTCAGCATTGGACTCCAAGCTGAGTTCCAAGGCTCTGAAGACTCCGTTCTTCACCAGGATTGACACCTTTTTGCCTTCTGTACATTATCGTTCCTACGATTCCGCCAATCTGTCGGTCTGCCAGACTTTGACGGTTCTGGATCAGGACTCCACTTCCCTCGGGCTTTCCAAGCCCAATTCTGCCGTCATTCCAATGACGACCCTGGAGTCCACGTTGGGCTTATCTAGAGAGATGCTTGGCATGCTTTCTCTCTCAGATCATGTCGTCTCAGCTTTAGCTGTTTATCTGCCTCCAGATAAGTTTGACGAGGTACATGCTCTTTTGCGTGTGCTGTCCAAGGCTCTCATGCATCTTACTCACATGCATGCCTGTAACACGGCTAATCTGGAATTAGTTCGAAGGGACGCTGTGCTGGACACAGTACGATCCCTTCCCGAGGAGCAGCACGCTGCTCTTCAATCTGCTTCTTTGGCAGGTCCGCAACTTTTCCATGGTTCCGTGTCGATGGTCCGGGATGACGTCCAACGTCATTCCAAAGATCAGCTGCTGTTTTGTCAGCTTGATCAGCCTTCTAGGGGCAGGGGCCGTTCCAAGCCTAACAAGTACCCTTCTGCTTCCTCTGTGAAGCAAAAGGCTGGTCTTTCTGCCGCCGCTTCTACTTCTTACTCAAGGGGTAAGGGTAAAGGTCAGCAGAATCGAGGGAAGTCTCAGGATTTTTCATTTAGTAGAGGAGGTGGTTTCTCCTCTCGCGGGCCTCGTCGGGGCTCGAAATGAAGGTCCTCACCTCGACTCGTCCCTGGTTGGAGGAAGGATAGCAGAGTTTGCAGATCATTGGTCCACCATCACATCCGATCCGTGGGTGTTAGATGTTGTTCGGCCCGGGCTGCGAATATCCTTCTGACGGCGCCCCACTCTGTCAGGGTTTCCTCTTCCAACCACAGTTCCTTCAGACGTTTTACGTCGGGAACTTTTTCCACAGAGATTGGCAATCTCCTGGCAAAGGGGGGCGATCGAGGTCATCAAGAACATTCTGTCAGTGGGTTTCTATTCCCGCCAGTTCTTGGTGCCGAAGAAGGACGGCCGACTCTGACTGGTTATCGATTTGAGTATCCTGAACCAGTCTATCATTGCTCCCAAGTTCAGCATGGAGACTTTCAGGTCGGTCTGCCATTCAATTCACCAGGGAGATTTCACTGCCAGCATCGACCTGCGAGACGCTTACTTCCACGTTCCGATGCATTGGGCGTCACGGAAGTATCTCAGGTTCGCTTTTCTGGGGCGAGTTTACCAGTTCAAGGCCATGCCTTTCAGCCTCAACCTGGTCCTTGGGCCTTCACCAGACTGATGTCGCATGTGATAGCGTTCCATCGCACACAGTCCAGGGTGACTACTTTGGCATATCTGGACGATATCCTCCAGAGGCATTCCAATGCTGCCTTACTGGAGTCGGATGTCGCCACTCTGTTGAGCTTGCTCACGTCGCTAGGATTCAGAGTCAACGAGGAGAAGTCGGACCTGGTCCCTTCTCAGTCGTTTTGTCATCTGGGGATGGCTTTCCAAACCCAATTCAATTTGGTGGCGGTTCCCCAGGCCAACGCTGTGATTCTCTCAGCTTTTGCTCTGACTCTGTCCCAGTCCACGTCCGCGACCGCTCGGAGTTTTCTCCAGCTGATCGGTCTCTGCGGTTCGGTGACGGATCTCATTCCTCTAGGTCGGCTGCGTGTCAGACCTCTCCAACACTTTCTGCTCAGTCGTTGGAGACCGAATGTAGATTCTCTGGATCTGGTGCTTCCATTTCCGGAATCTCTTTATCACCTTCTTCCCTGGACAGATGTTCAGTGGATTACGCAGGGTGTTCCATTGGACCCACATCCGATCGCGTTCTGACGGCAGATGCCAGCAATCTCGGATGGGGTGCGACGTTGGATCCTCTCAGTCTGTCCCTACACGGGATGTGGGACCAGGATCAAGCAGCTCTACACATCAACCAGAAGGAGCTTCTTGCTCTTCTTCTGAGTTTCAGGTAGTGGATCCCTCACCTGTCAAATTGCCAGGTCCTTCTGCTGTCCGACAATTCGACAATGGTTGCTTACATTCGGAACCAGGGCGGCACGCACTCGGTTCCGATGTACCAATTGGCTCGGGATCTTCTACTGCTCGCTCAGGATGTTCACGCCGGAGTGGTTGTTCGTCACATTCCCGGTCATCTGAACGTCCTAGCTGACTCCCTGTCCCGACAGGGCAGGGTTATTACCACTGAGTGGATGCTCCACAGGGCAGTGTTCCAGTAGCTTTGCGATCTCTGGGGACGTCCCCACATCGATCACTTTGCAACTCGTTGGAACCATCAGGTGGACACTTTCGTGTCCCCGTGTCCAGATCCTCTGGCTTTTGCCGTGGACGCTCTGTCACTCGATTGGAATGGTCTAGTCGGCTATGCCTTCCCGCCGGTTCCAATTCTGCCTCAGGTTCTAGCCAAAATTCGAACCTGCAGTTGTCGAATCATTCTGATCGGTCCCCTGTCGCCTCAGCGGGTGTGGATCAATCAGCTCCTCTCGCTGATGGCGGCGGTTCTGGCACGTCTCCCGCTATGTCGCGAATTTCTTTGTCAAGGTCGCCCGAGGAGGTTTCACATCGACCCGACTTCATTGTGCCTTCACGCATATCTTTTGTCAGGTCCTGTCTCCTCCGTAGAGGTTTTTCGAGACGAGCAGTGGAGTGCATTACTTCTTCAAGGAGGCACTCCACTGGTTTAGCCGTTCGAACCTTTATCCCAGGTGGATATGCATTTTCTCACATATAAGACGGCGTTTCTGATGGTGTTTGCTTCTGCCAGACGGGTTAGTGAGCTTCACACCCTTTCGGTTGACCCGGCCTTTTTAGGAGCTCTCCCAACAGTGTTACTGTTACCACTGATTGCTCTTTTCTGGCCAAGAATCAGTTACCAGATACTACTCCTCCTCCTATCTGTATCAGGGCTTTTCCTTCTGTTGAGGGTAATCGCCCTTTGCTCTGTCCGGTCCGTGCTATTCGCATTTATCTCGATCGGACACTTTTCATATGGAAAGGCAGGAAACGTTTTTTTTCAATCTCTTATTCCGGGTCGACAGAAGATCTCGCCTTAATCCATTTCTCGATGGATTTGTCTTGCTATTCGTACAGCTTACGGTCGTTTGGCAGCTGGCGATTGTATTACCAATCGTATTTCTGCCCACGAGGTGCGGGCATTGTCCACCTCTTGGGCTTATTCTAATTCCGTCAAGTTGTCGGATGTTATGCAGGCAGCCTACTGGAGAAATGCCTCTACTTTCTCCACCTTCTATCTGTGCCAGTTGCAGGAGCGGTCGGAGGACCTTTTTGCCTTGGGTCCTCTTTCTTCTGCTCAGGCTGTTGTCTGCCCTAGCCATTAGGCTTCTTGAAGGTCAGTTTCAGTCTTGCGCTGTTACTGCCCTTTTCTATCTGTTTGTCACACAAGCCCATATCCTTTCATTGTCCTTTACTAATGATTGCGACGTTATGGTTGATAAGCCTCGGGACCTCTTCCTTCTGCTTCACGGTTCCAGTGCACTGGGGTTATGTGTGGGTTGGTTATGCGATTCCCTCCAGCCTATTGTCTATTCAGCCTGTAGTAAACAATTGTGAGTAGGTTGATAAGAAATCTAAATATTATAGTAAATTTCCTTTCTTATTATACCTACCACAATTGTTTACATGGAGGCCCTCCCGTCTTCTTTACGGGTAAAGAATCCTTCCTCCCCGCTGATCACGTTGACGGATTCAAAAAGAATGAGTCTTTAGCGACGTATATGCGCACTGCCAACGGAAGTCGTGGAGTTGTACTTGGGAGAGAGCGTCCCGTACTGGGTCTGCGCCTGTTGCTCTCGACCCAGTTTTGGCTTATTTTTTCTTGGTGCTTTTGCACCACTTTTCTTTCCCAAATTGCTTGGGAAAGACAAAAATAGAGAGTATTTTATCCGAGTTAGGGACTTCCACTGTAGTGCAAGCCTGTAGTAAACAATTGTGGTAGGTATAATAAGAAAGGAAATTTACTATAAAATTTAGATTTTCATTATTTTTTTCATTTTTGGTCTCAAAAACATAGGTTATGACCCCCACGTTGGAACGAGCTTGCTGAGCTCGTTCCAACAAGGGGTCATAACCTATGTTTTTGAAAAAAAAATAGTTATTCAAGATATTTTTTGCAAGTCTCATCTGCTTTTCATGTTAGGTAAAGGGTTAATGCCTGTTGATGAGGTTATGACTTAATACACCATCTTGGAACAATACCATTACCCTCCTCCATGATGTTATTAGCTCACCTGACTGAAAGTCAGGGTGAGCTTTTCTGATCACTTTTCGTCCGTCGTCCGTCGTCCGGCGTGAAGGTGGTGTTTGGGTCTTTTTCTTCCAAACCACTGGCCGCATGTTAATGAAATTTCATGTGAGTAGGGGTTATATAGCGGCATTTTGATTTTTGGGCAAATTAGGTTTCGGCTCATATTGAGCAGAGGGGTGGGGCAAAAATGCTCCAATTCTTAAAAAATCTTCTTCTCAAGAACCAGCAATAGCAGAGACTTGATATTTGGTATGCAGCTTCCTTTTGAGGTGTAGACTCAAGTTTGTTCAAGAGAAGTTTGTAGGTCTATACTTGGCGATGTTATGGGAGGAGCAAAAATTTTGGCCCCACCCCAAATTTCTATTTTTTAAACCGAGAGGCCAATTTGAACCAAATTTTATGTGAGGGCTTATTGGGTCATAAGTACCTAATTTATGCAGAAATTTTTTTTCCTGTAGCCCCGTGGGAACCACAGGAGCTAAAAATAGAAAAAAATTAAAACGTCTATATCTCAAAAACTGCACGGCAGTGAGAATTTTTATTTGGTGTGAAGCTTTCTTGGGACCAACAGAAAGGATTGGTAAAAAAAAATTGCTATCGGTTTTATCATAGGGTACTTTTTCGGGACTCTGAAAAAGTGCTGAGTCAGTATTTTTTAACACAGTAGGCAATGGGAAAAAAATAAAGAATTGTTTTCTTCCAAACCACTGCTCTAAAAGCTTTCATATTTTACATATAACATCTTTGGAACATTGATTCACATATTTGTAGAAATCAAATTCCTCGGTCCATATTTGGGTTCCCTATGGGAACCCAAATGTTCAAATTAGTGCAATATGAGGGATATATTTTAAAAATCTTCTTCTTCGGATCCACAAATCAGAATCTTTTGATATTTGCTATGCATCATCCTTAGGGGGGTGAGATTGATGTTTGTTCAAGCCAAGTCCCTGAGTTCATATTTGGACTCCCTTTGGGAACCCAAATTGTAACTTAGTGCAATACGAGGTATATTCTTTTAAAATCTTCTTCTTCGCATCCACCGGTCAGAATCTTTTGATATTTGGTATACAGTATGCTTAGGGAGGTGAGATTCAAGTTTGTTCAAGTCAAGTCCTTCGGCTCATATTTGGTCTCCCTGTGGGAGCCCAAATTATAACTTAGTTCAATATGAGGAATATTCTTTAAAAAAAATTTTTTTTTCAGATCCACCAGTCAAAATGTTTTGATATTTGATGTACAGCATTCTTAGGGGCTGAGAGTGAAGTTTGGTAAAGCCAAGTACCTGGGTTCATATTTGGGCTCACTGTGGGAGCCCAAATTATACCAAAATTTTTATTTTCCAAACCAAAAAGTCGATTTGAACCAAATTTGATATGAGGGCTTATTGGGTCATAAGTACCTAATTTATGCCGAAAATTGTTTTCCTGTCCCCCACGGGAACTGCAGGAGCTAAAAAATTTTTTTCTTTTTAAATGCCCATATCTCCAGAACTACATGGCACTGAGAATTTTTATATGGTGTGAAGCTTCCTTAGGACCGGAAGAAAAAAATGGTAAAAATTTTATCATAAGGTTCTTTTCTAGGACTAAAAGTGCCGAGTCATCATTTTTTAACAGTGTAGCTAATGGGAATAACGTTGAAGAATCTTCTTCTCCCAAAACACTGCTTCAGAAGCTTTTATTTTTGGGCTCCCTATGGGAGCCCATGTATAACTTAGTTCAGTATGAGAAATATTCTTAAAAAATCTTTTTTTTCTGTTACTCCTGTCAGAATCTTTTGATATTTGATTTTTAGTTTTCTTAGAAGCGGCAAATTGAAATTTGTTCAAGTTCTGGTTTATTGATAAAATTGGGCCCAGTAACCAATTCCTGCGTTGAAAGCCCTGTAAAGTGGGCAGTAATAGGCATAAACGATTGACCAAACCTGATATTATAATTATGCCTCTGTAATGATGTAGCCTTAGAAAGTGACCTTAAATTCCAATAAATAAATAGATAAATTATTGAGTACCCAATATGGGGATCTAACATATGAACACTCTGGGTTACTAAGTAGAGAAAACACTTTTATGTTGAAAAACTGATAATAACCACAAGGCAGAATCCCTTGCTATTTTGGTGATATGACTCGGCCAGTATCAGGTGAGCGCCCTCAGGCCCCGTGGGGCCTCTTGTATTTCATGTAACCTCTATTTATGGCTTTATTTATTTTTCAGGGTGTTATGTTGACACATGGCAATTTACATTCAATGATAAGACCTCTATTTATGGCTTTATTTATTTTTCAGGGTGTTATGTTGACACATGGCAATTTACATTCAATGATAAGACCTCTGTTTATGGCTTTATTTATTTTTCAGGGTGTTATGTTGACACATGGTAATTTACATTCAATGATAAGACCTCTGTTTATGGCTTTATTTATTTTTCAGGGTGTTATGTTGACACATGGTAATTTACATTCAATGATAAGACCTCCATTTATATCTTTATTTATTTTTCAGGGTGTTATGTTGACACATGGTAATTTACATTCAATGATAAGACCTCTGTTTATGGCTTTATTTATTTTTCAGGGTGTTATGTTGACACATGGCAATTTACATTCAATGATAAGACCTCTATTTATGGCTTTATTTATTTTTCAGGGTGTTATGTTGACACATGGCAATTTACATTCAATGATAAGACCTCTGTTTATGGCTTTATTTATTTTTCAGGGTGTTATATTGACACATGGTAATTTACATTCAATGATAAGACCTCTGTTTATGGCTTTATTTATTTTTCAGGGTGTTATGTTGACACATGGTAATTTACATTCAATGATAAGACCTCTATTTATATCTTTATTTATTTTTCAGGGTGTTATGTTGACACGTGGTAATTTACATTCAATGATAAGACCTCTGTTTATGGCTTTATTTATTTTTCAGGGTGTTATGTTGACACATGGTAATTTACATTCAATGATAAGACCTCTATTTATTTCTTTATTTATTTTTCAGGGTGTTATGTTGACACATGGTAATTTACATTCAATGATAACAGGAATGATAAAAGCTTGGGGATGGAAGAAGAATGATGTGATATTAAATGTATTACCATTACATCATGTTCATGGATTGGTCAACGCTCTTCTGACTCCATTATACTGTGGTGCCACTTGTGTTATGATTCCAAAATTTGATGCAAATGAGGTATAATGTTATATAGATCTTGAGATACAGTAAAACCTGTCTTGAGAGACCACTGTCTCGAGAGACCCCCTGTCTTGAGAGACCACATCTGCCAGGCATCGATTGGTTTTACTCAGTAATAGACCTGCTATGGGAAACCACCTGTCTTGAGAGACCACTGTGACCTAGTACCAACTTGTATTTTTATGCCATAATGGACCTGTCTTGAGAGACCGCCCCTTTGAAGACTGAAATCATGACAAAAACTTTTTACCTGTTCTGGAATTGGAAAATCCATTGTGGTTATACTAACATAATTAAAAGTATTAAAAGCTCTTAATTGGGTTTCAATTGCTAACTCATTAAAGATTGAGATGTTTTTATAAGACCCCTGTGAAAAGATTACGATTATTGCTGAATAAAAAATTTCATACATACCTGAAATGTGACAGATAGGATTATAAAAATAATTTGTGTTGAAAATCTTCAATGAAGATTTTCAACACAAATTTATTTTTATAATTTTTATAACTGGCCATTTCAATTTTCAATTTGTTACAAAAACTTCATAAAAAAGAACAACTCCAAAGTAATTAAAAAAATCCATTCTTGTTTATTCACTGACTTGAGAAAACCTGAAACCTGTTATGAGAGACCACATGTCTTGAGAGACCACTTTTGTGTGACCCAAAGGGCGGTCTCTCAAGACAGGTTCTACTGTAGTTGGAAAGAGACCAACTTGTAACTTACTTATTTATAGGGATGATTACCATTATGTGGATGTACAAAATATGTATCCAGGTCGAGCTCCGGGTTCTAAGTGCAAATCAAAATTAGTCGAAGAACCCGGAACGAGATTCGGATACATATTTTGTACATCCACATGATGGTAATAATCTATTTATCTTACAATATATTGGGGATAAGTCAAGAGTGTAGACGAATATATAACAAACTATTTATTCGTACGGATGAACAAAAAGAAAAAAAATGGAACTCACGCAAAAGGAACGTGCTTGTATCCCACCCCCTGATACAAACATCTGTATCAGGGGGTCGGATACACGACAGTTGAGGAGTTAAAACAAACAAAATACATGTTGATTGTAGCATAAATTTATTTATTGGGGTTAAATGACACTTTAGACTTTCGGACAGTTTTACTGGTGGATGAAGCCGGAGTATGATGTTATTTATTTATTTATTTATTTATTTAGGTTTAATGGTACTTTTATTTATTTTGATAACCAGGCTCACTTTGTGTCAAACAGTTTTATGGGTGAAAAAAGAGAACCAAAGAGCAGTGGCAAACAGCTGTCAGGTCTAGACTCTCCAATGTATTAACTCCACACACACTGGGTTGACCCGCGTTGTGTGCTTGGGCAAGGCACTTTGTCCCAGTTGCCTACATGGGGATGCGATGACGCCGTGTACTAAGGTGTACTGCACACGTTGATGGGGCACATGTCTTCAACCACTGTAATCCTGCTTGAGTGGAGCTTGAACAAAGTTAGAATGTTGAGGGGCTGACAGTTACTCGTTGATGCTCGGTGGTTCTCTCTGGGGGTACTCTGGCTTCCTCCACGATTAGCCATTGTGCATAAGTATGTGACCTTAAACACCAATAAATGAATGAATAAATAGTAGGTAGCTGAATTATTGCCATACTATTGATGATTTATAGCATTAACCCTTTACCCTAAGTAAAGGACAAAACCAGCAAGCGCTATACATAAAAGTCTCCTTCAAATTTTATTATGTTTCAATTTGTGTCTGAAAAACATAGCTTATAACATCTCATTGGAACAAGCTCATTGAGCTCATTCCAATGAGGGGTCATAAGCTATGTTTTTGAGACAAAAACTGAAAATATTTAGTAATTCAAGAATTTATTTTGCAAATATCGTATGCTGTCTGCAGTAGGCAAAGAGTTAAGAATGACCATTTCCAGCTACTGATACAGTACAATGATCATGCAAATGAACAAGTAACTTGCAAGCTTTAATCTGTCTCATAATAATTGATGCAAGTCAGTTTTAGAGCAAGTTTGTTCCTTTTAAGTTTAAGGCAACGGTTAATTGATCAATTACATTTTTAGCTCAACTTTGGCGAAGCCAAATTTGAGCTTATGCCATGGCCAGTCATCCGTCTGTCCATCTGTCCATCAACAATTCAATACGGCTCGGGCTAGAGGCCGTATTTATGAACCGATCTTTACGAAACTTCTTGGGTGCCTTTGTTATGACTGTGGGACGAGAACTAGTGTTTTGGGGTCTGATCTGAAATTCAAGTTGGCCGCTGGCGGCCATTTTGTACAGACTTAGGTAAAATCAGGTTTTTGCGCAGAACTTCCATATGAAAGCGCTGATTTGAATAATTTTTTTTATCAATGTTTTGTACCATGGGATACATCACATATAATACAGGAATTTTTCTCGTACGTAAATTATGCAAATTAGACTAACTTTGATGTATTTACTGTTAATTTCACTTTGGTATCACCGTGGGATGAGAACAAGTGTTTTTGGGTGCGGTCCGAAATTCAAGATGGCCGATGGCAGCCATTTTGTTCAAATTAGGTGCAATCAGATTTTTGCACAGAACTTCCATATGAAAGCGCTGATTTGAAAAAAAATTTGTGTGAATGTTTAGTACCATGGGATACATCACATATAATACAGGTTTTTTTTCTCGTGCAGAAATTATGCAAATTAGATGAACTTTGATTTTTTCTGTGCTACTTACAGTAAGTGCACATGCCAATACGGCTCGGGCTAGAGGCTGTATTTATCAACCGATCTTCACGAAACTTCTTGGGTACCTCTGTTATCACCTTGGGACGAGAACGAGTGTTTCTGAGTGCGGTCCAAAATTCAAGATGGCTGCCAGTAGCCATTTTGTACCGAAATTCGGTCTAATCAGTTTTTTGTACACAACTTCTATATGGCTCAGGCTAGAGGCAGTATTTATGAACCGATCTTTACGAAACTTCTTGGGTACCTTTGTTATCACCGTGGGATGAGAATGAGTGTTTTTGGGTGTGGTCCAAAATTCAAGATGGCCACCACAGCCATTTTGTACCAAAATTAGTGCAGTCAGTCTTTTGTACAGAACGTCTGTATGAAAGTTCTGATTTGAATAAATTTTTGTATGAATGTTTAGTAAAATGGAATACATCACATACAGTACAGGTTTTTTTCTCATGCAGAAATTATGCAAATTAGATGAATTTTGATTTATTTAGTGCTACTTATACACTGTAAGTTCACATGTCAATACAACTAGGGCTAGAGGCTGTATTTATCAACCGATCTTCACGAAACTTCTTGAGTACCTTTGTTATCACCTTGGGACGAGAACGAATGTTTGTGAGTGCGGTCCAAAATTCAAGATGGCTGCCAGTGGCCATTTTGTACCGAAATTAGGTCCAATCAGTTTTTTGTCACAACTTCTATACAGCTCATATTTATGAACTGATCTTCATGAAACTTCTTGGGTACCTTTGTTTTCACCTTGGGACAGGAATGAGTGTGTTTTGGGGTGCCATTGTTATCACTGTGGTAAAAGAACAAATATTTTGGGGTTCAGTCAGACCCACTCAGGGACTCAAAGATTTTTTCTAGTTTAGCATCTGACTGTCACCACCTTTACAATACTTTACCTATACATTTATTACAGGCTATGGTCAGTATTTATGTACAGACCGTTACAATACTTTTTATATACCTTTGTTATCAGGTCATTACCTAGATGTTTGTCATTGCTGTGTCACATACTATACATGTACATGTCTTTGTCTTGACAAGTTGAGCTACAGTGTCATTGACACTTTCATTTTATTTTTTGTCTCGTTGATCTTGTTCCAATTTGGGGTCATAACCTATGTTTTTGAGACAAAAAATGAAAAAAATTAGTTATTCAATAATTTTTTTGCAAGTGTCGTCTGCTTTTCAAGTGTGTTATATTTAAATTAATTTTTCATCAAATCTATTCATAGCTGCTAGGCAGCAGCCATGAAAAGATTTGATGAGAAATATACTGAAAATACTCAACGGTATAAGAGTTAAATGTCATTCATAACAAAGAATTTTTCTTGTTTGTGTGATAGAAATACAGTGTTTAACCTTTTATTAGAATGAGCTAAAAGAGAAGTGCACCCCACTGTAATCACAATAATGGTCTTTTAGCCAATCCTGTAAAAGCAAAATTTGGAAGTAGTCACGACCAGCAAATGCAGTCTTATTTTTAAAAAACACACACAATGCACACTGAATCGAGAAATGAATTAAGCTGTTGTTTTATTTGAAGGCTTCGATTGAGAGTGCTGTTGTCTTATTTGAAGGCATGGTTTGAGAGCTCTGTTGTCTTATTTGAAGGTGTGGTTTGAGAGCTCTGTTGTCTTATTTGAAGGTGTGGTGTGAGAGCTCTGTTGTCTTATTTGAAGGCGTGGTTTGAGAGCTCTGTTGTCTTATTTGAAGGTGTGGTTTGAGAGCTCTGTTGTCTTATTTGAAGGTGTGGTTCGAGAGCTCTGTTGTCTTATTTGAAGGCGTGGTTTGAGAGCTCTGTTGTCTTATTTGAAGGCGTGGTTTGAGAGCTCTGTTGTCTTATTTGAAGGTGTGGTTTGAGAGCTCTGTTGTCTAATTTGAAGGTGTGGTTTGAGAGCTCTGTTGTCTTATTTGAAGGCGTGGTTTGAGAGCTCTTGTCTTATTTGAAGGTGTGGTTTGAGAGCTCTGTTGTCTTATTTGAAGGTGTGGTTTGAGAGCTCTGTTGTCTTATTTGAAGGTGTGGTTTGAGAGCTCTGTTGTCTTATTTGAAGGTGTGGTTTGAGAGCTCTGTTGTCTTATTTGAAGGTGTGGTTTGAGAGCTCTGTTGTCTTATTTGAAGGCATGGTTTGAGAGCTCTGTTGTCTTATTTGAAGGTGTGGTTTGAAAGCTCTGTTGTCTTATTTGAAGGTGTGGTTTGAGAGCTCTGTTGTCTTATATGAAGGCTTGGTTTGAGAGCTCTGTTGTCTTATTTGAAGGTGTGGTTTGAGAGCTCTGTTGTCTTATTTGAAGGTGTGGTTTGAGAGCTCTGTTGTCTTATTTGAAGGTGTGGTTTGAGAGCTCTGTTGTCTTATTTGAAGGTGTGGTTTGAGAGCTCTGTTGTCTTATTTGAAGGTGTGGTTTGAGAGCTCTGTTGTCTTATTTGAAGGTGTGGTTTGAGAGCTCTGTTGTCTTATTTGAAGGTGTGGTTTGAGAGCTCTGTTGTCTTATTTGAAGGCGTGGTTTGAGAGCTCTGTTGTTAGCTCCGCTGACAAAGTCAGCAGAGCTTTTCTTATACTGATTCGGCCGTCGTCCGTCATCTGTCGGCCGTCGTCAACATTTTATTTGTCCGAGCCATAATTTCTAAGCCGCTGAATATTTTTCCACCAAACTTCATAACAATATGTATTATCAATAGACGGTGTGTCATCAATTATGCTGCAGTCTGTAAATCCACAGGGTCAAGGTCACAGGTCACAGGATCAAGAAAATCTTAAGATATTTTTGATATTTGTTTGTCCAAGCCATAATTTCTGAACCGCTGAATATTTTTACACCAAACTTCATAACAATATGTATTATCAATAGACGGTATGTCATCAATTATTCTCAGCGGAGCTCTCTAGGCGTGACAGGCCTCATCTTATTTGAAGGCGTGGTTTGAGAGCTCTGTTGTCTTATTTGAAGGTGTGGTTTGAGAGCTCTGTTGTCTTATTTGAAGGTGTGGTTTGAGAGCTCTGTTGTCTTATATGAAGGCTTGGTTTGAGAGCTCTGTTGTCTTATTTGAAGGTGTGGTTTGAGAGCTCTGTTGTCTTATTTGAAGGTGTGGTTTGAGAGCTCTGTTGGCTTATTTGAAGGCGTGTTTTGAGAGCTCTGTTGTCTTATTTGAAGGCGTGGTTTGAGAGTTCTGTTGTCTTATTTGAAGGAGTGGTTTGAGAGCTCTGTTGTCTTATTTGAAGGCGTGGTTTGAGAGCTCTGTTATCTTATTTGAAGGAGTGGTTTGAGAGCTCTGTTGTCTTATTTGAAGGTGTGGTTTGAGAGCTCTGTTGTCTTATTTGAAGGTGTGGTTTGAGAGCTCTGTTGTCTTATTTGAAGGCGTGGTTTGAGAGCTCTGTTATCTTATTTGAAGGAGTGGTTTGAGAGCTCTGTTGTCTTATTTGAAGGTGTGGTTTGAGAGCTCTGTTGTCTTATTTGAAGGTGTGGTTTGAGAGCTCTGTTGTCTTATATGAAGGCTTGGTTTGAGAGCTCTGTTGTCTTATTTGAAGGTGTGGTTTGAGAGCTCTGTTGTCTTATTTGAAGGTGTGGTTTGAGAGCTCTGTTGGCTTATTTGAAGGCGTGTTTTGAGAGCTCTGTTGTCTTATTTGAAGGCGTGGTTTGAGAGTTCTGTTGTCTTATTTGAAGGAGTGGTTTGAGAGCTCTGTTGTCTTATATGAAGGCTTGGTTTGAGAGCTCTGTTGTCTTATTTGAAGGCTTGGTTTGAGAGCTCTGTTGTCTTATTTGAAGGTGTGGTTTGAGAGCTCTGTTGTCTTATTTGAAGGTGTGGTTTGAGAGCTCTGTTGTCTTATTTGAAGGCGTGGTTTGAGAGCTCTGTTATCTTATTTGAAGGAGTGGTTTGAGAGCTCTGTTGTCTTATTTGAAGGTGTGGTTTGAGAGCTCTGTTGTCTTATTTGAAGGTGTGGTTTGAGAGCTCTGTTGTCTTATTTGAAGGTGTGGTTTGAGAGCTCTGTTGTCTTATTTGAAGGTGTGGTTTGAGAGCTCTGTTGTCTTATTTGAAGGTGTGGTTTGAGAGCTCTGTTGTCTTATTTGAAGGCGTGGTTTGAGAGCTCTGTTGTCTTATATGAAGGCATGGTTTGAGAGCTCTGTTGTCTTATTTGAAGGCGTGGTTTGAGAGCTCTGTTGTCTTATTTGAAGGTGTGGTTTGAGAGCTCTGTTGTCTTATATGAAGGCTTGGTTTGAAAGCTCTGTTGTCTTATTTGAAGGCATGGGGGGCGCGGTGGCTCAGTTGGTAGAGGTGCAGGCTGCAAGCCGAGAGGTCCTCGGTTCGAATCCCACCTGCGGCAACCGCGTTGTGTCCTTGGGCAAGACACTTCACCCCGATTGCCTACATGGGGGCACGATGACGCTGTGTACTGAGGCGTACTGCACGTCGATGGTGCGCATGTCTTCAACCAATCTAACCCTGCCTGTGCTGCGGTGCAGAGTTCAGGGTTACGACGTTGGAGAGCTGACAGCTGCTCGTCGTCGCTCGGTGGTTCTCTCCGGGTACTCCGGCTTCCTCCACCCGTAAAACTGTCACGGTCACGATTAGCCATTGTGCATAAGTGTGTGACCTTAAACACCAATAAATAAATAAATAATTTGAAGGCATGGTTTGAGAGTTCTGTCTTATTTGAAGGCATGGTTTGAGAGTTCTGTTGTCTTATTTGAAGGTGTGGTTTGAGAGCATTGTCTTATTTGCAGGCTTGGCTTGAGAGCACTGTCGTCTTATTTGTAGTGATGAACCTATTATCGGCATCGGCTGATAATGGGGTAATCGGCAAATCATCGACATCGGCAGAAAAGGGCACCCTTTACCAATAGGGGTGCACCGATTGTTATAAGGTAAAAATAAACAGTTTTTTTTTTTTTTTCTCAAAGCCATATCGTCAAAAACAGTGTTTACACTTGAAAGTTCTGGGGAATGTGTCAATACTATTGATTCCAGAATTCTGTACGTTTTAATATTCTATGAATAATTTAAAGCTTAGACACAATTTCAGTTTGTCACACGGTCATGTTTGATTCTTATTAAACGGAAATCTCGGCCCAGTTTCTTAAGTTGTAACATCATTGTTTAAAATTCAGCTTTCCTATATTACTACATTTTGAAAATCACACAGTTCTTATTAAAACAAATAGTGTCAGATTGTCAGTGCCAGTTTCATTTCTGATTTATTTTTAAGTACTGTATTACGAAAAAAGTAAATTATGCAAGGCAGCTTTTTTAAAAACAATACAAAGTGCGCATTCCATGGAGGATTAGTGACTGTTTCGTATACTAAAGAAGACATTTTGTACATATATCAAAAGATGTTTCGGGTATCAGGACAACTCAAATTCACGGCAACTCATACCAGACAAGTCATACCCAAAATTGGACAACTCATACCCATTTTTGTCTGGACAACTCGTACCCACGATTGGACAACTCGTACCCACAACGGGACAACTCGCTTCTGATATTATTTACAAGGGGGAGGGCAGATACTAGTAACACAAATATAACAGATCAATGCTTACATGAGCGAGGGCGAAAAGACCCGGACTAGCACGTACCGCGGAGATGGGGTGGGGGAGGAGGGGGGCTTATAGCACTCCCCACCCCCAATTTTTTTCCCTAAAAATAAAATCACCAAACATGCAACTACTACGGGATTGACATTTTGGTATTTTAAGACACCTTCACATAGAGCGAGAGAGATAAGACTAAGTTTAGAGTAGATCGTAAAGCCCTTGAACAAGTTTATTTTTCATTCGTTTGTCCCAACATTGGAATATGCAGACATAGTGTGGGGTAACTGCAGTGCAGAAGAATCCTGTGGACTTGAATGAATTTCAAATTGAAACAGCCCGGATCGTGACCGTAGGAACTGAAAGTGCAAGCAAGCAGTCTCTGTATATTGAGACTGGCTGAGAAACTTCGGTTTCAAGAAGGGAAAAACACTGAAGGCTACTTACAACCAAACAATTAAGATTTCACTATCACAACAAAGTAGACATACAAAGCAAATCATTATCAAAACACAAATGCAGCATGTGCTGACAGGAACTTACAGAGCAAATCATTATCCAAACACGTGCAACATTTCCGACAGCAAGTTTTCACTGCATAAACTTGTAGAAGTGTACGTTCCAAAAGTCAAATCAATACTGATTTAAAAAATGTAATGATAGCATTTCCATTGGTCTGTTATTTTCGTGTTACTATCTGCCCCACTGCCTGTAAATCATATCAGGTACGAGTTGTCCAGCTGTGGGTATGAGTTGTCCATTAGTGGGTACAAGTTGTCCAGACAAAAATGGGTATGAGTCATTCAATTTTGGGTACGACTTGACGGGTACAAGTTGCCGTGGGTATGAGTTGTCTATTTATATGAAATAATAGACAACTTACTTTGTCAGGTATTATAATCCAATATAAATTATTTTTACATACAGGCTGTTGTCTTCACTTAATTGGCTCAAAGCAGTCATAACCCCATGTACGAAACATCCTAGCTTGTGTTCGAAACGTCCTACGAGTTTGTGTACATGTACAAAACGTCCTAAATTGCCATGTACGAAACGGCCTTGTATGAAACATCCAGCTCCTTTCCATGGCGGGGCAGAATCACGTGATTTCCAAAATGGAAAGGTCTATTGTAAACGTACATATTGAAATTGAATATTGGGCTTATGGCCGATATGAGAAGAAAGGAATAAGTCGGATTTACTCAGAGTCAGGGCAGTGTCTGTTGGTCTGTGTATGAGTTACCACAGGATCGCTATGAGTTTTATATGTAAGGGATTTAATCTTACTGGAAGAATATGTAGTTCCATGCAGAGAGAGTCAATCTGACATGGGTGATTCCATTCTTCTCATCGAGGAATGGACTCCACAAAACAATCGGATAAATTGTCTGGGGGAGTTGAATTGGTGGCGATTTGACCAGAAACTAAGAAATACAACCCCACATTGACATTCTAATTGCAACTTTGCAGGGTTTGATCAAGTTATTGATGCATTTTCACGGAACTTAAAACATCGGTATCAGCATCGGTATCAGCATCGGTATCGGCCGATTATTAGATTTTTAGCTCACCAACTTTAGTTGTGTGAGCTTATGGAATGCCTCGATCGGTCGGCATCAGCGTTGGCGTCAGCGTACGTGTCCAATAATGTTAAAGTTTCTGTTTAGGTCACTTATTCGCCCTATTTCCATATCATGGCTTTTATAATGCTGCTATATGATGATTATTATCATTTTACCATGATTTAACCCCTTATATCCTACATTTTAGACATTTTTCTTGACATTTTTAGTTGCGTTTAGTTTTCTGTTTAGCTCAGAATTTCATGTTTAACTAAGTGTTTAGGTCAGCTGCTGTGCTCCTTCTCTTCCAATGGCACTTATATTCATCATACATGTTCCTCAGTATCATTGTTCCATGATTAACCCCTCATACCCTGCATTTTAAACATTTTTTTTTCTTGACATTTTTAATTGCGTTTAGTTTTCTGTTCAGCTCGGAATTTCATGTTTAACTTAGTGTTTAGGTCAGCTGCTGTGCTCCTTCTCTTCCCATGGCAATTATTTTCATCATTCATTTTCCTCAGTATCATTGTTCCATGATTAACCCCTCATACCCTGCATTTTAAACATTTTTCTTGACATTTTTAGTTGCGTTTAGTTTTCTGTTTAGCTCGGAATTTCATGTTTAACTTAGTGTTTAGGTCAGCTGCTGTGCTCCTTCTCTTCCCATGGCACTTATATTCATCATACATGTTCCTCAGTATCATTGTTCCATGATTAACCCTTCATACCCTGCATTTTAAACATTTTTCTTGACATTTTTAGTTGCGTTTAGTTTTCTGTTTAGCTCGGAATTTCATGTTTAACTTAGTGTTTAGGTCAGCTGCTGTGCTCCTTCTCTTCCCATGGCAATTATTTTCATCATACATGTTCCTCAGTATCATTGTTCCATGATTAACCCCCTCAAACCCTGCATTTTAAACATTTTTCTTGAAATTTTTAGTTGCGTTTAGTTTTCTGTTTAGCTCGGAATTTCATGTTTAACTTAGTGTTTAGGTCAGCTGCTGTGCTCCTTCTCTTCCCATGGCACTTATATTCATCATACATGTTCCTCAGTATCATTGTTCCATGATTAACCCCTCATACCCTGCATTTTAAACAGTTTTCTTGACATTTTTAGTTGCGTTTAGTTTTCTGTTTAGCGCAGAATTTCATGTTTAACTAAGTGTTTAGGTCAGCTGCTGTGCTCCTTTTCTTCCCATGGCACTTATTATCCTCATACATGTTCCTCAGTATCATTGTTCCATGATTAACCCCTCATACCCTGCATTTTAAACATTTTCTTGACATTTTTAGTTGCGTTTAGTTTTCTGTTTAGCTCAGAATTTCATGTTTAACTTAGTGTTTGGGTCAGCTGCTGTGCTCCTTCTCTTCCCATGGCACTTATATTCATTATACATGGTTCTCAGTATCATTGTTCCATGATTAACCCCTCATACCCTGCATTTTAAACGTTTTTCATCACATTTTTAGTTGGGTTTAGTTTTCTGTTTAGCTCGGAATTTCATGTTTAACTAAGTGTTTAGGTCAGCTGCTGTGCTCCTTTTCTTCCCATGGCACTTATATTCCTCATACATGTTCCTCAGTATCATTGTTCCATGATTAACCCCTCATACCCTGCATTTTAAATATTTTTCTTGACATTTTTAGTTGCGTTTTGTTTTCTGTTTAGCTCAGAATTTCATGTTTAACTTAGTGTTTAGGTCAGCTGCTGTGCTCCTTCTCTTCCCATGGTACTTATATTCATTATACATGTTTCTCAGTATCATTGTTCCATGAATAACCCCTTATACCCTGCATTTTAAACGTTTTTCATCACATTTTTAGTTGCGTTTAGTTTTCTGTTTAGCTCGGAATTTCATGTTTAACTAAGTGTTTAGGTCAGCTGCTGTGCTCCTTCTCTTCCAGTGGCACTTATATTCATCATACATGTTCCTCAGTATCATTGTTCCATGATTAACTCCTCATACCCTGCATTTTAAACATTTTTCTTGACATTTTTAGTTGCGTTTAGTTTTCTGTTTAGCTCAGAATTTCATGCTTAACTTAGTGTTTATGTCAGTTTCTGTGTTTTACTTTTAAGAGGTTGTGTTTAGGTAAGCTTTGTCGCATGTTATGAGCCTGTTTGATACAGTTCTTGTGTTTGCCAAAGTTACTATCAAAGAGGAATGTTGGTGAGCTATAGGGCATTGGCGTCCTTCTTGTTAACATCGGTATCGGCCGAAGGTTCGTTTACCATATTGGTTCATCACTACTTATTTCCAGGCTTGGCTTGAGATGTCTGTTGTTTTATTTTCAGGCTAGGTTTGAGATCTCTATTGTCTTATTTGCAGGCTTGGTTTGAGAGCTCTGTTGTCTTATTTGAAAGCATGATTTGAGAGTGTTGTTGTCTTATTTGCAGGCTTGGCTTGAGAGCACTGTCGTCTTATTTGAAGGCGTTGTTTGAGAGCAATGTGTTATTTGCAGGCTTGGCTTGAGAGCACTGTCGTTTTATTTGCAGGCTTGGTTTGAGATCTCTGTTGTTTTATTTGCGTGCTTAGCTTGAGATCCTTGTTGTTTTATTTGCAGGCTTGGTTTGAGATCTCTGTTGTTATATTTGCAGGCTTGGTTTGAGATCTCTGTTGTTTTATTTGCAGGCTTGGTTTGAGATCTCCGTTGTTTTATTTGCAGGCTTGGTTTGAGATCTCTGTTGTTTTATTTGCAGGCTTGGTTTGAGATCTCCGTTGTTTTATTTGCAAGCTTGGTTTGAGATCTCTATTGTTTTATTTGCAGGCTTGGCTTGAGATCTCTGTTGTTTTATTTGCAGGCTTAGCTTGAGATCTCTATTGTTTTATTTGCAGGCTTGGTTTGAGATCTTTGTTGTTTTATTTGCAGGCTTGGTTTGAGATCTCTGTTGTTTTATTTGCAGGCTTGGTTTGAGATCTCTATTGTTTTATTCACAGGCTTGGCTTGAGATCTCTGTTGTTTTATTTGCAGGCTTGGTTTGAGATCTCTGTTGTTTTATTTGCAGGCTTGGTTTGAGATCTCCGTTGTTTTATTTGCAGGCTTGGTTTGAGATCTCTATTGTTTTATTTGCAGGCTTGGCTTGAGGTCTCTGTTGTTTTATTTGCAGGCTTAGCTTGAGAGATCTCTATTGTTTTATTTGCAGGCTTGGTTTGAGATCTCTGTTGTTTTATTTGCAGGCTTGGTTTGAGAGCACTGTGTTATTTGCAGGCTTGGCTTGAGAGCACTGTCATCTTATTTGCAGGCTTGGTTTGGGATCTCTGTTGTTTTATTTGCGGGCTTAGCTTGAGATCCTTGTTGTTTTATTTGCAGGCTTGGGTTGAGATCTCTGTTGTTTTATTTGCAGGCTTGGTTTGAGATCTCTGTTGTTTTATTTGCAGGCTTGGTTTGAGATCTCCATTGTTTTATTTGCAGGCTTGGTTTGAGATCTCTACTGTTTTATTTGCAGGCTTGGCTTGAGTTCTCTGTTGTTTTATTTGCAGGCTTAGCTTGAGATCTCTATTGTTTTATTTGCAGGCTTGGTTTGAGATCTATGTTGTTTTATTTGCAGGCTTGGTTTGAGATCTCTGTTGTTTTATTTGCAGGCTTGGTTTGAGATCTGTATTGTTTTATTCACAGGCTTGGCTTGAGATCTCTGTTGTTTTATTTGCAGGCTTGGTTTGAGATCTCTGTTGTTTTATTTGCAGGCTTGGTTTGAGATCTCTGTTGTTTTATTTGCAGGCTTGGTTTGAGATCTCTATTGTTTTATTCACAGGCTTGGCTTGAGATCTCTGTTGTTTTATTTGCAGGCTTGGTTTGAGATCTCTGTTGTTTTATTTGCAGGCTTGGTTTGAGATCTCTGTTCTTTTATTTGCAGGCTTGGTTTGAGATCTCTGATGTTTTATTTGCAGGCTTGGTTTGAGATCTCTATTGTTTTATTCACAGGCTTGGCTTGAGATCTCTGTTGTTTTATTTGCAGACTTGGTTTGAGATCTCTGTTGTTTTATTTGCAGGCTTGGTTTGAGATCTCTGTTGTTTTATTTGCGGGCTTGGCTTGAGATCTCTATTGTTTTATTTGTAGGCTTGGCTTGAGATCCTTGTTGTTTTATTTGCAGGCTTGGCTTGAGATCCTTGTTGTTTTATTTGCAGGCTTGGCTTGAGATCCTTGTTGTTTTATTTGCAGGCTTGGCTTGAGATCCTTATTGGTTTATTTGCAGGCTTGGTTTGAGATCTCTATTGTTTTATTTGCAGGCTTGGCTTGAGATCTCTGTTGTTTTATTTGCAGGCTTGGCTTGAGATCTCTGTTGTTTTATTTGCAGGCTTGGTTTGAGATCTCTGTTTTATTTGCAGGCTTAGCTTGAGATCCTTGTTGTTTTATTTGCAGGCTTGGTTTGAGATCTCTGTTGTTTTATTTGCAGGCTTGGTTTGAGATCTCTATTGTTTTATTTGCAGGCTTGGCTTGAGATCTCTGTTGTTTTATTTTCAGGCTTGGCTTGAGATCTCTATTGTTTTATTTGCAGGCTTGGCATGAGATCTCTGTTGTTTTATTTTCAGGCTTGGTTTGAGATCTCTGTTGTTTTATTTGCAGGCTTGGGTTGAGATCTCTGTTGTTTTATTTGCAGGCTTAGCTTGAGATCCTTGTTGTTTTATTTGCAGGCTTGGTTTGAGATCTCTGTTGTTTTATTTGCAGGCTTGGTTTGAGATATCTGTTGTTTTATTTGCAGGCTTGTCATGAGATCTCTGTTGTTTTATTTTCAGGCTTGGCTTGAGATCCTTGTTGTTTTATTTGCAGGCTTGGTTTTAGATCTCTCATGTTTTATTTGCAGGCTTGGTTTGAGATCTCTGTTGTTTTATTTGCAGGTTTGGTTTGAGATCTCTGATGTTTTATTTGCAGGCTTGGTTTGAGATCTCTATTGTTTTATTCACAAGCTTGGCTTGAGATCTCTGTTGTTTTATTTGCTGGCTTGGTTTGGGATCTCTGTTGTTTTATTTGCAGGGTTGGCTTGAGATCTCTGTTGTTTTATTTGCAGGCTTGGCTTGAGATCTCTGTTGTTTTATTTGCAGACTTGGTTTAAGATCTCTGTTGTTTTATTTTCAGGCTAAGTTTGAGATCTCTATTGTTTTATTTGCAGACTTGGTTTGAGATCTCTGTTGTTTTATTTTCAGGCTAGGTTTGAGATCTCTATTGTTTTATTTGCAGGCTTGGCTTGAGATTTCTGTTGTTTTATTCACAGGCTTGGCTTGAGATCTCTGTTGTTTTATTTGCAGGCTTGGCTTGAGATCCTTGTTTTATTTGCAGGCTTGGTTTGAGATCTCTATTGTTTTATTTGCAGGCTTGGCTTGAGATCTCTGTTGTTTTATTTTCAGGCTTGTCTTGAGATGTCTATTGTTTTATTTTCAGGCTTGTCTTGAGATCTCTGTTGTTTTATTTTCAGGCTTGTCTTGAGATCTCTGTTGTTTTATTTTCAGGCTTGTCTTGAGATCTCTATTGTTTTATTTTCAGGTTTGGCTTGAGATCTCTGTTGTTTTATTTTCAGGATTGGCTTGAGATCCTTGTTGTTTTATTTTCAGGCTTGGCTTGAGATCTCTGTTGTTTTATTTTCAGGCTTGGCTTGAGATCTCTATTGTTTTATTTGCAGGCTTGGCTTGAGATCTCTACTGTTTTATTTGCAGACTTGGTTTGAGATCTCTGATGTTTTATTTGCAGGCTTGGCTTGAGATCTCTGTTGTTTTATTCACAGGCTTGGCTTGAGATCTCTGTTGTTTTATTTGCAGGCTTGGCTTGAGATCCTTGTTGTTGTTTTTTTGCAGGCTTGGTTTGAGATCTCTGTTGTTTTATTTGCAGGCTTGGTTTGAGATCTCTATTGTTTTATTTGCAGGCTTGGCATGAGATCCCTGTTGTTTTATTTTCAGGCTTGCCTTGAGATCCTTGTTGTTTTATTTGCAGGCTTGGTTTGAGATCTCTTATGTTTTATTTGCAGGCTTGGTTTGAGATCTCTGTTGTTTTATTTGCAGGCTTGGTTTGAGATCTCTGATGTTTTATTTGCAGGCTTGGTTTACGATCTCTATTGTTTTATTCACAGGCTTGGCTTGAGATATCTGTCGTTTTATTTGCAGGCTTGGTTTGGGATCTCTGTTGTTTTATTTGCGGGCTTAGCTTGAGATCCTTGTTGTTTTATTTGCAGGCTTGGTTTGGGATCTCTGTTGTTTTATTTGCAGGCTTGGCTTGAGATCTCTGTTGTTTTATTTGCAGGCTTGGCTTGAGATCTCTGTTGTTTTATTAGCAGACTTGGTTTGAGATCTCTGTTGTTTTATTTTCAGGCTAGGTTTGAGATCTCTATTGTTTTATTTGCAGACTTAGTTTGAGATCTCTGTTGTTTTATTTTCAGGCTAGGTTTGAGATCTCTATTGTTTTATTTGCAGGCTTGGCTTGAGATCTCTGTTGTTTTATTTTCAGGCTTGTCTTGAGATCTCTATTGTTTTTATTTGCAGGCTTGGCTTGAGATCCTTGTTGTTTTATTCACAGGCTTGGCTTGAGATCTCTGTTGTTTTATTTGCAGGCTTGGCTTGAGATCTCTGTTGTTTTATTTGCAGGCTTGTCTTGAGATCTCTATTATTTTATTTTCAGGCTTGGCTTGAGATCTCTGTTGTTTTATTTTCAGGCTTGGCTTGAGATCTCAATTGTTTTATTTGCAGGCTTGGCTTGAGATCTCTGTTGTTTTATTTGCAGACTTGGCTTGAGATCCTTGTTGTTTTATTTGCAGGCTTGGCTTGAGATCTCTGTTGTTTTATTTGCAGGCTTGGCTTGAGATCTCTGTTGTTTTATTTGCAGGCTTGGCTTGAGATCTCTATTGTTTTATTTGCAGGCTTAGCTTGAGATCCTTGTTGTTTTATTTGCAGACTTGGCTTGAGATCTCTACTGTTTTATTCACAGGCTTCGATTGAGAGCACTGTTGTTTTATTTTCAGGCTTGGATTGAGAGCACTGTTGCTTTATTTGAAGTCTTGGTTTGAGAGTGATGGTTGTCTTATTTGAAGGCTTGACTTCAGAGTGCTGCCGTCTAAGTTGCAAGTTTGGCTTGAGAGCACTGTCATCTTATTTGCAGGCTTGGCTTGAGAGCTTTGTGGTCTTATTTACAGGTTTGGTTTGAGAGCTCTCTTGTTTTATTTGCAGGCTTGGATTGAGAGCTGTGTTGTCATATTTGAAGGCTTGGCTTGAGAGCACTGTTGTTTTATTTGAACGCTTAGTTTGAGACTCTGTTTGTTATTTGGAGGCTTGGTTTGAGAGCTCCGTTATCTTATTTGAAGGCTTGGCTTGAGAGCACTTTTGGTTTATTTGAAGGCTTGATTTGAGAGGACTTTTATTTACGGACCTGGCTTGCTGTTTGCTTTTTTGAAGGCTTGGCTTCAAAGTTCTTCTGTCTGAGTTGCAGGCTAGGCTTCTGAGTGCTGTTTTATTTGTAGGCTTGGCTTGAAGGTGCTATTGACTGATTTGCAAACTTGGCTTCAGGGCACTGTTGTCTTATTTGCAATGTGGGTTGGGAGTACTGTTGTCTTATCTGCAGAACTGGCTTGAGTGTCTGTTGTTTTATTTGCAAACTTGGCTTGAGAGTGCCTTTGTTTTATTTCAAGGCTTGGTTTGAGAGTGCTGTTCTCTGATCTACAGGATTGTCTTGAGAGCGCTGTTATCTTATTTGCAGGTTTGGTTTGAAAACGCTATTATTTTATTTGCGTGCTTGCCTTGAGAGTGCCTTTGTTAGCTCACCCAACTGCAAGTCAGCGGGTGCTATTGCCATCACTTGGTGTCCCTCGTCCATTAACTTTTGAAACTTGTCTTCTTCTTCAAAACCAAGGGGCCAAATTCAAACATATTGCACAGACCTTCTTTGAAGTATGCTCTTTCTGTTTTGTCCAAATGAAGCAGCTGCCATCTTCGGGCTGTGGTTCATGCCCCAAAAGCTTAAAAATCTTTAAAAAATCGTTTTCTGATGAGCCACCAGAGAGAATGCCTTGATATTTGGTATGGAACATACTTTGGTGTTATAGATTAACCCCTAGCACTCTGGTAGTGTCATGGAATTTTCTACAATCTCTCTGTTTTGCTCATGTTTGACTATGAATTTAACCAATTATATCACTGAGCTCTGTCAAACAAGCTATATTTGGTTAAATGGTAAACTGCATTATGGGAAATATTTGCTGCTGAAAACTTTGCTATTTTGACCTCAGCGTGCAGAGGGTTAAAGTTTGTTCAAGGGAAGTTTGTAGAGAACAATATTTGTGCTCTCTGTTGGAGCAAACCCCTTTTAGGTCCCACCATAAATTTGTATTTCAAGAACCGATGGACTGATTTGAACCAAATTTGGCATGTAGTACAAGTGGGTCATAAGTACTTGATTGATGCCCAAAAAAGATTTTTTACATGCCCGTGGGAACCCCAGGAGTTAAAAATAGAAAGTATTCAAATGCCTATGGTTCTCAAACCACACAGAGCAGTGAACTGTTATTTAGTATGGAACATCCTTAGGACCAGTAGAATGTAGTGGTGACAAACAATTGCCATCAGTTGTGCCCGGGTGTTCTGTAGAGGGCATCGAAAACATGCTAAGTCAGCATTTTTGCAAAACTTTTCAAAAATTTCTTCTCAAGAATCACTTGTCAGAATCTTTTCATATTTAGTATGCCTCATTGTTACAAGGGTCAGATTCAAGTTTGTTCAAATCAAGTCTTGCAGTTAATATTTGGGCTTCCTATGGGAGCCCAAATTTTAATTAAGTGCAATTATGGGGAATAATCTTTAAAAATCATCTTCTTCAGACAGCTGCGCAAAGATGGAGTCAATCTTCGCCCCTGAAGTCAGATCATCTGGTAGATAATGATCCAAGGCATCAATCTATGGGACAGTCAGAGAAGAGATCTATCTCTGGATCTTCGTCCCAGGTGCAGCAAGCGGTGAAAAAACAGAAGACTGCTGCTCCTCAAGCCTCGGGAACGGACTTGCTCTTGCAGTTTTCCCAGCTATTACCTGCATCCCAGCAAATGCTAGAGCAGCTTCCCGCAGACTCCAGTGGTGAGCTGTCAGATGGTGCTGGATTGGTCCGGTCAATTGTGCATGTAAAAGAAGCCAGAGTTTCTCAACGGGACTCTCCGCTAGATCTCGGGTCAGATCTCTGTTTGGAGAACCCTTTCCGTCCCGTTAACAGTAAGGGTCGACTGTGTCCGTTGTGAGAAACCATATTGAGTCGGCACATGCATCAAACGTTCCTTCCACACTGCAGCTGGGCCTGGCAGCAGTTACGGCTTCTTCTACTTACATGGAAGCTTACGAGAGAGGATTAAGCTTAGAAGTTTCTAAGCGGGATACTCTGCGAGATCTGGGGACAGATTGCGAGTGTAGAGCATTTGTCTTCCCGTTAACAGTCGAGGTTGACTGTTTTGTGTTGTAAGAAACTTCAATGAGGAGGAGTACCCATCCTATGCGATGCTTCTCCCGCACTTCAGCCGGGGTCGGCTTTGGTTACGTCTTCCTCTTCTTCCATGGATATGCACGATGAGGGATAGATGCCTACAAGTTTCTAACGGAATGCTCGGCAAGTTCTGGAGCAGACTTCAAGCTGGAGATTCTTCTACTTTCCGTCAGCAGTCGGGGTCGACTGTTTTTGGTTCGAGAAACTTTTGTGAGTTGGGACTCCCGTTTGCGCTTGCGGTTCGGGATGCTCCTTCCACACTGCAGCCGGATTCGGTGGCAGCTATGGCATCTTCCCTTGCTTCATTAATGAAGCACGGTGACCACAGACTAGCTATCTGACTTCGCAGGTTTGGGTCGATAGCTAGTCGTTGGAAGCTCTTTTATATGGGATATGTGTCGAGGATCTGATACCAGATCTCAGTCCCGTGAGCAACTTATGGTAACAAGTGGATTATCATTGCTCTGCTAGTCTCGGTCACGGACCGGCTGCCACAGATTGCTCTGCGTATCGCAGCATTCCAGTAGTTGCTGGTACTACCGTTTAACCGACTCTAATGGTGAGCTGTCGGATGGTGCTGTGTTGGTCCAACCATCTGTTCAGTCGGATGGAGTTGTCCATATTTTCTGATGGAACATTTGGATGGTGAGAGGACTACGGAGTGTGAGTCTCCATTCCTCACAGAAGGGCACTTTAAGACTATGAATTTTCAGTCTTAAGCTCTTAGAATATTGTTCCATCTGAATATAAGTCTGCGTTTAGATGAGCAGGCCCGGGGATGTAGATATGTCCCTACCTGCATCATTTAACCCTTTACCCAATGTAACTGCCAAAACCGGCCAGCGCTATTCACAAAAATCGCCAATTAATTTTCATTATCTTTTCACTTTTTGTCTCAAAAACATAGGTTATGATCCCTCATTGGAACGAGCTCGACGAGCTCGTTCCAATGAGGGATCATAACCTATGTTTTTGAGACAAAAAATGAAAAAAATAAGTTATTCAAGAATTTTGTTTGCAAGTGTCGTCTTCTTTTCGGGTTAGTTAAAGGGTTAATATATGCTCGGAAGTAATAAAATGTGCTGTTTCATTCAAAAGGGCTAATCTGGACGCAGTATCCTAAGCAGATCACCTTACCAGAGCTATGGCACAACGTTTAAATGGAAATGAATATGAAGACGTGGTTCCTCGCTAAGAGTTCTTACCAGGGCAGTCATGTATGCCACGTACAGCTCTGCATGGACAGTGGAATTAGGAGTTGGTAAGACATGATGCTGCCCTTGAGTTGTCATCACTTATAGATGACAAGGTGAAAAGCTCTCTCTGAGTCTCTCCGGTTACCGGAAAAATACTATTTGACGACAAGCTTATGTTGCTATATGAGCAGGCTACAACAAAGCTTCTAGTGCTCTGCTATTGAAGTTGGTGTCTCATCAGCATGCTTCAGCAGACCACGGTAAGTGAGGCCGTTCTGCTTCTAAGAAAGCATGAAGAGATTGTCATACGAGGGAACAATAACCCTCTTATATTTACTTTGGAAGTCATCGTTATAGTGACTCAGAAACGGGGCATAGGTCTGATCAAGGCTATGGATCTGACACCCCTAGGTCGATGATTAATGGAAGGTTATCATCTTTACGAGAAACTGGATGTTGATCACAACTCCTAGTGGAGGTAAAGGTTCTTTTATTGAGGGGAACAATTGAGATCGGCGAGACAAACTTCTTCATGGGGAGGACGTAGTTTCTCCTGTAAGCATTGTAAGTCATGCAGGTGATGTGACCTCTATTGCTTGCCAGTTGATGGAAGGGTATCAACTTCACGATAGGGCTGCGCAATAAACCGATATATACCAGTATTCAAACCAATATCGATTGAATATCGGTGTAATTACAAAAATATCGGTGTATCGTCATTATTTATTTACCCACAGTTTTGATTTTCAAGATGTCTAGAGTTTTTTAATTGTAGCCCCGAATGAATAATATTATCCCTTTATCCAAGGAATTGACTGCTTGTGCCATCGTAATATACAAATTCAGCAGCTGAAAAAATAATTTTCAAAAATTTCAACAAAACTATATCATGTGACCCCTCATTGGAACGAGCTCGTAGTTTTGTTGAAATCTGGGGAAAATCTGAAAAACTAATTTTTAAAATAATAAATGTTGATATCGTCTGCGTTGGGTAAAGGTTTTTCGAACCGCATCATCAAGGCATGCTAATTGGTTCCGACTGTGATGCCTCGAGTCCCGATTGTGGTACTTGTGTTCATATATCTGAACAGTTTTCGATATACTGGTATACCACAGTATTTTTTTGAATACCGATACCGGTATTCAGTTTTGAATATCGTGCAGCCCTACTTCACGATAACTAGGTGTTAATCATTGAAGTTCCGTTCAAAGAGAGTCGCTCCTAGTGGAAGTAAAGCTCTCTTATTGAAGGGAACAATTGAGGTTGTTGAGAATATATTTCAGTTGCTTTCAACTTGGCGATAGGTTATCAGCCTCGCAGTTAAGTTGATAAATTGTGGATGATCAGCTGATGAGAATGTAGTCTTGGCAGGCCTGTGGCTATCAGTCCGATCAAGCTCCACTTACAGGTATACTTGTTAGACAAATCTTCCAAGAGAGGCTTTCCTTCTGGAGGTACAAGCTCTCCTGATCAAGAAAAGCATTAGACGTCGTCAAAATTATTCTCCAGTTTTTTATTATCACCTGTTTCTCATCCTGAATCCAGATGGATAGTGCATAAATAGGCTGAGATATTCCTTGGCGTCAAGACAGTTATGTCATTGTGGATGTCATAATAGCCTTCTGTATGGTTACAGCAGTCTTTTGGGTTAGGCTCTAATCGCTGTCTTTTGGGAATAAAACCAAAACAGATACAGTAGAATCCTCTTAATTGAATATCCATTTTGCCAGAGAAAATTATTCAATTAACAGGAGTATACAATTAACAGGGATTTGGTCAGTTTCCTGTGTTCTGGAGGTAAACTGAGCATTTATTCTATTATATCTTGTTTGACAGAGCTCATAGAGCTCTGTCAAACAAGATATAATAGAATAAATGCCTGTATTGGATGAAGTGAGGCCAAAAAGGTTGATAAATAAGGGGTATTTGGTGCATGTCACAGTCAATTTTTCGACATATTATAAAAATTTATATACAATTAACAGGAGTTTACTCTACAACCCATATGCAATTAACAGATCAAATTTGTACTGAAGGTATGGTAAATGGTTTTGTGTTTGAAAATTATATTCAGTTAACAGGGATATACAATTAAGAGCTATCCAATTAAGTGGGCTCCACTGTACTGTGCTTTTCAGTTTGTTTTTCCTAGATGTCATAGACTTGAGTCTTATTGTTTACATCATAGTAGCCTAGCTAGAATCATGAGTGAGATTTTTTCAGTATTATGCAGTGGCATAACTGAATTTATTATCTCTTGGGACTGTGGTCTCTGGGAATTCAGGGCTGTTTATATAGTGGCTCTTCATTCCCTACATTGTGCGACAATAATTGTAAGTCTCCGTTAAGTGAGCCTTCAGGGTCACAACTTTCACCGATATATCTGTCTTCACGAAGATGAAGACTTATTAGCTATGGATAGCGTTGTAATTCTCCTTAGTGAGCTTCTAGGGCCTCAGTTTTCTGCTTTTAATGGTCTTCATGTACCGGAAGACCTCTAGCTACCTCAGCTAGGCTGAGTTCATTGTCCTATCAGACATGATACCGTTTGTTAGAGGAAGTTATTCTCTTCAAACCGGTATGGTTTGGTGGGAGTTATTATGTAAATATGGTGTATTTGTTCATCACGTCCTTCTCCGTCCTTAGTGGCATTATGGAGTCGGTTAGACATGAGGGAGCCTTGCGGTTCCTATACTATTTGATGACTAACACAAGAACCATTCAAATAGTGAGGGTGAGAGGGATTCGATATGATTTTGAATCCCCCCCCCCTCCACCCACCACCGCCAATGTGTTAAGAGGCTATTATCGGGTAAGACGTAGTTTTTTCCCCATAAGCCTTGTATGCATTTAAGTATATACATGCCTTTCATGACTTCTCGATTGGCGGCCAGGTCATGTTTTATTGCGATCTCATGGGCAATTCCACTTTTTAGTTGGTTTGTTTCCTGTGGTTGTTCGCCGTTGTTCGCTTATATGTCATATACGAGCATATGATTCATCATCAATAAATTGCTAGCCTTTGGGTAGCTGTAAGGCTGTCTAGTCAGTTAACTGGTATTCAGATGATTACATGCGGGATTTCAATGCTCGCGTGCATAATAAGTGTATTATTAGTCAGATGCATTATTGGATGTTATGGACCTCAGAAACAATTACTTCAGGGGCAGTCTGTGACGAGTCTGTTAATCATAGTTCGTACCATTTCTAAATCCACGTTTTAATAAGTTTCGGTACACAAATCGAATATAACATTTCTATGATTCTCGTATATTCGCATGCGTCTGGGAATGTTATTTATTGGAATTTGTTGTACACCTCAACAGGATCGCCTGTGGGTTGCCTCGGAAGTGTGTTTACTCTCCAGAAATCGTCCATTGTGATTCTATTGGACAAGTGTATGTGGGACATATTATATCACCGGTTTTCGACCTATCTACGTATGCCGACTCCGGTATACATTACAAGCGTGTGCTATTAATTACCGGGATCGCTGTGATAGTCTCAGCTTCTGAAGTGGCATTAAGCACCAATTTATTAATAGTAATTAATATCTGGGTGCCTGTTCGGTGAATATATGTTGTTATTTGGGACCACTTTTACTGATTCCAGAACGCTTCCCTCTTTGTTTTTGAAGATTCCTTCAAAAAAAGGGAAAAGGGGGTGTGGGGGGGGGGGGGGGGGGGGGGGGGTATGGGGTGGGTATTTTTTAAATCTCTTCCGGCTTGATAAGTGTGTAACTATGAGTGATGCTGTTTTGTCTGTAGATTATATCTGATCCTGGATACAGCTTGTTTATTATTGTATATGGTGTATGTTTGTGGGGGTTAACTTCTCACTCTCAAATACGCCATCCTAATTTTTAGGGCTTAGTCCGGACTAACCTTAAAATTGGGACCTCGTTACATCCAATTAGCATAGTCATTCATGCTAAGAATGCGAATTACTTGAATTTGGCTCCTTATTTATGATATGTCTTCTCTATTATTGTATAGAGAGACATACATGTAATTCCTTTTAAATTACTTTCCTTTCACCTTGGATTGCAGGCTTGTGAATTATGTTGGTCTGCTAATGCTGAAGTCCTAGGCCCTCTGCCCTTTTACGATTCAGCTAGTCTGGGCGATTGGTTTATAGTATAAAAATATGATAAATTTAAAGTAATTTGTATATTTTTTGTGTCGCCACCCCACGAAGTGGGGAGCGACATATAGGGATTACTTTTGTCGTCTTGCGTCGTCCGCGTCACACTTTCTCTTATCCGCCACTCCTCTTTAACCTATGAATGGATTTTGATGAAACTTTCAGTGATTCTTTATCACATCATGGCATTGTGCACCTCCTATTTTATTTTTTTATCCGCTGTATTTTTTCCAGAGTTATGCCCCTTTTCCACTTAGAATTCTGTCTGAAACGCCAGGTGACACACGTCTTCCATGGAAGACTCACATCTAAGTTATACTTACCAATGGCCCAGATGGGTATGGCCCTCCCATGAGTGGGCACTCATACCTCCACGCTGAGTTATTATGTAGTACCCCCTTCTACAATGAATGATGTTGGCACCAATTTCAGTCACTTCTTGATGGCTGCGCATGCATGGAGGGTAAATGTATGGAGGACCAGATAGGACTTTTAATTTTCGGATTTGCAAGCAAATTTGGGGAATATTGGGGTTCAAAATTTGTGTTTGGCCCTTGATAACTTTGAGTTTGTACCAGCTGCTCTGGGCCATTGGTAAGTGTAAAAAATATACAAATTACTTTAAATTTGTAATTTTTTTGGAGCTTCCTACAGAACACCCTAACACAACTAATGGCATTTTTTTTTTACCATTCAATTCTACTTGTACTATTCATACCAAGGGGGTACAGGAAAATTCTTTTTTGCATGAGTCAAGTACGTATGACTCAATAATACCACAAACCAAATTTGGTTCAAATCGGACCATTCGTTCAAAAAATAGAAATTTAGGGCAGGTCCAAAAACCCTTGCCACTCCCATTACAAAGGCAAATATTGCTCAACAAACTTTGTTTGCCGAAATTTGATTCTACACCTCAATAGGAAGCTACATACTAAATATCAAGTCATTGTACCCACTGGTTCATGAGAAGAAGATTTTTAAAGAATTTTGGAGGATTTTCCTCCACCCCCCTCCATATGGGTCTTTGAAAGTTGATTTGAAAAAAAAAAATGTGATGCTAGAACAAGCAAGCACCTCAAATTTGACTAACATTAGTTCAGTGGTTCAAGAGGGGCAGATGCAAACATCATGTTCACGGACGGCGGACGACAGGCGGTGAGCGATCTTGACAAACTCATATTTTTTGACAACTTGAGCCAGGTGAGCGTTTTAGGCTCACTTGAGCCTCTGGTTTTATTTGAATGCTTCGCTTAACTGGTAGAGTGCTGGAAGCCCTATTTTGGGCTTTACTAAAAGTGACAGGCAATAACTGTCTGTAGCTACATTCTGCCTGAGGAAGCCTTTATTGTTGTCTCTGATATGAATCAGATTTTTTATACAATACTTTGCTCTCTGACATTTAATTGGATAGTGCCGAAAAGGCACTATCCAATTAAATGTAATAGAGCAGTATATGATGAGCTTTGATTTGTTGTCAGAAAAAACTCGGCACTTTACCAGTTAAGAGCACTGTTGTCTTATTTTACAGGCTTGGCTTTTGTGCATTTTTGTCTTATTGAAAGATTGGTTTGAGAGTGTTGTTTTATTTGCAGGGTTGACTTGAGGGCATTGTGGTTTCATTTTCAGACTTGCCTTGATAGTGCTTTTGTTTCGTTAGAAAGCTGCGCCTAAGAGTGCCATTGTCTTATTTGTTGGTTTGGCTTGAGTGCATTGTCTGTCTTACTTGCAGGCTTGGTTTGAGAGTGTTGTCTTGTTTACAGGATTGGCTTGAGGGCATTGTGGTTTTATTTGCAGACTTGTCTTGAGAGTGTTGTCTTGTTTACAGGATTGGCTTGAGGGCATTGTGGTTTTATTTGCAGACTTGTCTTGAGAGTGCTTTTGTTTTATTAGAAAGCTTCGCCTAAGAGCACCATTGTCTGATTTGTGGGTTTGGCTTGAGTGAAGGCCTGGCATTCTGAAAAATGCAGGAGGGCAAAAAATCGCTCTCCTCAATCAGCTTAGGAGAGCAATTAACTTTACACAGCATTTTAAGTATCCAGTTGAACGAACTCATTGAAACTGAACCCAACAGACTACATCAGTGATTTTATTAACTTTACTAAGGTAAAGTGAAATCTCTTAGACATCTAGATGTCTCTCTCAACAACCGAACACACACTTGACAAGACCTGTGTGTGTACCCAGACCTGTTGTCCAAGAAAGTCATACCCCTACCACTACCACCTTCAACCCCCTTGGGGGTTGAAGGTCCTACTGGTAGGCGTATGACTTTCTTGGACAACAGGTCTGCTTGAATCTACAGTCACATCCTGGTGCAAGTGCTTCAAGTGACAGGATAGTAGTAATGGTAGTATATTATAGTGCGAATATTCCTTGAATAATTACCCCTCAAACTGTGATGTCAGTTGTTGAACTTGAAACTGACAGAAAAAAAAATTTTGCCGTGACCCATTTTGCTTCAAATTATTGCAACTGTGTTTAGGTATGGTTGCAGCCATTACCTTTTACCACTAAACCACTTTCAAAATGAAATTACGTGATGTTATGTGACTTTGAAGTTAAATTACATTTTTGCTTTACAACAAAAATTTAATGTGAGCATAATACATGTAATCTCAATCATCCCAGATCAAAATATTTATGAGGGCAATTTTTCGCTCTCCTTAATTCTCTCAGGAGGGCAGTAAGGAGAGCTAAAAAATCGCTCTCCTGAAATTGCCAAGCCTGTGAGTGCATTGTCTGTCTTACTTGCAGGCTTGGCTTGAGAGTGTTGTCTTGTTTGCAGGATTGGCTTGAGGATATTGTGGTTTTATTTGCAGATTTCCCTTGAGAGTGCCTTTGTTTTATTAGAAAGCTTCACCAAAGAGCTAGTGTTCAACCGATTACCAAAAATGGTTGTTGACCGATTACTGGTTATTTGAGCTCACAATTGTCTATTTCTGATGCTGATTCCGATTGTAATACCATGCACTATTAGACAAGTCGAGGCCCGAAAGAACTACATTAACCTGAACATTTTTCACAGTGTTAAACTTCATTGACTGGGGTCACAGTAAAATTACCAGTCGCACACACTCTCAGAGCCATGTTTATTGGCCAAGTGCGTGCGACTGAGGTCACAGTAAAATTACCAGTCGCGCACACTCTCAGAGCCATGTTTATTGACCAAGTGCGTGCGACTGTGAGGTCACAGTAAAATTACCAGTAGCGCACACTCTCAGAGCCATGTTTATTGGCCAAGTGCGTGTGACTGGTAATTTTACTGTGACCTGAGTCAATGGAGTGCAACCTTCACTTTTCCAGTATGAACTGGCGATTGCCGCAAGTATTCTCAATTGTAAGCTTTACATGTCGTTTAAATTTTTACACAGTAACCAATGGCCCAGACATAGCTGGTGCTAACTCTAAAATATCTAGGGCCAAACACAAATTTTGCCCCCCAATCCCCAAAATGTGCATGCAAAACCAAAAATTAGAAATCCTAACTGTCCTCCATACATTTACACTCTGCGCATGCGCAGACGTCAGGAAGAGACCGGAATTGGTGCCATCATCATTCTTTGTTTGGCCCTTGTTAGATAACAACAAACTGACTTTTGTGCTTTTTAAATCTCAATTAATAATGATGCCAGACACAAATCAATGGTTAAATTGGTGGATCCAAGGACAGAACTGGATGAAGGAAGGAAGAAACGGTGGTTTGAAAACGTTCAGGGCTGTAATTTTATAATATTTATAAAAATTAGTTCATGTTCCCTAATTTCGGGACATGAGCTTGACGTCATCATTGTTGATAATGATTTTTCCTCTGTTTGTTTAGTATTCCTTCCCTAACCTCCCTTGATCCACCTCCTGTTAAACTCCCAAGCTTTTTGGCTTGTTTTTTTTTAATTTTTTATATACAATTTCTTGGGAGTTTAACGTGTTATACAGAAAGTTTTTGCTTCACATTTGCTTCTATTGTACATTCTATTTTCACTCAGTATATATGCTTCTTTTTCATGTTGTAGGTTTGGTCCTATTTATTAAATCCAATTAAAGTGGCTGATGGTCAGAGAATTTCAGTTTTTATGGGCGTACCAACAATGTATGCAAAACTCATTGAGAATTTCAATGAAAGAATCAACAGAGGAAGAGGTTCCTTGTTCTTCAGAGAATATCTGAAGTCTGTATGTAAACATAAAATAAGGTGACTATGATAATAAAATCAGTATGTAAATAAAAATTAAAGTGAGTACGTGAATAAAGTCTGTATGTAAACATACAATAAGGTGAGTAAGGAATAAAGTCTGTATGTAAACATACAATAAGGTGAGGGAATAAAGTCTGTATGTAAACATACAATAAAGTGAGTAAGGAATAAAGTCTGTATGTAAACATACAATAAAGTGAGTAAGGAATAAAGTCTGTATGTAAACATACAATAAGGTGAGTAAGGAATAAAGTCTGTATGTAAACATACAATAAGGTGAGTAAGGAATAAAGTCTGTATGTAAACATACAATAAAGTGAGTAATGAATAAAGTCTGTATGTAAACATACAATAAGGTGAGTAAGGAATAAAGTCTGTATGTATACATACAATAAGGTGAGTAAGGAATAAAGTCTGTATGTAAACATACAATAAGGTGAGTGAGGAATAAAGTCTGTATGTAAACATACAATAAGGTGAGTGAGGAATAAAGTCTGTATGTAAACATACAATAAAGTGAGTAAGGAATAAAGTCTGTATGTAAACATACAATAAGGTGAGTGAGGAATAAAGTCTGTATGTAAACATACAATAAAGTGAGTAAGGAATAAAGTCTGTATGTAAACATACAATAAGGTGAGTAAGGAATAAAGTCTGTATGTAAACATACAATAAGGTGAGTGAGGAATAAAGTCTGTATGTAAACATACAATAAGGTGAGTGAGGAATAAAGTCTGTATGTAAACATACAATAAAGTGAGTAAGGAATAAAGTCTGTATGTAAACATACAATAAGGTGAGTAAGGAATAAAGTCTGTATGTATACATACAATAAGGTGAGTAAGGAATAAAGTCTGTATGTAAACATACAATAAGGTGAGTGAGGAATAAAGTCTGTATGTAAACATACAATAAGGTGAGTAAGGAATAAAGTCTGTATGTAAACATACAATAAGGTGAGTAAGGAATGAAGTCTGTATGTAAACATACAATAAGGTGAGTAAGGAATAAAGTCTGTATGTAAAGATACAATAAGGTGAGTAAGGAATAAAGTCTGTATGTAAAGATACAATAAGGTGAGTGAGGAATAAAGTCTGTATGTAAACATACAATAAAGTGAGTAAGGAATAAAGTCTGTATGTAAACATACAATAAGGTGAGTAAGGAATAAAGTCTGTATGTAAACATACAATAAGGTGAGTGAGGAATAAAGTCTGTATGTAAACATACAATAAAGTGAGTAAGGAATAAAGTCTGTATGTAAACATACAATAAGGTGAGTGAGGAATAAAGTCTGTATGTAAACATACAATAAAGTGAGTAAGGAATAAAGTCTGTATGTAAACATACAATAAGGTGAGTAAGGAATAAAGTCTGTATGTAAACATACAATAAGGTGAGTGAGGAATAAAGTCTGTATGTAAACATACAATAAGGTGAGTAAGGAATAAAGTCTGTATGTAAACATACAATAAGGTGAGTAAGGAATAAAGTCTGTATGTAAACATACAATAAAGTGAGTAAGGAATAAAGTCTGTATGTAAACATACAATAAGGTGAGTAAGGAATAAAGTCTGTATGTAAACATACAATAAGGTGAGTAAGGAATAAAGTCTGTATGTAAACATACAATAAGGTGAGTAAGGAATAAAGTCTGTATGTAAACATACAATAAGGTGAGTAAGGAATAAAGTCTGTATGTATACATACAATAAGGTGAGTAAGGAATAAAGTCTGTATGTAAACATACAATAAGGTGAGTAAGGAATAAAGTCTGTATGTAAACATACAATAAGGTGAGTAAGGAATAAAGTCTGTATGTAAACATACAATAAGGTGAGTAAGGAATAAAGTCTGTATGTAAACATACAATAAGGTGAGTAAGGAATAAAGTCTGTATGTAAACATAAAATAAGGTGAGTGAGGAATAAAGTCTGTATGTAAACATACAATAAGGTGAGTAAGGAATAAAGACTGTATGTAAACATACAATAAGGTGAGTAAGGAATAAAGTCTGTATGTAAACATACAATAAGGTGAGTAAGGAATAAAGTCTGTATGTAAACATACAATAAGGTGAGTAAGGAATAAAGTCTGTATGTAAACATACAATAAGGTGAGTAAGGAATAAAGTCTGTATGTAAACATACAATAAGTTGAGTAAAGGAATAAAGTCTGTATGTAAACATACAATAAGGTGAGTAAGGAATAAAGTCTGTATGTAAACATAAAATAAGGTGAGTAAGGAATAAAGTCTGTATGTAAACATACAATAAGGTGAGTAAGGAATAAAGTCTGTATGTAAACATACAATAAAGTGAGTAAGGAATAAAGTCTGTATGTAAACATACAATAAAGTGAGTAAGGAATAAAGTCTGTATGTAAACATACAATAAAGTGAGTAAGGAATAAAGTCTGTATGTAAACATAAAATAAGGTGAGTGAGGAATAAAGTCCGTATGTAAACATACAATAAGGTGAGTAAGGAATAAAGTCTGTATGTAAACATACAATAAAGTGAGTAAGGAATAAAGTCTGTATGTAAACATACAATAAAGTGAGTAAGGAATAAAGTCTGTATGTAAACATACAATAAGGTGAGTAAGGAATAAAGTCTGTATGTAAACATACAATAAGGTAAGTAAGGAATAAAGTCTGTATGTAAACATAAAATAAGGTGAGTGAGGAATAAAGTCTGTATGTAAACATACAATAAGGTAAGTAAGGAATAAAGTCTGTATGTAAACATACAATAAGGTGAGTAAGGAATAAAGTCTGTATGTAAACATACAATAAGGTGAGTAAGGAATAAAGTCTGTATGTAAACATACAATAAGGTGAGTAAGGAATAAAGTCTGTATGTAAACATACAATAAAGTGAGTAAGGAATAAAGTCTGTATGTAAACATACAATAAGGTAAGTAAGGAATAAAGTCTGTATGTAAACATAAAATAAGGTGAGTGAGGAATAAAGTCCGTATGTAAACATACAATAAGGTGAGTAAGGAATAAAGTCTGTATGTAAACATACAATAAAGTGAGTAAGGAATAAAGTCTGTATGTAAACATACAATAAAGTGAGTAAGGAATAAAGTCTGTATGTAAACATACAATAAGGTGAGTAAGGAATAAAGTCTGTATGTAAACATACAATAAGGTGAGTAAGGAATAAAGTCTGTATGTAAACATACAATAAGGCGAGTAAGGAATAAAGTCTGTATGTAAACATACAATAAGGCGAGTAAGGAATAAAGTCTGTATGTAAACATACAATAAGGTGAGTTAGGAATAAAGTCTGTATGTAAACATACAATAAGGTGAGTGAGGAATAAAGTCTGTATGTAAACATACAATAAGGTGAGTGAGGAATAAAGTCTGTATGTAAACATACAATAAGGTAAGTAAGGAATAAAGTCTGTATGTAAACATAAAATAAGGTGAGTAAGGAATAAAGTCTGTATGTAAACATACAATAAGGTGAGTAAGGAATAAAGTCTGTATGTAAACATAAAATAAGGTGAGTGAGGAATAAAGTCTATGTAAACATGCAATAAGGTGAGTAAGGAATAAAGTCTGTATGTAAACATACAATAAGGTAAGTAAGGAATAAAGTCTGTATGTAAACATACAATAAGGTGAGTAAGGAATAAAGTCTGTATGTAAACATACAATAAGGTGAGTAAGGAATAAAGACTGTATGTAAACATAAAATAAGGTGAGTGAGGAATAAAGTCTATGTAAACATGCAATAAGGTGAGTAAGGAATAAAGTCTGTATGTAAACATACAATAAAGTGAGTAAGGAATAAAGTCTGTATGTAAACATACAATAAAGTGAGTAAGGAATAAAGTCTGTATGTAAACATACAATAAGGTGAGTAAGGAATAAAGTCTGTATGTAAACATACAATAAGGTGAGTAAGGAATAATGTCTGTATGTAAACATACAATAAGGTGAGTAAGGAATAATGTCTGTATGTAAACATACAATAAGGTGAGTAAGGAATAAAGTCTGTATGTAAACATACAATAAGGTGAGTAAGGAATAAAGTCTGTATGTAAACATACAATAAGGTGAGTAAGGAATAAAGTCTGTATGTAAACATAAAGTAAGGTGAGTAAGGAATAAAGTCTGTATGTAAACATACAATAAGGCGAGTAAGGAATAAAGTCTGTATGTAAACATACAATAAGGTAAGTAAGGAATAAAGTCTGTATGTAAACATACAATAAGGTGAGTAAGGAATAAAGTCTGTATGTAAACATACAATAAGGTGAGTAAGGAATAAAGACTGTATGTAAACATAAAATAAGGTGAGTGAGGAATAAAGTCTATGTAAACATGCAATAAGGTGAGTAAGGAATAAAGTCTGTATGTAAACATACAATAAAGTGAGTAAGGAATAAAGTCTGTATGTAAACATACAATAAGGTGAGTAAGGAATAAAGTCTGTATGTAAACATACAATAAGGTGAGTAAGGAATAAAGTCTGTATGTAAACATACAATAAGGTGAGTAAGGAATAATGTCTGTATGTAAACATACAATAAGGTGAGTAAGGAATAAAGTCTGTATGTAAACATACAATAAGGTGAGTAAGGAATAAAGCCTGTATGTAAACATACAATAACGTGAGTAAGGAATAAAGTCTGTATGTAAACATACAATAAGGTGAGTAAGGAATAAAGTCTGTGTGTAAACATACAATAAGGTGAGTAAGGAATAAAGTCTGTATGTAAACATACAATAAGGTGAGTAAGGAATAAAGTCTGTATGTAAACATACAATAAGGTGAGTAAGGAATAAAGTCTGTATGTAAACATACAATAAGATGAGTAAGGAATAAAGTCTGTATGTAAACATACAATAAGGTGAGTAAGGAATAAAGTCTGTGTGTAAACATACAATAAGGTGAGTAAGGAATAAAGTCTGTATGTAAACATACAATAAGGTGAGTAAGGAATAAAGTCTGTATGTAAACATACAATAAGGCGAGTAAGGAATAAAGTCTGTAAACATACAATAAGGTGAGTAAGGAATAAAGTCTGTATGTAAACATACAATAAGGTGAGTAAGGAATAAAGACTGTATGTAAACATAAAATAAGGTGAGTGAGGAATAAAGTCTATGTAAACATGCAATAAGGTGAGTAAGGAATAAAGTCTGTATGTAAACATACAATAAAGTGAGTAAGGAATAAAGTCTGTATGTAAACATACAATAAGGTGAGTAAGGAATAAAGTCTGTATGTAAACATACAATAAGGTGAGTAAGGAATAAAGTCTGTATGTAAACATACAATAAGGTGAGTAAGGAATAAAGTCTGTATGTAAACATACAATAAGGTGAGTAAGGAATAAAGTCTGTATGTAAACATACAATAAGGTGAGTAAGGAATAAAGTCTGTATGTAAACATAAAGTAAGGTGAGTAAGGAATAAAGTCTGTATGTAAACATACAATAAGGCGAGTAAGGAATAAAGTCTGTATGTAAACATACAATAAGGTGAGTAAGGAATAAAGTCTGTATGTAAACATACAATAAGGCAAGTAAAGGAATAAAGTCTGTATGTAAACATACAATAAGGTGAGTAGGGAATAAAGTCTGTATGTAAAAATAAAATAAGGTGAGTAAGGAATAAAGTCTGTATGTAAACATACAATAAGGTGAGTAAGGAATAAAGTCTGTATGTAAACATACAATAAGGTGAGTAAGGAATAAAGTCTGTATGTAAACATACAATAAGGTGAGTAAGGAATAAAGTCTGTATGTAAACATACAGTAAGGTGAGTAAGGAATAAAGTCTGTATGTAAACATACAATAAGGTGAGTAAGGAATAAAGTCTGTATGTAAACATACAATAAGGCGAGTAAGGAATAAAGTCTGTATGTAAACATACAATAAGGTGAGTAAGGAATAAAGTCTGTATGTAAACATACAATAAGGTGAGTAAGGAATAAAGTCTGTATGTAAACATACAATAAGGTGAGTAAGGAATAAAGTCTGTATGTAAACATACAATAAGGTGAGTAAGGAATAAAGTCTGTATGTAAACATACAATAAAGTGAGTAAGGAATAATGTCTGTATGTAAACATACAATAAGGTGAGTAGGGAATAAAGTCTGTATGTAAACATACAATAAAGTGAGTAAGGAATAATGTCTGTATGTAAACATACAATAAGGTGAGTAGGGAATAAAGTCTGTATGTAAACATACAATAAGGTGAGTAAGGAATAAAGTCTGTATGTAAACATACAATAAGATGAGTAAGGAATAAAGTCTGTATGTAAACATACAATAAGGTGTCTGTATGTAAACATACAATAAGGTGAGTAAGGAATAAAGTCTGTAGGTAAACATACAATAAAGTGAGTAAGGAATAAAGTCTGTATGTAAACATACAATAACGTGAGTAAGGAATAAAGTCTGTATGTAAACATACAATAAGGTGAGTAAGGAATAAAGTCTGTATGTAAACATACAATAAGGTGAGTAAGGAATAAAGTCTGTATGTAAACATACAATAAGGTGAGTAAGGAATAAAGTCTGTATGTAAACATACAATAAGATGAGTAAGGAATAAAGTCTGTATGTAAACATACAATAAGGTGTGTAAGGAATAAAGTCTGTATGTAAACATACAATAAGGTGAGTATGTAAATAAAGTCTGTATGTAAAAATAAAATAAGGTGAGTAAGGAATAAAGTCTGTAGGTAAACATACAATAAGGTGAGTAAGGAATAAAGTCTGTAGGTAAACATACAATAAAGTGAGTAAGGAATAAAGTCTGTATGTAAACATACAATAAGGTGAGTAAGGAACTGTATGTAAACATACAATAAGGTGAGAAGAAAATAAAGTCTGTATGTAAACATACAATAAGGTGAGTAAGGAATAAAGTCTGTATGTAAACATACAATAAGGTGAGTAAGGAATAAAGTCTGTATGTAAACATACAATAAGGTGAGTAAGGAATAAAGTCTGTATGTAAACATACAATGAGGTGAGTAAGGAATAAAGTCTGTATGTAAACATACAATAAGGTGAGTAAGGAACTGTATGTAAACATACAATAAGGTGAGTAGAGAATAAAGTCTGTATGTAAACATACAATAAGGTGAGTAAGGAATAAAGTCTGTATGTAAACATACAATAAGGTGAGTAAGGAATAAAGTCTGTATGTAAACATACAATAAGGTGAGTAAGGAATAAAGTCTGTATGTAAACATACAATAAGGTGAGTAAGGAATAAAGTCTGTATGTAAACATACAATAAAGTGAGTAAGGAATAAAGTCTGTATGTAAACATACAATAAGGTGAGTAAGGAATAAAGTCTGTATGTAAACATACAATAAGGTGAGTAAGGAATAAAGTCTGTATGTAAACATACAATAAGGTGAGTAAGGAATAAAGTCTGTATGTAAACATACAATAAGGTGAGTAGGGAATAAAGTCTGTATGTAAACATACAATAAGGTGAGTAAGGAATAAAGTCTGTATGTAAACATACAATAAGGTGAGTAAGGAATAAAGTCTGTATGTAAACATACAATAAGGTGAGTAAGGAATAAAGTCTGTATGTAAACATACAATAAGGTGAGTAGGGAATAAAGTCTGTATGTAAACATACAATAAGGTGAGTAAGGAATAATGTCTGTATGTAAACATACAATAAGGTGAGTAAGGAATAAAGTCTGTATGTAAACATACAGTAAGGTGAGTAAGGAATAAAGTCTGTATGTAAACATACAGTAAGGTGAGTAAGGAATAAAGTCTGTATGTAAACATACAATAAGGTGAGTATGTAAATAAAGTCTGTATGTAAAAATAAAATAAGGTGAGTAAGGAATAAAGTCTGTAGGTAAACATACAATAAGGTGAGTAAGGAATAAAGTCTGTATGTAAACATACAATAAGGTGAGTAAGGAATAAAGTCTGTATGTAAACATACAATAAGGTGAGTAAGGAATAAAGTCTGTATGTAAACATACAATAAGGTGAGTACGTGAATAAAGTCTGTATGTAAACATACAATAAAGTGAGTAAGGAATAAAGTCTGTATGTAAACATACAATAAGGTGAGTAAGGAATAAAGTCTGCATGTAAACATACAATAAGGTGAGTAGGGAATAAAGTATGTATGTAAACATACAATAAAGTGAGTAAGGAATAAAGTCTGTATGTAAACATACAATAAGGTGAGTAAGGAATAAAGTCTGTATGTAAACATACAATAAGGTGAGTAGGGAATAAAGTCTGTATGTAAACATGCAATAAGGCAAGTAAAGGAATAAAGTCTGTATGTAAACATACAATAAGGTGAGTAAGGAATAAAGTCTATATATAAACATACAATAAGGTGAGTAAGGAATAAAGTCTGTATGTAAACATACAATAAGGCGAGTAAGGAATAAAGTCTGTATGTAAACATAAAATAAGGTGAGTAGAGAATAAAGTCTGTATGTAAACATACAATAAGGCAAGTAAAGGAATAAAGTCTGTATGTAAACATACAATAAGGTGAGTAAGGAATAATGTCTATATATAAACATACAATAAGGTGAGTAAGGAATAAAGTCTGTATGTAAACGTACAATAAGGCGAGTAAGGAATAAAGTCTGTATGTAAACATACAATAAGGTGAGTAAGGAATAAAGTCCGTATGTAAACATACAATAAGGTGAGTAAGGAATAAAGTCCGTATGTAAACATACAATAAAGTGAATAAGGAATAAAGTCTGTATGTAAACATACAATAAGGTGAGTAAGGAATAAAGTCTGTATGTAAACATACAATAAGGTGAGTAAGAAATAAAGTCTGTATGTAAACATAAAATAAGGTGAGTAAGGAATAAAGTCTGTATGTAAACATACAATAAGGTGAGTAAGGAATAAAGTCTGTATGTAAACATACAATAAGGTGAGTAAGGAATAAAGTCTGTATGTAAACATACAATAAGGTGAGTAAGGAATAAAGTCTGTATGTAAACATACAATAAGGTGAGTAAGGAATAAAGTCTGTATGTAAACATACAATAAGGTGAGTAAGGAATAAAGTCTGTATGTAAACATACAATAAGGTGAGTAAGGAATAAAGTATGTATGTAAACATACAATAAGGCAAGTAAAGGAATAAAGTCTGTATGTAAACATACAATAAGGTGAGTAAGGAATAAAGTCTATATATAAACATACAATAAGGTGAGTAAGGAATAAAGTCTATATATAAACATACAATAAGGTGAGTAAGGAATAAAGTCTATGTAAACATACAATAAGGCGAGTAAGGAATAAAGTCTGTATGTAAACATACAATAAGGTGAGTAAGGAATAAAGTCTGTGTGTAAACATACAATAAGGTGAGTAAGGAATAAAGTCTGTGTGTAAACATACAATAAGGTGAGTAAGGAATAAAGTCTGTATGTAAACATACAATAAGGCGAGTAAGGAATAAAGTCTGTATGTAAACATACAATAAGGTAAGTAAGGAATAAAGTCTGTATGTAAACATACAATAAGGTGAGTAAGGAATAAAGTCTGTATGTAAACATACAATAAGGTGAGTAAGGAATAAAGACTGTATGTAAACATAAAATAAGGTGAGTGAGGAATAAAGTCTATGTAAACATGCAATAAGGTGAGTAAGGAATAAAGTCTGTATGTAAACATACAATAAAGTGAGTAAGGAATAAAGTCTGTATGTAAACATACAATAAGGTGAGTAAGGAATAAAGTCTGTATGTAAACATACAATAAGGTGAGTAAGGAATAAAGTCTGTATGTAAACATACAATAAGGTGAGTAAGGAATAATGTCTGTATGTAAACATACAATAAGGTGAGTAAGGAATAAAGTCTGTATGTAAACATACAATAAGGTGAGTAAGGAATAAAGCCTGTATGTAAACATACAATAACGTGAGTAAGGAATAAAGTCTGTATGTAAACATACAATAAGGTGAGTAAGGAATAAAGTCTGTGTGTAAACATACAATAAGGTGAGTAAGGAATAAAGTCTGTATGTAAACATACAATAAGGTGAGTAAGGAATAAAGTCTGTATGTAAACATACAATAAGGTGAGTAAGGAATAAAGTCTGTATGTAAACATACAATAAGATGAGTAAGGAATAAAGTCTGTATGTAAACATACAATAAGGTGAGTAAGGAATAAAGTCTGTGTGTAAACATACAATAAGGTGAGTAAGGAATAAAGTCTGTATGTAAACATACAATAAGGTGAGTAAGGAATAAAGTCTGTATGTAAACATACAATAAGGCGAGTAAGGAATAAAGTCTGTAAACATACAATAAGGTGAGTAAGGAATAAAGTCTGTATGTAAACATACAATAAGGTGAGTAAGGAATAAAGACTGTATGTAAACATAAAATAAGGTGAGTGAGGAATAAAGTCTATGTAAACATGCAATAAGGTGAGTAAGGAATAAAGTCTGTATGTAAACATACAATAAAGTGAGTAAGGAATAAAGTCTGTATGTAAACATACAATAAGGTGAGTAAGGAATAAAGTCTGTATGTAAACATACAATAAGGTGAGTAAGGAATAAAGTCTGTATGTAAACATACAATAAGGTGAGTAAGGAATAAAGTCTGTATGTAAACATACAATAAGGTGAGTAAGGAATAAAGTCTGTATGTAAACATACAATAAGGTGAGTAAGGAATAAAGTCTGTATGTAAACATAAAGTAAGGTGAGTAAGGAATAAAGTCTGTATGTAAACATACAATAAGGCGAGTAAGGAATAAAGTCTGTATGTAAACATACAATAAGGTGAGTAAGGAATAAAGTCTGTATGTAAACATACAATAAGGCAAGTAAAGGAATAAAGTCTGTATGTAAACATACAATAAGGTGAGTAGGGAATAAAGTCTGTATGTAAAAATAAAATAAGGTGAGTAAGGAATAAAGTCTGTATGTAAACATACAATAAGGTGAGTAAGGAATAAAGTCTGTATGTAAACATACAATAAGGTGAGTAAGGAATAAAGTCTGTATGTAAACATACAATAAGGTGAGTAAGGAATAAAGTCTGTATGTAAACATACAGTAAGGTGAGTAAGGAATAAAGTCTGTATGTAAACATACAATAAGGTGAGTAAGGAATAAAGTCTGTATGTAAACATACAATAAGGCGAGTAAGGAATAAAGTCTGTATGTAAACATACAATAAGGTGAGTAAGGAATAAAGTCTGTATGTAAACATACAATAAGGCAAGTAAAGGAATAAAGTCTGTATGTAAACATACAATAAGGTGAGTAAGGAATAAAGTCTGTATGTAAACATACAATAAGATGAGTAAGGAATAAAGTCTGTATGTAAACATACAATAAGGTGAGTAAGGAATAAAGTCTGTGTGTAAACATACAATAAGGTGAGTAAGGAATAAAGTCTGTATGTAAACATACAATAAGGTGAGTAAGGAATAAAGTCTGTATGTAAACATACAATAAGGCGAGTAAGGAATAAAGTCTGTAAACATACAATAAGGTGAGTAAGGAATAAAGTCTGTATGTAAACATACAATAAGGTGAGTAAGGAATAAAGACTGTATGTAAACATAAAATAAGGTGAGTGAGGAATAAAGTCTATGTAAACATGCAATAAGGTGAGTAAGGAATAAAGTCTGTATGTAAACATACAATAAAGTGAGTAAGGAATAAAGTCTGTATGTAAACATACAATAAGGTGAGTAAGGAATAAAGTCTGTATGTAAACATACAATAAGGTGAGTAAGGAATAAAGTCTGTATGTAAACATACAATAAGGTGAGTAAGGAATAAAGTCTGTATGTAAACATACAATAAGGTGAGTAAGGAATAAAGTCTGTATGTAAACATACAATAAGGTGAGTAAGGAATAAAGTCTGTATGTAAACATAAAGTAAGGTGAGTAAGGAATAAAGTCTGTATGTAAACATACAATAAGGCGAGTAAGGAATAAAGTCTGTATGTAAACATACAATAAGGTGAGTAAGGAATAAAGTCTGTATGTAAACATACAATAAGGCAAGTAAAGGAATAAAGTCTGTATGTAAACATACAATAAGGTGAGTAGGGAATAAAGTCTGTATGTAAAAATAAAATAAGGTGAGTAAGGAATAAAGTCTGTATGTAAACATACAATAAGGTGAGTAAGGAATAAAGTCTGTATGTAAACATACAATAAGGTGAGTAAGGAATAAAGTCTGTATGTAAACATACAATAAGGTGAGTAAGGAATAAAGTCTGTATGTAAACATACAGTAAGGTGAGTAAGGAATAAAGTCTGTATGTAAACATACAATAAGGTGAGTAAGGAATAAAGTCTGTATGTAAACATACAATAAGGCGAGTAAGGAATAAAGTCTGTATGTAAACATACAATAAGGTGAGTAAGGAATAAAGTCTGTATGTAAACATACAATAAGGCAAGTAAAGGAATAAAGTCTGTATGTAAACATACAATAACGTGAGTAAGGAATAAAGTCTGTATGTAAACATACAATAAGGTGAGTAAGGAATAAAGTCTGTATGTAAACATACAATAAGGTGAGTAAGGAATAAAGTCTGTATGTAAACATACAATAAGGTGAGTAAGGAATAAAGTCTGTATGTAAACATACAATAAAGTGAGTAAGGAATAATGTCTGTATGTAAACATACAATAAGGTGAGTAGGGAATAAAGTCTGTATGTAAACATACAATAAGGTGAGTAAGGAATAAAGTCTGTATGTAAACATACAATAAGATGAGTAAGGAATAAAGTCTGTATGTAAACATACAATAAGGTGTGTAAGGAATAAAGTCTGTATGTAAACATACAATAAGGTGAGTATGTAAATAAAGTCTGTATGTAAAAATAAAATAAGGTGAGTAAGGAATAAAGTCTGTATGTAAACATACAATAAGGTGAGTATGTAAATAAAGTCTGTATGTAAAAATAAAATAAGGTGAGTAAGGAATAAAGTCTGTATGTAAACATACAATAAGGTGAGTAAGGAATAAAGTCTGTATGTAAACATACAATAAGGTGAGTAAGGAATAAAGTCTGTATGTAAACATACAATAAAGTGAGTAAGGAATAAAGTCTGTATGTAAACATACAATAAGGTGAGTAAGGAATAAAGTCTGTATGTAAACATACAATAAGGTGAGTAAGGAATAAAGTCTGTATGTAAACATACAATAAGGTGAGTAAGGAATAAAGTCTGTATGTAAACATACAATAAGGTGAGTAAGGAATAAAGTCTGTATGTAAACATACAATAAGGTGAGTAAGGAATAAAGTCTGTATGTAAACATACAATAAGATGAGTAAGGAATAAAGTCTGTATGTAAACATACAATAAGGTGTGTAAGGAATAAAGTCTGTATGTAAACATACAATAAGGTGAGTATGTAAATAAAGTCTGTATGTAAAAATAAAATAAGGTGAGTAAGGAATAAAGTCTGTAGGTAAACATACAATAAGGTGAGTAAGGAATAAAGTCTGTAGGTAAACATACAATAAAGTGAGTAAGGAATAAAGTCTGTATGTAAACATACAATAAGGTGAGTAAGGAATAAAGTCTGTATGTAAACATACAATAAGGTGAGTAAGGAATAAAGTCTGTATGTAAACATACAATAAGGTGAGTAAGGAATAAAGTCTGTATGTAAACATACAATAAGGTGAGTAAGGAATAAAGTCTGTATGTAAACATACAATAAGGTGAGTAAGGAATAAAGTCTGTATGTAAACATACAATAAGGTGAGTAAGGAATAAAGTCTGTATGTAAACATACAATAAGGTGAGTAAGGAATAATGTCTGTATGTAAACATACAATAAGGTGAGTAAGGAATAATGTCTGTATGTAAACATACAATAAGGTGAGTAAGGAATAAAGTCTGTAGGTAAACATACAATAAAGTGAGTAAGGAATAAAGTCTGTATGTAAACATACAATAACGTGAGTAAGGAATAAAGTCTGTATGTAAACATACAATAAGGTGAGTAAGGAATAATGTCTGTATGTAAACATACAATAAGGTGAGTAGGGAATAAAGTCTGTATGTAAACATACAATAAGGTGAGTAAGGAATAAAGTCTGTATGTAAACATACAATAAGGTGAGTAAGGAATAAAGTCTGTAGGTAAACATACAATAAAGTGAGTAAGGAATAAAGTCTGTATGTAAACATACAATAACGTGAGTAAGGAATAAAGTCTGTATGTAAACATACAATAAGGTGAGTAAGGAATAAAGTCTGTATGTAAACATACAATAAGGTGAGTAAGGAATAAAGTCTGTATGTAAACATACAATAAGGTGAGTAAGGAATAAAGTCTGTATGTAAACATACAATAAGATGAGTAAGGAATAAAGTCTGTATGTAAACATACAATAAGGTGTGTAAGGAATAAAGTCTGTATGTAAACATACAATAAGGTGAGTATGTAAATAAAGTCTGTATGTAAAAATAAAATAAGGTGAGTAAGGAATAAAGTCTGTAGGTAAACATACAATAAGGTGAGTAAGGAATAAAGTCTGTAGGTAAACATACAATAAAGTGAGTAAGGAATAAAGTCTGTATGTAAACATACAATAAGGTGAGTAAGGAATAAAGTCTGTATGTAAACATACAATAAGGTGAGTAAGGAATAAAGTCTGTATGTAAACATACAATAAGGTGAGTAAGGAATAAAGTCTGTATGTAAACATACAATAAGGTGAGTAAGGAATAAAGTCTGTATGTAAACATACAATAAGGTGAGTAAGCAATAAAGTCTGTATGTAAACATACAATAAGGTGAGTAAGGAATAAAGTCTGTATGTAAACATACAATAAGGTGAGTAAGGAACTGTATGTAAACATACAATAAGGTGAGAAGAAAATAAAGTCTGTATGTAAACATACAATAAGGTGAGTAAGGAATAAAGTCTGTATGTAAACATACAATAAGGTGAGTAAGGAATAAAGTCTGTATGTAAACATACAATAAGGTGAGTAAGGAATAAAGTCTGTATGTAAACATACAATGAGGTGAGTAAGGAATAAAGTCTGTATGTAAACATACAATAAGGTGAGTAAGGAACTGTATGTAAACATACAATAAGGTGAGTAGAGAATAAAGTCTGTATGTAAACATACAATAAGGTGAGTAAGGAATAAAGTCTGTATGTAAACATACAATAAGGTGAGTAAGGAATAAAGTCTGTATGTAAACATACAATAAGGTGAGTAAGGAATAAAGTCTGTATGTAAACATACAATAAGGTGAGTAAGGAATAAAGTCTGTATGTAAACATACAATAAAGTGAGTAAGGAATAAAGTCTGTATGTAAACATACAATAAGGTGAGTAAGGAATAAAGTCTGTATGTAAACATACAATAAGGTGAGTAAGGAATAAAGTCTGTATGTAAACATACAATAAGGTGAGTAAGGAATAAAGTCTGTATGTAAACATACAATAAGGTGAGTAGGGAATAAAGTCTGTATGTAAACATACAATAAGGTGAGTAAGGAATAAAGTCTGTATGTAAACATACAATAAGGTGAGTAAGGAATAAAGTCTGTATGTAAACATACAATAAGGTGAGTAAGGAATAAAGTCTGTATGTAAACATACAATAAGGTGAGTAGGGAATAAAGTCTGTATGTAAACATACAATAAGGTGAGTAAGGAATAATGTCTGTATGTAAACATACAATAAGGTGAGTAAGGAATAAAGTCTGTATGTAAACATACAGTAAGGTGAGTAAGGAATAAAGTCTGTATGTAAACATACAGTAAGGTGAGTAAGGAATAAAGTCTGTATGTAAACATACAATAAGGTGAGTATGTAAATAAAGTCTGTATGTAAAAATAAAATAAGGTGAGTAAGGAATAAAGTCTGTAGGTAAACATACAATAAGGTGAGTAAGGAATAAAGTCTGTATGTAAACATACAATAAGGTGAGTAAGGAATAAAGTCTGTATGTAAACATACAATAAGGTGAGTAAGGAATAAAGTCTGTATGTAAACATACAATAAGGTGAGTACGTGAATAAAGTCTGTATGTAAACATACAATAAAGTGAGTAAGGAATAAAGTCTGTATGTAAACATACAATAAGGTGAGTAAGGAATAAAGTCTGCATGTAAACATACAATAAGGTGAGTAGGGAATAAAGTATGTATGTAAACATGCAATAAGGCAAGTAAAGGAATAAAGTCTGTATGTAAACATACAATAAGGTGAGTAAGGAATAAAGTCTATATATAAACATACAATAAGGTGAGTAAGGAATAAAGTCTGTATGTAAACATACAATAAGGCGAGTAAGGAATAAAGTCTGTATGTAAACATAAAATAAGGTGAGTAGAGAATAAAGTCTGTATGTAAACATACAATAAGGCAAGTAAAGGAATAAAGTCTGTATGTAAACATACAATAAGGTGAGTAAGGAATAATGTCTATATATAAACATACAATAAGGTGAGTAAGGAATAAAGTCTGTATGTAAACGTACAATAAGGCGAGTAAGGAATAAAGTCTGTATGTAAACATACAATAAGGTGAGTAAGGAATAAAGTCCGTATGTAAACATACAATAAGGTGAGTAAGGAATAAAGTCCGTATGTAAACATACAATAAAGTGAATAAGGAATAAAGTCTGTATGTAAACATACAATAAGGTGAGTAAGGAATAAAGTCTGTATGTAAACATACAATAAGGTGAGTAAGAAATAAAGTCTGTATGTAAACATAAAATAAGGTGAGTAAGGAATAAAGTCTGTATGTAAACATACAATAAGGTGAGTAAGGAATAAAGTCTGTATGTAAACATACAATAAGGTGAGTAAGGAATAAAGTCTGTATGTAAACATACAATAAGGTGAGTAAGGAATAAAGTCTGTATGTAAACATACAATAAGGTGAGTAAGGAATAAAGTCTGTATGTAAACATACAATAAGGTGAGTAAGGAATAAAGTCTGTATGTAAACATACAATAAGGTGAGTAAGGAATAAAGTATGTATGTAAACATACAATAAGGCAAGTAAAGGAATAAAGTCTGTATGTAAACATACAATAAGGTGAGTAAGGAATAAAGTCTATATATAAACATACAATAAGGTGAGTAAGGAATAAAGTCTATATATAAACATACAATAAGGTGAGTAAGGAATAAAGTCTATGTAAACATACAATAAGGCGAGTAAGGAATAAAGTCTGTATGTAAACATACAATAAGGTGAGTAAGGAATAAAGTCTGTGTGTAAACATACAATAAGGTGAGTAAGGAATAAAGTCTGTGTGTAAACGTACAATAAGGTGAGTAAGGAATAAAGTCTGTATGTAAACATACAATAAGGTGAGTAAGGAATAAAGTCTGTATGTAAACGTACAATAAGGCGAGTAAGGAATAAAGTCTGTATGTAAACATACAATAAAGTGAGTAAGGAATAAAGTCTGTATGTAAACATACAATAAGGTGAGTAAGGAATAAAGTCTGTATGTAAACATACAATAAGGTGAGTAAGGAATAAAGTCTGTATGTAAACATACAATAAGGTGAGTAAGGAATAAAGTCTGTGTGTAAACATACAATAAGGTGAGTAAGGAATAAAGTCTGTGTGTAAACATACAATAAGGTGAGTAAGGAATAAAGTCTGTATGTAAACATACAATAAGGTGAGTAAGGAATAAAGTCTGTATGTAAACGTACAATAAGGCGAGTAAGGAATAAAGTCTGTATGTAAACATACAATAAAGTGAGTAAGGAATAAAGTCTGTATGTAAACATACAATAAGGTGAGTAAGGAATAAAGTCTGTATGTAAACATACAATAAGGTGAGTAAGGAATAAAGTCTGTGTGTAAACATACAATAAGGTGAGTAAGGAATAAAGTCTGTATGTAAACATACAATAAGGTGAGTAAGGAATAAAGTCTGTATGTAAACATACAATAAGGTGAGTAAGGAATAAAGTCTGTATGTAAACATACAATAAGGTGAGTAAGGAATAAAGTCTGTATGTAAACATACAATAAGGTGAGTAAGGAATAAAGTCTGTATGTAAACATACAATAAGGTGAGTAAGGAATAAAGTCTGTATGTAAACATACAATAAGGTGAGTAAGGAATAAAGTCTGTATGTAAACATACAATAAGGTGAGTACGTGAATAAAGTCTGTATGTAAACATACAATAAAGTGAGTAAGGAATAAAGTCTGTATGTAAACATACAATAAGGTGAGTAAGGAATAAAGTCTGTATGTAAACATACAATAAGGTGAGTAGGGAATAAAGTATGTATGTAAACATACAATAAAGTGAGTAAGGAATAAAGTCTGTATGTAAACATACAATAAGGTGAATAAGGAATAAAGTCTGTATGTAAACATACAATAAGGTGAGTAGGGAATAAAGTCTGTATGTAAACATGCAATAAGGCAAGTAAAGGAATAAAGTCTGTATGTAAACATACAATAAGGTGAGTAAGGAATAAAGTCTATATATAAACATACAATAAGGTGAGTAAGGAATAAAGTCTGTATGTAAACATACAATAAGGCGAGTAAGGAATAAAGTCTGTATGTAAACATAAAATAAGGTGAGTAAGGAATAAAGTATGTATGTAAACATACAATAAGGCAAGTAAAGAAATAAAGTCTGTATGTAAACATACAATAAGGTGAGTAAGGAATAAAGTCTGTATGTAAACATACAATAAGGTGAGTAAGGAATAAAGTCTGTATGTAAACATACAATAAGGTGAGTAAGGAATAAAGTCTGTATGTAAACATACAATAAGGTGAGTAAGGAATAAAGTATGTATGTAAACATACAATAAGGCAAGTAAAGAAATAAAGTCTGTATGTAAACATACAATAAGGTGAGTAAGGAATAAAGTCTATATATAAACATACAATAAGGTGAGTAAGGAATAAAGTCTATATATAAACATACAATAAGGTGAGTAAGGAATAAAGTCTATGTAAACATACAATAAGGCGAGTAAGGAATAAAGTCTGTATGTAAACATACAATAAGGTGAGTAAGGAATAAAGTCTGTATGTAAACATACAATAAGGTGAGTAAGGAATAAAGTCTGTATGTAAACATACAATAAGGTGAGTAAGGAATAAAGTCTGTGTGTAAACATACAATAAGGTGAGTAAGGAATAAAGTCTGTATGTAAACATACAATAAGGTGAGTAAGGAATAAAGTCTGTATGTAAACATACAATAAGGTGAGTAAGGAATAAAGTCTGTATGTAAACATACAATAAGGTGAGTAAGGAATAAAGTCTGTATGTAAACATACAATAAGGTGAGTAAGGAATAAAGTCTGTATGTAAACATACAATAAGGTGACTAAGGAATAAAGTCAGAAGGGTAATAACCTATGCTTTTGAGAAAATGGTAAAAAATAGTATATTTTTATACTGTACCAATGACCCAGACATAGCTGGTGCTAACTCTTAAAATATAGGGCCAAACACAAATTTTGCCCCCCAATCCCCAAAATTTGCATCTAAAACTAAAGAAAACATGTCCTGAAAGGCCCTCCACACTTCGCCCCTACTGCGCATGCGCAGTGTCAAGGACGTTCCGAAATTGGCGCCATTTATCATTCTAAGTTTGGCCCTTCATCAGTTAACATCTGACTGATCTTTGTGCTTTTAAATCTCAGTTTAAATGATGCCAGACACATAAATATTAGTGAAATGGTGATTCTAAGGAGGATAGAGAAGGAGGAGAGGAAAAGAATGTGTGACAGAATATTATCAGGGCTGTAACTTAAAATTTTTTAATGAAATTATGTTAAGTTACCTATTTTCAAGGCAGCAGCCATTTTGTTGTCATTCTGATTATTTAGTTACACTGTTTTTACAAGTGTTTTCCTCTCTCCCTGTCCTTTAAGTTCCCCCTTGCTATTCTCCCATGCTTTTGGCATAGTTTCTGTAATTATTATTACTAAAATTTCTTGGGAGTTTTAGCTGAATAACAGAATGAATTCTGTTCTTTCCCCATGTTTACGTCTTCACCTACGGGTGGTTAGGCGTTGTGTTCTGCATCTACCATCTGATGTTCTGCAGTTTCTTCCCTGGAAGTCTCTGTTTTGCATCAGATAGTGTATTTTTGGTAACTGATTTCGGGCCTGGGTGCTGGAGTCTTATTTTAGTGTTTTTACACTCATTGTTTACATTTACAACAGCCCTCTGTGTGAGGGGGGGGATTTCTAAAAAATAATATCTTTATGTTATTTTAATCATAACTAGATACATTATTATTGTTCGTAAGTGTTGAATAAATTGTTTAAAAAAAATTTTTGTCCACACTTAGGCTTGGGATCCATTGGGGCTCAACGTTACTTTTCAGAAACTTGGGCTGTTCTGAAAAAATATTTTTTCAAAATATTTTGATTTCAATTATTTTTTCTATATTAATGGATCATATTATTATTATGTATTTTGATTGCCAGGGGTTAGTGCGAGTACCAGGACTTGTTTTCTTTTCACATTGAAAGGATATTGATCAATTGTTTTAAGAGGAAGTCTTCCTCTGACTTTATTATCATTCTATATGTGGTCAGTGTACTCGCATTAACTCCTGTTCTGTATCGTATGATTTCGATGACAATTTGGGAAGCGTATGTCACGGTATGTTGTTGGGGATTTGGACACTCCGGTCCTTTCCCCGCAGGGTCACTCTACTTTATCAATTTCTATTTCAGACGATCAAGATTAGGGTGATGTATCTGTGATGTCTTCCAACAGTGTGCCTCCGTCGTCACAATTAATGAAGGGCTAGCGGAAAAGTGCTCATGTAATACGCCAATTGCCTAAGAGGACCCTAGTAGGTTCGACGGCCTTTGACGTCCGCTAGCTCGCCCGGTGTAGCGTCCATTCACCGAATGGTTCGGCAGCCGGGTTCGTCCGTTGCAGTCTAGAAGGAATTTTGGGGTGATGCGAGCACTATAAAATTAACTTAATGCACACCCAGTGACGGCGGATCGGAGGGAGATCGGAGGAAGCCTTTTAGTCCGGTTCATAGCTCGGTCCGGTCCATCCGGACGGCAAGCGAGAGAGGCCCCTCTCTCGTTCAACAACATCTGGCCCCAGATGTTGTGGTACAAGATGTGTCGCTAGCGGAGCATACGTCCGTCGCTCGGGACGCTCCATTGTATAGGCAGTCCGCTGAGACTGCTAAGGCTTCCTCTTCTCGTCAGCGCACACGACCGCACCTTGGCTGCGTGACCGCCGATATATTACCAGCTTCGCCGATCAAGGATTCTTCGGCGACCAGGTCACACCATCCGGCAGCCAGGGATTCGAGACCGATGGACTCCGGACGTTCGCATAGGAAAAGTATGCGGGAGCCATCTGATGCGGAGCTGCCCTCGGCGAAGCAGCGATAGACTGCGTCTCCGCAGGTCTCGACGCCGGACATTCTTGTGCACATAGCACAGCTTATCGCAGCATCCCAGCAGCCGACAGAAACGGTGTCGGATCGAGAATTATCCGACAGCGCTGGGTCGGTAGCCGGGGACTCGAGGCCTGCAGACTCCGGACGTTCGCATAGGAAGTGTGCGGGAGTCAACGTTCACGGAGCTTCCGGCGGCAATGCATCGTAAGTCCGCTACTGCACAGGCCTCGGGAACGGACGTGCTTTCCTTAATAGCACAGTTTATCGCAGCATCCCAGCATCAACTGAATCTGTCGCATATATTTTATCCGACGATGCTGGGTCGGGACGCTCCGCGGAAGCGGGTACGGACGTCCGAAAGTTTCATCCGGTCCGACGGGATACCGAAAGGGATTCGGAGGATTTCAAGCTTTCCCTTTCGGAACAACATATGCTGCGATGCCGGATAAGAAACTGATAGCGTCGGTGGACTTAGAAATTTTTGGTTCGGTAAGTATACAAAATATATAAATTACTATAAATTTTTTAACTTTTATACTGTACCAATGACCCAGACATAGCTGGTGCTAACTCTTAAAAATATAGGGCCAAACACAAATTTTGCCCCCCAATCCTCAAAATTTGCATCTAAAACCAAAGAAAACATGTCCTGAATGGCCCTCCATACTTCACCTCTACTGCGCATGCGCAGTGTCAAGGACGTCCCGAAATTGGCGCCATTAACCATTCTTTGTTTGGCCCTTTATCAGTTAACATCTGACTGATCTTTGTGCTTGTAAATCTCAGTTTAAATGATGCCAGACACATAAATATTAGAGAAATGGTGATTCTAAGGAGGATATAGAAGGAGGAGAGGAAAAATGAGTGACAGAAAATATTCAGGGCTGTAACTTAAAATTTTTTAATGAAATTATGTTAAGTTACCTATATTTTTATACTGTACCAATGACCCAGACATAGCTGGTGCTAACTCTTAAAATATAGGGCCAAACACAAATTTTGCCCCCCAATCCCCAAAATTTGCATCTAAAACTAAAGAAAACATGTCCTGAGAGGCCCTCCACACTTCGCCCCTACTGCGCATGCGCAGTGTCAAGGACGTTCCGAAATTGGCGCCATTTATCATTCTAAGTTTGGCCCTTCATCAGTTAACATCTGACTGATCTTTGTGCTTTTAAATCTCAGTTTAAATGATGCCAGACACATAAATATTAGTGAAATGGTGATTCTAAGGAGGATAGAAAAGGAGGAGAGGAAAAGAATGTGTGACAGAATATTATCAGGGCTGTAACTTAAAATTTTTTAATGAAATTATGTTAAGTTACCTATTTTCAAGGCAGCAGCCATTTTGTTGTCATTCTGATTATTTAGTTACACTGTTTTTTCAAGTGTTTTTCCTCTCTCCCTGTCCTTTAAGTTCCCCCTGGCTATTCTCCCATGCTTTTGGCATAATTTCTGTAATTATTATTACTAAAATTTCTCGGGAGTTTAGCTGAATAACAGAATGAATTCTGTTCTTTCCCCATGTTTACGTCTTCACCTACGGGTGGTTAGGCGTTGTGTTCTGCATCTACCATCTGATGTTCTGCAGTTTCTTCCCTGGAAGTCTCTGTTTTGCATCAGATGGTGTATTTTTGGTAACTGATTTCGGGCCTGGGTGCCTGGAGTCTTATTTTAGTGTTTTTACACTCATTGTTTACATTTACAACAGCCCTCTGTGTGAGGGGGGGATTTCTAAATAATAATATCTTTATGTTATTTCAATCATAACTAGATACATTATTATTGTTCGTAAGTGTTGAATAAATTGTTTAAAATATTTTTAAAATTTTTGTCCACACTTAGGCTTGGGATCCATTGGGGCTCAACGTTACTTTTCAGAAACTTGGGCTGTTCTGAAAAAATATTTTTTCAAAATATTTTGATTTCAATTATTTTTTCTATATTAATGGATCATATTATTATTATGTATTTTGATTGCCAGGGATTAGTGCGAGTACCAGGACTTGTTTTCTTTTCACATTGAAAGGATATTGATCAATTGTTTTAAGAGGAAGTCTTCCTCTGACCTTATTATCATTCTATATGTGGTCAGTGTACTCGCATTAACTCCGGTTCTGTATCGTATGATTTCGATGACAATATGGGAAGCGTATGTCACGGTATGTTGTTGGGGATTTGGACACTCCGGTCCTTTCCCCGCAGGGTCACTCTACTTTATCAATTTCTATTTCAGACGATCAAGATTAGGGTGATGTATCTGTGATGTCTTCCAACAGTGTGCCTCCGTCGTCACAATTAATGAAGGGCTAGCGGAAAAGTGCTCATGTAATACGCCAATTGCCTAAGAGGACCCTAGTAGGTTCGACGGCCTTTGACGTCCGCTAGCTCGCCCGGTGTAGCGTCCATTCACCGAATGGTTCGGCAGCCGGGTTCGTCCGTTGCGGTCTAGAAGGAATTTTGGGGTGATGCGAGCACTATAAAATTAACTTAATGCACACCCAGTGACGGCGGATCGGAGGGAGAACGGAGGAAGCCTTTTAGTCCGGTTCATAGCTCGTTCCGGTCCATCCGGACGGCAAGCGAGAGAGGCCCCTCTCTCGTTCAACAACATCTGGCCCCAGATGTTGTGGTACAAATGTGTCGTTAGCGGAGCATACGTCCGTCGCTCGGGACGCTCCGTTGTATAGGCAGTCCGCTGAGACTGCTAAGGCTTCCTCTTCTCGTCAGCGCACACGACCGCACCTTGGCTGCGTGACCGCCGATATATTACCAGCTTCGCCGATCAAGGATTCTTCGGCGACCAGGTCACACCATCCGGCAGCCAGGGATTCGAGACCGATGGACTCCGGACGTTCGCATAGGAAAAGTATGCGGGAGCCATCTGATGCGGAGCTGCCCTCGGCGAAGCAGCGATAGACTGCGCCTCCGCAGGTCTCGACGCCGGACATTCTTGTGCACATAGCACAGCTTATCGCAGCATCCCAGCAGCCGACAGAAACGGTGTCGGATCGAGAATTATCCGACAGCGCTGGGTCGGTAGCCGGGGACCCGAGGCCTGCAGACTCCGGACGTTCGCATAGGAAGTATGCGGGAGTCAACGTACACGGAGCTTCCAGCGGCAATGCATCGTAAGTCCGCTACTGCACAGGCCTCGGGAACGGACGTGCTTTCCTTAATAGCACAGTTTATCGCAGCATCCCAGCATCAACTGAATCTGTCGCATATATTTTATCCGACGATGCTGGGTCGGGACGCTCCGCGGAAGCGGGTACGGACGTCCGAAAGTTTCATCCAGTCCGACGGGATACCGAAAGGGATTCGGTGGATTTCAAGCTTTCCCTTTCGGAACAACATATGCTGCGATGCCGGATAAGAAACTGATAGCGTCGGTGGACTTAGAAATTTTTGGTTCGGTTCAGGGACATCGTCCCTCAGTTCCGACATAGTCCAATAATGTCACACAAACTTTCGAATTATTGAACGACGCTATATATATTATTATTTTATGCTTGCTATCCAAGCATTTCTGGTTTCTTGTTCGAAGAATTATGGAGATGTCTTTCAAAAGTGTGCCTCTGTCGTCATAGTTAATGAAGAGTTAGCGGCAATAAGTGCTCATGGAATATGTCTATCGCTTACGGAGTGACATTCGCTAGCTCACCCGGTGTAGCGTACATTCATCGAATGGTTCGGCTGCCGGGTTCGTCCGTTGCGGTCTAGGAAGGAGATTTGGGTGATGCGAGCACTTTAATTACTTTAGTACTCACCCAGTGACGGCAGATTGAGGACAGATCGGAGGAAGCCAACAACATAGGGGACCGCATGTTGTGGTTCAGATATTTTACATTCGGAGCATATGTCCGTTGCTCGGGACGCTCCGTTATATTGACAGTCCGAGAGACTGTCTTTAATGCTTCCTCATCCTCACAGCAGGGCACACGACCGCACATTGGCTACGTGACCTCGAGTATCCGATCAGTTTCGGCATTCAGTGATTCCACAGCGAATAGGTCGCGCCATCCGGTAGCCAAGGGACACGAGGCCTATACACTCCGTTCGCTCGCATATTGGAAGTATGCACGCGGTAACGATCTCGGAGCTTCCTGCGGCAATGCATCGTAAGACCGCTGCTCCTCAGGCCTCAGTGACGGACGTGCTATCCGAGTTAGCACAGTTGTTTCGCAGCATCCCAGCAATTGACAGTTTCTCGGTCGAATCAGGAATTATCCGACGGCGCTGGGTCGGTGCGGTCCGCGGTTGCATCAAGCTACGGACGACCGAACGCTTTATAGGGTCCGACAGGATGGCGAAAGGGATTCGAAAGATTTCGAGTTTTCCCTTTAGTAGTATCGGAAGATGCCTTTCATATCTTCTGGCATTTCTTCCAGTGATTATTTTTCGGACTTCATTGCTGCGATCTTGGATAAGAGACTTATAGCGTCATTGGACTCGGATTTTTCGATCGGTACAGGGACTTTGTCCCTGACTTACCGACGCAGTCCAATATTGTAATTACAACATGTGTTTTATTTTTCGACGCTATATATTTATATATATATACAAGCCTGCTACTAAGCATGATAGTTTAGTTTCTTGTCCGCGTGGCTCATTTCTGCCATTTTTATCTTTTTTACATATAGTTTATTTTGGCAGAGCAGGGCATACCGAGAGTTCATATGCGTCTAGACGGTGTGATTAAAGACTGCATATATTCTTTTTCACCGTTTATGTCTTTTCCAATTTCAATGTTGGGAACGACATTATGTATAGTAGACTTAACTTAGACGCTTTATTATACGTAATCCGCCTTACTGAGGCGTTATCATTACGTCTTCAAGAAAAGATTTACGGGATATCATTCTCAATGTAATTTCTTTTGAGGGCAGTAGTTTGTTCACGTATAACTCCGCCCTTCAGTGGCTGATTGGAGTTGGTTACACGTGAGGCAGCCCTAGCTACATCCACGCGTGGATAGTAGGTTAAGAACTCTCTCAGAGTCGCTTCGTTCTCGGAGGAGCTTCTCTTCGACGGCAACTTCCGGCAATCCATGAATTGCTTGATTTATACATTCTCTTGTCTATCTAGTGTTACAAGAGATTCAGACTGGGGCAAACATTCGGTGGTTGACTCAGAGAGTGCCGCCGCAGTTGCCGGACCCGAGTGTGGCTGTTATGACGGTTGCCAGTCAAACAGATTGGGATATATACTGATCCCTACGGATTCGAAGTGCCGGGGTCTTTGGGTTCCGCAGTCTTTTAGCTATCAGTTAACTTCCGCGGAATAATGTTTTTTAGGCTTGCTTTATGTCATTGCATGAACATTATTCAGAAACGCATGCCCAAATTCCTGTCCTTTAATTCGACAGTAGTGGCGTATCTCCGGAACCAGGGAGGCACTCTTTCGTTTCCGTTATTCAATTTAATGGAAAGAATCCGTCTGTTGGTTATAGTACACCAAGTTCAGTTTTGGTCCGTCATATTCCGGGTCGTCTGATTGTTTTATCGGACTCCCATTCTCTTACGGGTCGCTTGTTGCTGTCAGAATGGACTCTCAACAAACAAGTATTCAATCAGATTTGCTATCTTTGGGAGCGCCCAATGATGTTTTATTTATGACACAGCTGGCTAATCAATTGCAGACGTATGTGTTGGCTTGTCCAGATCTCTGAGCTAATACTGTTAACGCTCTATTGATCTATAGGACGGAATGATAGGATACGCGTATCCTCCGGCGCTGTTGTTTTTAGCAGGTATTGCTAAGATAAACAACCACAATACATTTCTGTTGATAGCATCTCTATCTTCACAGAGATCATGAGTAATTTACTCTCTTGTCTACTGTGGATCTTAACGTGAAATCTTCCTCTATGTGAGGATCTTTTTTCACTGGGTAAATCGTGTCATCTTTATCACAACCAGCAAGGTCGCAACCTTCATGTATTCCGTTGTGTGGTCCGTATTGCATTGTAAGCACTGTACTGGACGAGCTTTGGACGCGATTTCTTACTATAGGAGATCCTCTTCTTCGCTATTCTATGCGACTAGAGTGGAGGCTCTTCCGTCGTGGTGTAGGGATCATTATGTTCATATGGTTGATCCCTCCATACTACTCATTGCTATTTTTTAGTATACTTGTTTCACAAGATCTACTGCAGCCTGTTGTTATTTAGGTTATAGGTTTATGTTACCTCATATCTATGCACTCTACGATTGTTTACTATTGAGTCTTTTGTCTCTTTATCTAAGTCAATTAGTAACTTTTTGATAAATAGACTTAGAATCTTTAGATTAAATTCCTATACGGATTTTAACTTCAGCTTCTTATTTAGCTAAGTAATCATTTGAGCCTCTGGAAACAGTAGTTTTCAAATTCTGACCTTTTAGACAGTAATTCTGTTGGTTTCTCTTTTACTGTAGAGTCAGTGAGTTTCATGCACTATCGATGGATGATTTTCACTTTCATAGTTTCGGAATCAATACTTCCGTTACTATTTAGGTTGGATTGTTGCATAAGAGTTAGGCTCCTATTATCCGGAACCTATTATTTTAAGGTCCTTCCGTCTTCGTATGGGCATAGGCCTTTACTCTTTCCGGGTACAGTTTATGTATTTATAAACAGATATCTGTTTATTACAAGGGCGTAAGCTTCTTCTGTCTTTGATGTCTAGTAGAAGGACGTTACGCTCCATTTTATTGTTAATGGATTCTATTAACTAGCGTACTGCTTATGGTATATCATTGGCTTAGCAGTTGTGCTTAAGATTTCGGCTCATGAAGTAAGAGTTCTTCTACTTCTTGGGCTTACATTAATAGTGTTGCTATTATAGATTTTTGAAGGCTGCTCATTGCGCTCAGCCATCCATTCATGAATTTTATCTCAGAAATATCGAGTCCATTTCTGGAGGCCTCTATTGTTAGGTCTATTATCTACTGCTCAGAATGTCATTCACTTAACAGTTGCTACTATAGCTAGGTAGGCTGTCTGTTTCGGCAGTTCTCCGTTCGGCTGCCCTCTTCGCTCTGGGCTATTTGACCCAGGGCAAGAAAAGGGGGGGGGGGGGAGGGTGTTCCCTTGGGTCACCTGTTTTTACTATGAAAACAAGGGGATACCTCCTCCGGAGTTAGTAATTCTGAGCTGTTATTGGGATGGTTGTTTAGTGAGAAGTTTAAGTTTATAAAATTCATTCAAGTCTTAGTTTTTAAAGTATAGCTTTTGAATATTGCATATGTCAACGGACATGATTATGCAATTCTCACACACTTTTAGGAGTATAAGAGTCTCTATTCTCTAGACTTACTTTATTATTGGCTTACTTTAAAAATTATTAGTATAAGGATTATTGGATATTAATAGAGTACATGGATGTATGAAGCTCAATTTTTGGAAGGTGTTGTATCTTTCTAATTTATCATAAATAAGAAAGATACATGTAAGGCCTATTACTTCTTTTCCCTACAGGGGATGACTCTATTTTATTTTATTGAGCGTATTCCATTTTGCTCTATGTCCTTGGCCCTCCAGCCTTTTTACTATTCAGCTATGTCTGGGTCATTGGTACAGTATAAAAATGTTAAAAAATTTATAGTAATTTATATATTTTTTATACTTACCAATGACCCAGACGGGGATGGCCCTCCCAGGAGTTGGGAACTCTTGCCTCCCCGCTGAGTACATAGCGCTTACCAGGCACTGGTTATTAGAATGATAAATGGCGCCAATTTCGGAACGTCCTTGACACTGCGCATGCGCAGTAGGGGCGAAGTGTGGAGGGCCTCTCAGGACATGTTTTCTTTAGTTTTAGATGCAAATTTTGGGGATTGGGGGGCAAAATTTGTGTTTGGCCCTATATTTTAAGAGTTAGCACCAGCTATGTCTGGGTCATTGGTAAGTATAAAAAATATATAAATTACTATAAATTTTTTAACTTTCGAGGCAACAGCCTGTTGTAGTCATTCTTGTTATCAAGTTACACTGCTTGTTCAGTGTTATCCTCTCTCCCTTTCCTTTAAGTCCCCTCTTGCTATTCTCCCATGCTTTTGGCATATTTTCTGTAATATTATTACTAAAATTTCTTGGGAGTTTTAGCTGGATAACAGAATGAATTCTGTTCTTTTCCCCATGTTTACGTCTTCACCTATGGGTGGTTAGGCATAGTGTTCTGCATCTACCATCTGATGTTCTGCAGTTTCTTCCCTGGAAGTCTCTGTTTTGCATCGGATAGTGTATTATTGGTAACTGATTTCGGGCCATGGTGCCTGGAGTCTTGTTCTGGTGTTTTTACGCTTATTGTTTACATTTACAACAGCCCTCTGTGTGAGGGGGGATTTCTTGAAAATAATATCTTGATGTTAATTTAATCATAACTAGATACATTATTATTGTTCGTAAGTGTTGCATAAATTTTTAAAAATATTTTTAGAATTTTTGTCCACACTTAGGCTTGGGATCCATTGGGGCTCAACGTTACTTTTCAGAAACTTGGGCTGTTCTGAAAAAATATTTTTTCAAAATTTTTTTGATTTCAGTTATTTTTTCTATGTTAATGGATCATGTTATTATGTATTTTGATTGTCAGGGGTTGGTGCGAGTACTAGGACTTTGTTTTCTTTTCACATTGAAAGGATATTGTTCAATTGTAATAAGAGGAAATCTTCCTCTGACTTTCATAATCATTGTATAATGTAGTCAGTATGCTTGCACTAACTCCTGTTCTGTATGCAGATCCCTGAGCTTATGTTGTTAACGCTCTATTGATCTAATAGGAAGGAATGATAGGATATGCGTATCTTCCAGCGCTGTTGATTCAGCAGGTATTGCTAAGATAAACATCCACAATACAATTCTGTTGATAGCATCTCTGTCTTCACAGAGACCGTGGGTTAATTTACTCAGGTGTCTACTGTGGGACTTACCGCGAAAACTTCCTCCATGAGAGGATCTTCTTTCGCTGGGGAAATCGTGTCAACTTCATCACAACCCGCAAGGTCTCAACCTTCACGTATTCCGTTGTGTGGTCCTTCTTGCACGGCAAGCATTGTACAGGACGAGCTATGGACGCGATTTCTTACTGTAGGAGAACCTCTTCTTCACTATACTATGCGGCTAAAGTGGAGGCTCTTCTGTCGTTGGTGTAGGGATCATTATGTTGATATTTTTGATCCCTCCATACTAGACATTGCAACTTTCTAGTATACTTGTTTGACAAGATCAACTGCAGCCTGTTACTATTAAGGTTATAGGCCTATGTTATCTCATACCTATGCACTCTATGATAGTTTACAATTGAGTCTTATGTCTCTTTATCTAAGTCAGTTAGAAACTTTTCGATAAATTGACCTAGAATCCTTAGATTAAATTCCTATACGGAATTTAGCTTCGGTTCTTATTTAGCTAAGTAATCATTTGAGCCTCTGGAAACAGTAGTTTTCAAATTCTGACCTTTTTAGACAGTAATTCTGTTAGTCTTCTCTTTTACTGGGGAGTCAGTGAGCTTCATGCACTATCGGTGGACGATTCTCACTTTCGTAGTATCGGAAACACTACTTCCTTTACTACTTAGGTTGGATTTTTGGTTAAGAGTCAGGCTCCTAATAGTATCCGGAACCTATTGTTATTAAGGTCCTTCCGTCTTCGTACGGGCATAGGCCTTTATTCTGTCCGGTTAGAGTTTACGTATTTATAAACAGATATCAGTTTATTAGTACGGACGTAAGCTTCTTCTGTCTTTGATGCCTAAGAGAAGGACATTACGCTCCATTCTATTGCTAATGGATTCAATTAACTATCGGTACTGCTTATGGTATATCATTGACTCAGCAGTTTGTGCTTGAGATTTCGGCTCATGAAGTAAGAGCTCTTTATACATCTTGGGCTTACATTATTAGTGTCGCTATTATAGATTTTATGAAGGCTGCTCATTGGGCTCAGCCATCCACATTCATGAATTTTTATCTCAGAAATATTGAGTCTATTTCTGGAGGCCTCCATTGTTAGGTCTATTATCTACTGCTCAGAATGTCATTCACTTAACAGTTGCTACTATAGCTAGGTAGGCTTTCTGTTCCGGCAGTGACTCTGTCCTGCTGCCCTCTTCGCTCTGGGCTATTTGACCCAGGGCAAGGAGAAGGGGGGGGGGGGGGGGGGGTTCCCTTGGGTCACCTCCAGCCTTTTTACTATTCAGCTATGTCTGGGTCATTGGTACAGTATAAAAATGCTAAAAACTTTATAGTAATTTATATATTTTTTATACTTACCAATGACCCAGACGGGGATGGCCCTCCCAGGAGTTGGGAACTCATACCTCCCCGCTGAGTACATAGCGCTTACCAGGCACTGGTTATAAGAATGATTAATGGCTCCAATTTTGGGACGTCCTTGACACTGCGCATGCGCAGTAGAGGTGAAGTATGGAGGGCCATTCAGGACATGTTTTCTTTGGTTTTAGATGCAAATTTTGGGGATTGGGGGGCAAAATTTGTGTTTGGCCCTATATTTTTAAGAGTTAGCACCAGCTATGTCTGGGTCATTGGTAAGTATAAAAAATATATAAATTACTATAAATTTTTTAACTTTTCAAGAATTTTTTTTGCAAGTGTTGTCTGCTTTTAATGTTAGGTAAAGGGTTTATTGATATTCTGTTTCTTCAGGTTGATGGTTAGTGGATCTGCAGCACTGCCTCTAGAAATCTTGAAAAAGTGGGAGGAGATTACAGGCCACATTCTATTAGAGAGATATGGTATGACTGAGATCGGAATGGCACTAACAAATCCTTTACATGGACAGAGAATTCCAGGTAATTTTTATGTGTACCCATACTATGTATGGTACACATAATGCCGGCATCCGGGGTGGCCATCCGTCGTTTGTCCATCCTTTGTCTGTCTGTCTGGCATCCGTATCCATTTCTTTGGCATTCGATAACTTGAAAATTATTGCTTGGATTTTCAAGTTACTTCATATTTGTGTTCAGGTTACTGATGTGCTGAGCTGTATAGTTTTTGGTGTAAATCTGATAATTTGATCCTGAGATATTAACTCTTTATCCTTCAAATTGAGAATTCTTCCAATCCCTTTGGCATGAGATAACTCAAAAAATATCAATCCAATTGTCATGTTACTTTATATATATCTTCAGGTTATGGAGGTTCCGAGCTGTATAGTTTTGGGTGTAAATCTGTTATTTTGATCCTGAAATATTAACCCTTTATCCCTCAAATTGAAAATCCCTCCAATCCCTTTGGCATTCGATAACTTGAAAAATATTGCTTGGATTGTCAAGTTACTTTATATTTGTGTTCAGGTTACTGATGTGCCAAGCTGTATAGTTTTTGGTGTAAATCTGATAAAATTTGATTCTGAGATATTAACCCTTTATCCTTCAAATTGAAAATTCCTCCAATCCCTTTGGCATTCGATAACTTGAAAAATATTGCTTGGATTGTCAGGTTACTTTATATCTGTGTTCAGGTTATTGATGTGCCGAGCTGTATAGTTTTTGGTGTAAATCTGTTATTTTGATCCTGAGATATTAACCCTTTATCCTTCAAATTGAAAATTCCTCCAGTCCCTTTGGCATTCAGTAACTTGAAAAATATTGCTTGGATTGTCAAGTTACTTTATATTTGTGTTCAGGTTACTGATCTTACAAGCTGTATAGTTTTTGGTCTAAATCTGTTATTTTGATCCTGAGATATTAACCCTTTATCCTTCAAATTGAAAATTCCTCCAGTCCCTTTGGCATTCAGTAACTTGAAAAATATTGCTTGGATTGTCAAGTTACTTTATATTTATGTTCAGGTTACTGATGTGCCGAGCTATATAGTTTTTGGTGTAAATCTGATAATTTAATCCTGAGATATTAAGCCTTTATCCTTCAAATTGAAAATTCCTCCAATCCCTTTGGCATGCGATAACTCAAAAAATATCAATCCGATTGTCATGTTACTTCCTATATGTGTTCAGGTTACTGATGTGCCGAGCTGTATAGTTTTTGGTGTAAATCTGATAATTTGATCCTGTGATATTAACCCTTTATCCTTCAAATTGAGAACTCCTCCAATCCATTTCTTCAGCATGCAATAACTCAATAAATATTAATCCGATTATCAGGTTACTTTATATATGTATTCAGGTTACTGATGTGCTGTGCTGTATAGTTTTTTATGTAAATTTAATAATTTGATCCAGAAATATTAACCTTTTATCCATCAAATTAGGCACTCCTCCAATCCATTTCTATATGTATCCATACCATGTATGGTGTACATAATGTCGGCATCCAGGGTGGCCCTCCGTCATACAGCTTTCTACTAGTTGCGCGTATGGGTACACATCTGACGATTTCATCTGCCTTTTTTACTAGAAATAATTTTGTCCATGGTTTCTTCTTTGGGAAAGGGTCCTGGACTGATGTCATTTGGAAAATTTATGTCATGAAGGCTGGAGGTGAGAATTTGTTTTATAGGAATAGAAACACAAAAACAATAAGAAATATTACCATAGAATTAAACTGAGAAAATAAATACAAAAGCTATAACATGTACAAGTATGTTATATACAGTAAAACCTGTCTTGAGAGACCACCTGTCTTGAGAGACCACCTGTCTTGAGAGACCACCTCTCTGGAGAGACCACATCTGCCAGGCACCGATTGGTTTTACTCTTTAATGGACCTACTATGGGAGACCACCTGTCTTGGGAGACCACCTGTCTTGAGAGACCACTGTGACCTGGTACCAGCTTGTATTTTTATGCCATAATGGACCTGTCTTGAGAGACCGCCCCTGTGAAGACTGAAGCTACAACATGTACAAGTATGTTATATACTATTCAAAAAAGTAGGGGTTATTTGATAAATGTGAGATACAGTGGAGTCCACTTAATTGGATATCTCTTAATTGTATATCCCTGTTAATTGAATATAATTTTCAAACACAAAACCATTTACCATACATTCAGTACAAATTTGATCTGTTAATTGCATATGGGTTGTAGAGTAAACTCCTGTTAATTGTATATAAATTTGTCGAAAAAATTACTGTGACATGCACCAAATTCCCCTTATTTATCAACCTTTTTGGCCTCACTACATCCAATACAGGCATTTATTCTATCATATCTTGTTTGACAGAGCTCTATGAGCTCTGTCAAACAAGATATAATATAATAAATGCTCAGTTTACCTCCAGAACACAGGAAACTGACCAAATCCCTGTTAATTGTATACTACTGTTAATTGAATAATTTTCACTGGCAAAATGGATATTCAATTAAGAGGATTCTACTGTATATGAAGAAATATATTTATATTCTCATCAAAAAGACAGTTGAAGCATTGAACTGAGAGATCTGGTGAACGATTTCAGTGATAGTTGGGTGTCTGACAAATATACATTCCACACACTGAGCTGTAGAAGACATGGATGGTCAGTCAGAGAATTTACCACATTCAGTCCAAGACCTCAATACCTTGTAAATCTTCCTTGGTTCAGAAGACAGTTGCAGATCCAACATGGCATACTCCTCACCAAATGTCCAATATCAGCTTGACTGATGTTATTCCTTTCTTCCTGCGGTGCAGCAGCGAGTTCCTGGACATTGGTTGGCATTTTCATAGGCACCTGCCAAGCATATCCCAGATGTGATGGATTGGTAAAAGGTCTAGACACTTAGTGCTGGCCAAGGCAGTGTAGTGATGTTCTGCTCCTGGAGGAATTATGTGGTGACACGGGCCCTGTGTGCTCTAGCATTGTCATCTTGGAAAAAGAATCAATGGCTGTGATGTCGTGCAAATGACACCATATGGGCTACTAACATGTTGTCATGGTAGTACTGCCCTGTGACACACCCTTGGATGACATGTAATGCTGTTCTGCTTGTCATGGTTATGCCTCCCCACACCATAACCCATCCACCACCAAAACAGTTGTCCTGCCTTACAGTTACGCCATGGTATTGTTTGTTCTGCCGCCACCACTATCTGTTTCGCTTGTCTTGGAAGTCGAGAGTGAACCTTGATTCATTGGAAAACATGACGTTGATCCACAGATGATTGTCCCAGAGCTGTCGTGCTCCAGACCAATTACGCCTTGCTGCTATGTGATGTTCAGTCAAACGTGGAATTATTTGAGACCGCCGAGCATACAAATTCCAGCTGTGTAGGCAACTATGGATAGTCTGACCACTGACTCGCTCATCTGTCGCTCGATGCAGCTGCTGTCCAATTTCTGAGGCACTTTGATGGCAGTTACATAATGCTGTGGTTAGGATGAAATGATCCTGGTTAGCATTTGTTGCCCTTGGATGACCTTACTGACGTCTGTCATCAACATTGCCTGTCTAACAGTAGCGTGACCACAACCTGCTAATCACCGATTGAGTAACATTGAGAATTTGAGCCATTGCAGTCTGTCTGTTGCCAGCTTCCAACATGTTAACGGCATGTAAATGTTTGTCATATGTCAGTCTTTGCATACCTTAAAAGTTATGTTTGGACTGGAAACTATTGATGAATGAGTTTATACCAAGAAAAGAACGATTAGACAGACCTTTAGATCAGTCTAAATTGTGCAGAACAGCAAATATGGATGATTGGAGATAAAGCACCGGAATTTTTTTTTGTCTTGGCATCTGTTTCAGGTTTTAGGTACCCCGTCTTAAAATGCTAGTTTACACCCCTTGTTATAGGTCTTCTCCATTATCTCACCACCCTTTGAGGTAAGTTTACTCGACTAACTCGAGAATTCTTCTTAGTTTCACATTGTCAAGCCAAAGGTCTATCTGAATGTAAATGGTGCATGGCGTTTGCTGAGAAATGACACGAACATGAATATAATAAATCTCAAGCTTTAAAGTGCATGATCATATAGAATTTGACACAGAAAAGCAATCACCGTTGACAGTGTCCTATTCGACACTGTCGATGCCGATTGCTTTTTTTATGGCAAACTCTGTGGGGTTTTAAGAAAACTATTTATCTGTTGCATTGTTTGATTCTAGGGTAAGCACTAAGCTCCATATTGCCGAAACATTGTAAAACATTAGAAAAAGTGTTAAACTCAGCATAATTTGGGCGCAATTACCTGATTTGGGCACAGCATTTACCGTCATTAGTTGGGAAGAATATATTGGCCTGCGATGAGAGCTCCGAAAAAGCCCGTCCAGTACAAATGAAAATTACAAAATGTACCCCACAGACATTAATGGGGCACCGGTGCAAAAAACCTACATGAAGTTTTCGTGGGCCAGTGACATTTATGATCCAAACTAAACTTGGTGACATATTGATTTGTCCATTCACGCATATCCAATACCATTTTCCGAAAATATCAATATCTGTTTGGACATCCCCTACTTTTTTTTAATAGTATATGTTGTAAACAGTCAAATGAAATCATGACTAATCCAGTTTCTGCAATTTTTAGCTCAACTTTGACGAAGTCAAATTTGAGCTATTGTCATGGCCCGTCGTCCGTCTGTCCGTCCGTCCGTCTGTCCGTCTGTCCGTACGTCAACAATTGGCTATGGCTCGGGCTAGAGGATGTATTTATGAACCGATCTTTACGAAACTTCTTGTGTACCTTTGTTATGACCCTGGGACGGGAACGAGTGTTTTTAGGTGTGGTCCGAAATTCAAGATGGCTGCCAGTGGCCATTTTGTACTGATGATGCAAAAATCAGTTTTTTGTACAGAACTTCTGTATGAAAGTTCTGATTTGAATAAAGTTTTGTATAAATGTTTAGTACCATGGGATACATCACATATAATACGGGTTTTTTTCTGGTACGTAAATTGTGCAAATTAGACTAATTTTGATGTTTTTTGGGGTTACTTTCAGCACTGTAAGTGCAAATGCCAATACGGCTCAGGCTAGAGGCCGTATTTATGAACCGATCTTTACGAAACTTCTATTTTTATACTGTACCAATGACCCAGACATAGCTGGTGCTAACTCTTAAAATATAGGGCCAAACACAAATTTTGCCCCCCAATCCCCAAAATTTGCATCTAAAACTAAAGAAAACATGTCCTGAGAGGCCCTCCACACTTCGCCCCTACTGCGCATGCGCAGTGTCAAGGACGTTCCGAAATTGGCGCCATTTATCATTCTAAGTTTGTCCCTTCATCAGTTAACATCTGACTGATCTTTGTGCTTTTAAATCTCAGTTTAAATGATGCCAGACACATAAATATTAGTGAAATGGTGATTCTAAGGAGGATAGAAAAGGAGGAGAGGAAAAGAATGTGTGACAGAATATTATCAGGGCTGTAACTTAAAATTTTTTAATGAAATTATGTTAAGTTACCTATTTTCAAGGCAGCAGTCATTTTGTTGTCATTCTGATTATTTAGTTACACTGTTTCAAGTGTTTTTCCTCTCTCCCTGTCCTTTAAGTTCCCCCTTGCTATTCTCCCATGCTTTTGGCATAATTTCTGTAATTATTATTACTAAAATTTCTTGGGAGTTTAGCTGAATAACAGAATGAATTCTGTTTTTTCCCCATGTTTACGTCTTCACCTATGGGTGGTTAGGCGTTGTGTTCTGCATCTACCATCTGATGTTCTGCAGTTTCTTCCCTGGAAGTCTCTGTTTTGCATCAGATGGTGTATTTTTGGTAACTGATTTCGGGCCTGGGTGCCTGGAGTCTTATTTTAGTGTTTTTACACTCATTGTTTACATTTACAACAGCCCTCTGTGTGAGGGGGGGATTTCTAAATAATAATATCTTTATGTTATTTCAATCATAACTAGATACATTATTATTGTTCGTAAGTGTTGAATAAATTGTTTAAAATATTTTTAAAATTTTTGTCCACACTTAGGCTTGGGATCCATTGGGGCTCAACGTTACTTTTCAGAAACTTGGGCTGTTCTGAAAAAATATTTTTTCAAAATATTTTGATTTCAATTATTTTTTCTATATTAATGGATCATATTATTATTATGTATTTTGATTGCCAGGGGTTAGTGCGAGTACCAGGACTTGTTTTCTTTTCACATTGAAAGGATATTGATCAATTGTTTTAAGAGGAAGTCTTCCTCTGACTTTATTATCATTCTATATGTGGTCAGTGTACTCGCATTAACTCCGGTTCTGTATCGTATGATTTCGATGACAATATGGGAAGCGTATGTCACGGTATGTTGTTGGGGATTTGGACACTCCGGTCCTTTCCCCGCAGGGTCACTCTACTTTATCAATTTCTATTTCAGACGATCAAGATTAGGGTGATGTATCTGTGATGTCTTCCAACAGTGTGCCTCCGTCGTCACAATTAATGAAGGGCTAGCGGAAAAGTGCTCATGTAATACGCCAATTGCCTAAGAGGACCCTAGTAGGTTCGACGGCCTTTGACGTCCGCTAGCTCGCCCGGTGTAGCGTCCATTCACCGAATGGTTCGGCAGCCGGGTTCGTCCGTTGCGGTCTAGAAGGAATTTTGGGGTGATGCGAGCACTATAAAATTAACTTAATGCACACCCAGTGACGGTGGATCGGAGGGAGAACGGAGGAAGCCTTTTAGTCCGGTTCATAGCTCGTTCCGGTCCATCCGGACGGCAAGCGAGAGAGGCCCCTCTCTCGTTCAACAACATCTGGCCCCAGATGTTGTGGTACAAATGTGTCGTTAGCGGAGCATACGTCCGTCGGGGACGCTCCGTTGTATAGGCAGTCCGCTGAGACTGCTAAGGCTTCCTCTTCTCGTCAGCGCACACGACCGCACCTTGGCTGCGTGACCGCCGATATATTACCAGCTTCGCCGATCAAGGATTCTTCGGCGACCAGGTCACACCATCCGGCAGCCAGGGATTCGAGACCGATGGACTCCGGACGTTCGCATAGGAAAAGTATGCGGGAGCCATCTGATGCGGAGCTGCCCTCGGCGAAGCAGCGATAGACTGCGCCTCCGCAGGTCTCGACGCCGGACATTCTTGTGCACATAGCACAGCTTATCGCAGCATCCCAGCAGCCGACAGAAACGGTGTCGGATCGAGAATTATCCGACAGCGCTGGGTCGGTAGCCGGGGACTCGAGGCCTGCAGACTCCGGACGTTCGCATAGGAAGTATGCGGGAGTCAACGTACACGGAGCTTCCAGCGGCAATGCATCGTAAGTCCGCTACTGCACAGGCCTCGGGAACGGACGTGCTTTCCTTAATAGCACAGTTTATCGCAGCATCCCAGCATCAACTGAATCTGTCGCATATATTTTATCCGACGATGCTGGGTCGGGACGCTCCGCGGAAGCGGGTACGGACGTCCAAAAGTTTCATCCGGTCCGACGGGATACCGAAAGGGATTCGGTGGATTTCAAGCTTTCCCTTTCGAAACAACATATGCTGCGATGCCGGATAAGAAACTGATAGCGTCGGTGGACTTAGAAATTTTTGGTTCGGTTCAGGGACATCGTCCCTCAGTTCCGACATAGTCCAATAATGTCACACAAACTTTCGAATTATTGAACGACGCTATATATTATTATTTTATGCTTGCTATCCAAGCATTTCTGGTTTCTTGTTCGAAGAGTTATGGAGATGTCTTTCAAAAGTGTGCCTCTGTCGTCATAGTTAATGAAGAGTTAGCGGCAATAAGTGCTCATGGAATATGCCTATCGCTTACGGAGTGACATTCGCTAGCTCACCCGGTGTAGCGTACATTCATCGAATGGTTCGGCTGCCGGGTTCGTCCGTTGCGGTCTAGGAAGGAGATTTGGGTGATGCGAGCACTTTAATTACTTTAGTACTCACCCAGTGACGGCAGATTGAGGACAGATCGGAGGAAGCCAACAACATAGGGGACCGCATGTTGTGGTTCAGATATTTTACATTCGGAGCATATGTCCGTTGCTCGGGACGCTCCGTTATATTGACAGTCCGAGAGACTGTCTTTAATGCTTCCTCATCCTCACAGCAGGGCACACGACCGCACATTGGCTACGTGACCTCGAGTATCCGATCAGTTTTGGCATTCAGTGATTCCACAGCGAATAGGTCGCGCCATCCGGTAGCCAAGGGACACGAGGCCTATACACTCCGTTCGCTCGCATATTGGAAGTATGCACGGGGTAACGATCTCGGAGCTTCCTGCGGCAATGCATCGTAAGACCGCTGCTCCTCAAGCCTCAGTGACGGACGTGCTATCCGAGTTAGCACAGTTGTTTCGCAGCATCCCAGCAATTGACGGTTTCTCGGTCGAATCAGGAATTATCCGACGGCGCTGGGTCGGTGCGGTCCGCGGTTGCATCAAGCTACGGACGACCGAACGCTTTATAGGGTCCGACAGGATGGCGAAAGGGATTCGAAAGATTTCGAGTTTTCCCTTTAGTAGTATCGGAAGATGCCTTTCATATCTTCTGGCATTGCTTCCAGTGATTATTTTTCGGACTTCATTGCTGCGATCTTGGATAAGAGACTTATAGCGTCATTGGACTCGGATTTTTCGATCGGTACAGGGACTTTGTCCCTGACTTACCGACGCAGTCCAATATTGTCATTACAACATGTGTTTTATTTTTCGACGCTATATATATTATATATATATACAAGCCTGCTACTAAGCATGATAGTTTAGTTTCTTGTCCGCGTGGCTCATTTCTGCCATTTTATCTTTTTTACATATAGTTTATTTTGGCAGAGCAGGGCATACCGAGAGTTCATATGCGTCTAGACGGTGTGATTAAAGACTGCATATATTCTTTTTCACCGTTTATGTCTTTTCCAATTTCAATGTTGGGAACGACATTATTTATAGTAGACTTAACTTAGACGCGTTATTATACGTAATCCGCCTTACTGAGGCGTTATCATTACGTCTTCAAGAAAAGATTTACGGGATATTATTCTCAATGTAATTTCTTTTGAGGGCAGTAGTTTGTTCACGTATAACTCCGCCCTTCAGTGGCTGATTGGAGTTGGTTAGACGTGATGCAGCCCTAGCTACATCCACGCGTGGATAGTAGGTTAAGAACTCTCTCAGAGTCGCTTCGTTCTCGGAGGAGCTTCTCTTCGACGGCAACTTTCCGGCAATCCATGAATTGCTTGATTTATACATTCTCTTGTCTATCTAGTGTTACAAGAGATTCAGACTGGGGCAAACATTCGGTGGTTGACTCAGAGAGTGCCGCCGCAGTTGCCGGACCCGAGTGTGGCTGTTATGACGGTTGCCAGTCAAACAGATTGGGATATATACTGATCCCTACGGATTCGAAGTGCCAGGGTCTTTGGGTTCCGCAGTCTTTTAGCTATCAGTTAACTTCCGCGGAATAATGTTTTTTAGGCTTGCTTTATGTCATTGCATGAACATTATTCAGAAACGCATGCCCAAATTCCTGTCCTTTAATTCGACAGTAGTGGCGTATCTCCGGAACCAGGGAGGCACTCTTTCGTTTCCGTTATTCAATTTAATGGAAAGAATCCGTCTGTTGGTTATAGTACACCAAGTTCAGTTTTGGTCCGTCATATTCTGGGTCGTCTGATTGTTTTATCGCACTCCCGTTCTCTTACGGGTCGCTTGTTGCTGTCAGAATGGACTCTCAACAAACAAGTATTCAATCAGATTTGCTATCTATGGGAGCGCCCAATGATGTTTTATTTATGACACAGCTGGCTAATCAATTGCAGACGTATGTGTTGGCTTGTCCAGATCTCTGAGCTAATACTGTTAACGCTCTATTGATCTATAGGACGGAATGATAGGATACGCGTATCCTCCGGCGCTGTTGTTTTTAGCAGGTATTGCTAAGATAAACATCCACAATACATTTCTGTTGATAGCATCTCTATCTTCACAGAGATCATGAGTAATTTACTCTCTTGTCTACTGTGGATCTTAACGTGAAATCTTCCTCTATGTGAGGATCTTTTTTCACTGGGTAAATCGTGTCATCTTTATCACAACCAGCAAGGTCGCAACCTTCATGTATTCCGTTGTGTGGTCCGTATTGCATTGTAAGCACTGTACTGGACGAGCTTTGGACGCGATTTCTTACTATAGGAGATCCTCTTCTTCGCTATTCTATGCGACTAAAGTGGAGGCTCTTCCGTCGTGGTGTAGGGATCATTATGTTCATATGGTTGATCCCTCCATACTACTCATTGCTATTTTTTAGTATACTTGTTTCACAAGATCTACTGCAGCCTGTTTAGGTTTATGTTACCTCATACCTATGCACTCTACAATAGTTTACAATTGAATCTTTTGTCTCTTTATCTAAGTCAGTTAGTAACTTTTTGATAAATAGACTTAGAATCTTTAGATTAAATTCCTATACGGATTTTAACTTCAGGTTCTTATTTAGCTAAGTAATCATTTGAGCCTCTGGAAACAGTAGTTTTCAAATTCTAACCTTTTAGACAGTAATTCTGTTGGTTTCTCTTTTACTGTAGAGTCAGTGAGTTTCATGCACTATCGATGGATGATTTTCACTTTCATAGTTTCGGAATCAATACTTCCGTTACTATTTAGGTTGGATTGTTGCATAAGACTTAGGCTCCTATTATCCGGAACCTATTATTTTAAGGTCCTTCCGTCTTCGTATGGGCATAGGCCTTTACTCTTTCCGGGTACAGTTTATGTATTTATAAACAGATATCTGTTTATTACAAGGGCGTAAGCTTCTTCTGTCTTTGATGTCTAGTAGAAGGACGTTACGCTCCATTTTATTGTTAATGGATTCTATTAACTAGCGTACTGCTTATGGTATATCATTGGCTTAGCAGTTGTGCTTAAGATTTCGGCTCATGAAGTAAGAGTTCTTCTACTTCTTGGGCTTACATTAATAGTGTTGCTATTATAGATTTTTTGAAGGCTGCTCATTGCGCTCAGCCATCCATTCATGAATTTTATCTCAGAAATATCGAGTCCATTTCTGGAGGCCTCTATTGTTAGGTCTATTATCTACTGCTCAGAATGTCATTCACTTAACAGTTGCTACTATAGCTAGGTAGGCTGTCTGTTTCGGCAGTGTCTCCGTTCGGCTGCCCTCTTCGCTCTGGGCTATTTGACCCAGGGCAAGAAAAAGGGGGGGGGGGGGGGGGGAGGGTGTTCCCTTGGGTCACCTGTTTTTACTATGAAAACAAGGGGATACCTCCTCCGGAGTTAGTAATTCTGAGCTGTTATTGGGATGGTTGTTTAGTGAGAAGTTTAAGTTTATAAAATTCATTCAAGTCTTAGTTTTTAAAGTATAGCTTTTGAATATTGCATATGTCAACGGACATGATTATGCAATTCTCACACACTTTTAGGAGTATAAGAGTCTCTATTCTCTAGACTTACTTTATTATTGGCTTACTTTAAAAATTATTAGTATAAGGATTATTGGATATTTATAGAGTACATGGATGTATGAAGCTCAATTTTTGGAAGGTGTTGTATCTTTCTAATTTATCATAAATAAGAAAGATACATGTAAGGCCTATTACTTCTTTTCCCTACAGGGGATGACTCTATTTTATTTTATTGAGCGTATTCCATTTTGCTCTATGTCCTTGGCCCTCCAGCCTTTTTACTATTCAGCTATGTCTGGGTCATTGGTACAGTATAAAAATGTTAAAAAATTTATAGTAATTTATATATTTTTTTATACTTACCAATGACCCAGACGGGGATGGCCCTCCCAGGAGTTGGGAACTCTTGCCTCCCCGCTGAGTACATAGCGCTTACCAGGCACTGGTTATTAGAATGATAAATGGCGCCAATTTCGGAACGTCCTTGACACTGCGCATGCGCAGTAGGGGCGAAGTGTGGAGGGCCTCTCAGGACATGTTTTCTTTAGTTTTAGATGCAAATTTTGGGGATTGGGGGGCAAAATTTGTGTTTGGCCCTATATTTTAAGAGTTAGCACCAGCTATGTCTGGGTCATTGGTAAGTATAAAAAATATATAAATTACTATAAATTTTTTAACTTTTTTCTCATGCGTAAATTATGCAAATTAGACTGACTTTGATTTATTTAGTGTTACTTTCAGAGCTGTAAGTGCCAAGCTGCTATGGCTCGGGCTAGAGGCCGTATTTATGAACCGATCTTTACGAAACTTCTTGGGTACCTTTGTTATGACCGTGGGACGAGAACGAGTGTTTTTGGGTGCGGTCCGAAATTCAAGATGGCTGCCAGCTGCCATTTTGTACCGACGATGCAGAAATCTGTATTTTTATACTGTACCAATGACCCAGACTTAGCTGGTGCTAACTCTAACAAAACCAGGGCCAAACACAAATTTTGCCCCCCAATCCCCAAAATTTGCATTCAAAACAAAAAGAAATCATGTCCTAAAGGACCTCCATACTACGCCTCTACTGCGCATGCGCAGTGACGCAGTCGTCCCGAAATTGGCGCCAATTATCATTCTCTGTTTGGCCCTTCATCAGTCAACATCTCACTGATCTTTGTGCTTGTAAATCTCAGTTTAAAGGATGCCAGACACGTAATTTTTGGAGAAAATGTGATTCTAAGGAGGATAGAAGGAGGAGAGGAAAAAGAAGTGGCAAAAAATAATCAGGGCTGTACTTAAAATTTTTTGATAAAATTATGTTAAGTTGCCTATTTTCGAGGCATGGGCCTCTTGTTGTCATTCTTGCTAATTGTTGCACTGCTTATTCAGTGTTTCCTCTCCCCTAGCCTTCTAAAGTCCCCCCTTGCAATTCTCCCATGCTTTTGGCATATTTTTGAGAAATTTCATTTCTAAAATTTCCTGGGAGAGTTGCTTGGTTACAGAATGTTTTCTGTTATTTTCCCCATAGTTACGTTTTCACCCATGGGTGTATAACGTTTGTGTTCTGCATCTTCCATCTGATGTTCTACAGATTCTCCCCTGGGAGTCTCTGTTTTGCATCAGATAGAGTGTAATTGATGACTGATTCCGGGCCAGTTTTTTCATTGCCTGGAGTCATGTTTTCTAGTGTGTTTACACTGTTTGTTTTCATTGGCAACAGCCTTTTTTGAGGGGGGCTGTTTGCCTTTGTTGTAGTTTATCTCATTATAAGATACATTTATATTATCCGAAAGTGTCTCATTAATTATTTTATATAAATTTAAAATTTTTGACCACACTTTGCCATCGGATCCATCGGGGCTCAGCGTTACTTTCAGCAACTTGGGCTTCGCTGAAAAAATATTTTTTCAAAATTATTTTGTTTTGCAATTGTTTTTTCATTTATTAATGGATCATGTTATTATGTATCTTTGTGTCAGGGGTTTTTGCGAGTAACTAGGACTTATTGTTGTTCTTCACAATGAAGGGACGTTGTTCAAATTGTAATAGGAAGAAATCTTCCTCTGACTTTCATGATCATTGTATTAATTGTAGTCAGTGTTCTCGCATTAATCCCTGTCCTATATGTGAACATTGGGATGAGAAACATTGGAAACGTGTGTCACGATATGTTGTTTCTGGAGAAAGAGCGATGCCGGCTCTTTCTCCGCAAGGTCACTCTACTCTCTCAGTTTCTATTTCAGAGGAACCAGAACAGGGTGATGTTTCCATGTTATCTTCTTCAAGTGTGCGTCCGTCGTCACAAATGAATTCAGAGCTAGCGGCAAAAGTGCTCATGGAGATTAGACAAATGTCGTCCGCTAGCTCGCCCGGTGTAGCGTCCATTCACCGAATGGTTCGGCAGCCGGGTTCGTCCGATGCGGTCCAAGAGGAAATTTTGGGTGATGCGAGCACTATAAACATAATAGATGCACACCCAGTGACGGCGGATAGTAAGCGAGAACGGAGGAAGCCTTTTAGTCCGGTTCCTAGCTCGTCCAGGTCCAGCCGGGCCGTGAGCGAGAGAGGTCCCTCTCTCGTACAGCAACATCTGGGACCAGATGTTGTGGTACAAAATGTGTCTTTAGCGGAGCATACGTCCGTCGCTCGGGACGCTCCGTTGTATAAGCAGTCCGCAGAGACTGTTAAGGCTTCCTCTTCTCGTCAGCGCACACGACCGCACCTTGGCTGCGTGACCGCCGATATATTACCAGCTTCGCCAATGAAGGATTCTTCAGCGACCAGGTCACACCATCCGGCAGCCAGGGATTCGAGACCGATGGACTCCGGACGTTCGCATAGGAAAAGTATGCGGGAGCCATCTGATGCGGAGCTGCCCTCGGCGAAGCAGCGAAAGACTGCGCCTCCGCAGGTCTCCCCGCCGGACATTCTTGTGCAGATAGCACAGCTTATCGCAGCATCCCAGCAGCCGACAGAAACGGTGTCGGATCGAGAATTATCCGACGGCGCTGGGTCGGTACGCTCCGCCGAAGCATCGGGGGCGGACGACCGGGAACATCATGAGGTCCGACCGGATGGTGAAAGGGATACGGATGACTTGGAGCTATCCCTTTCGGAACAACATAAAGCTGCCGTGGACTTCATCCGGCACTTTCTCCCTCAAGTTGTTCCATCGGGCCAGACTGCTGCGCTTCCGGACAAGAGAATTATAGCGTCATTGGACTCTGAATTTTTTGAGCGGTTCAGGGACATCGCTCCCGAGTTTCCGTCGCAGTCCAATAATGTTGCTAGAACATTTGAATTATTGAACGACGCTATATTTAAACTTGCTTCCAGGACGGGGAAAGCAGGTTTCTTGTCCGCTAATACTCTCAACCTGCCTTTCATTAATGCAAGGAATAAATTCGATACGGCAGGACAGGGTATACCGAGAGTTCCTCTGCGTATGGACAACGAGGCGGAAGACTTAGAGCTATCATTACCGTCGTCAGCTTCTATTCCAACCGCGGTGTTGGAAACAGCTATTGCGTCTAACAGAGCCAATTTAGATGCCTTATCTTACGCAGATCACCTTACTAAGGCGTTATCACTGCACCTTCAAGGGGAAGAGTTTCAGGATATACAATCCTCTTTAAGACTTCTTTCAAGGGCAGTAGCTTATTCCACGTGTAACTCCGCCCTTTCAGTGGCAAATCTGGAGTTGGTTAGACGTGACGCAGCCCTAGCTACATCCACACTAGTGGATTCTAAGGTGAAGAACTCTCTTAGAGTCGCTTCGGTCTCAGGAGAACTTCTCTTTGACGGCAAGCTTTCCGCTATTTATGATAAAATTAAAAAGAAAGCTAATGATTCTCTGTTGTTCAGATCGGCTCCTAAGAAGTCGGATACAGCAGACACGAATAAGACAGGCACTTCTGGGTCTAATGCGCCCAAGAGAGGTTCCTATAGAGGTTCCGGTGCGTCCTCTTGGTCTTATTCGAGAGACCGTCAGGATAGCGACTCTCGTTCGGGACGTCCTTCAGGCCGGGACAATCGGTCGGACGCCCCGAGGTCGACGAGGCGAGGTGCGGGTCGTGGAAGACGTGGTTTCTCCTACCGCAGGCCTCGCAGGCCCAGGAGGTGATGGCTTAAACCTCTATCGCATTCCGGTTGGCGGAAGGTTGTCGAGTTTTTCACAAGAGTGGGCGTCGATTACGGACGACCCTTGGGTGAGAGGAGTGACTTCGGAAGGTCTGAAGATATCCTTCAAACGAAAGCCTCCATTAACTCGAAGTCCAAAGTGGACTCATCTTCCGTCAAATCCACAGAAAAGAGACGCTCTGTTATCAGAGGTGCAGTCTCTTTTAATGAAGAACGCGGTAGAGGTCGTAGAAAACCAGGAATCTCTGGGATTCTACAGCCATCTGTTTCTGGTTCCGAAACCAGACGGCTCGTTCCGTCCAGTCATAGATTTGAGCTGGATAAACAAGCTGATCGTCGCTCCGAAGTTTTATATGGAGACGATTCGATCGGTCAGAGCGAGTATTCGGGTGAACGATTATGCAACGAGCATAGATCTCAAAGATGCGTACTTTCACGTCATGGTACATCTGACATTCCGAAAGTATCTACGCTTCGCAGTCCTTGGAGTGGTGTATCAATTCCGGGCGATGTGCTTCGGATTGAATCTAGCACCCTGGGCTTTCACTCGGGTAATGAACTCGGTAATGATCTACTTCCGAGCTCATTCGTCTGCGGTAACGTCGGCCTACCTGGACGACATTCTTCAGAGGTACGGCAACGAGTTGACGCTTCAGAACGATGTTCAGAATCTTCTTCTATTGCTCCGACGTCTCGGTTTTATAGTAAACGAGGAGAAGTCGGATCTGGTGCCGTCCAAGTCATTCACTCATCTGGGAATGAGCTTCGAGACGCACAACAATCTCGTTCGTCTGCCGTTAACCAGAGCGAAATTAGTCAGTTGTTACGCTCGCTATTGTCTGCATGCAGACAAAGTCACGGCGAGAGAATTTATGAGACTGATAGGTCTGTGCGGAGCCGCCGCGGATCTCATTCCGATGGGGCGGCTACGCACACGTCGTCTTCAAATTTTCTTGACTCAGAATTGGAGTGTGAAAATTCATTCGCTCGATGTAGACGTTCTCTTGTCAGATCAAGTGAAACAAGAGATTCAGACTTGGGCAAACATTCAGTGGTTAACTCAAGGAGTTCCGCTGCAGTTGCCGGATCCGAGTTTTACCGTTATGACGGATGCCAGTCAAACAGGTTGGGGTGCATCATTAATCCCAACGGATTCGAGATGCCAGGGTCTTTGGGATCCGCAATTCCTGTGCAAGCACATAAACATCAAGGAAATGATGTCAATTTGGCTTGCGTTACGTCACTGGATGGGCATTATTCACGATGCTCATGTCCAAATCCTATCCGACAATACGACAGTAGTGGCGTATATACGGAATCAGGGAGGCACTCATTCAGTTCCGTTGTTCAATCTAACGGAAAGAATCCTTCTGTTTGCGTTAGAACATCACGTTCTTCTTTCGGTCCGTCACATACCGGGTCGTCTGAATGTGCTAGCAGACTCCCTTTCACGAAAGGGTCGTTTGTTGCCGTCAGAGTGGACTCTCAACAAACAAGTATTCAATCAGATTTGCTACCAATGGGAACGGCCAATGATAGACTTATTTGCGACACATCTCAACAATCAGTTGCAGACGTATGTGTCTCCGTGTCCGGATCCAAGAGCATTTGCAGTAGACGCTCTGTCGATCCCTTGGGACGGAATGATAGGATATGCGTATCCTCCAGCGCCGTTAATTCAACAAGTATTGCTAAAGATAAAACAATCTCAATGCAAGATTCTGTTGGTAGCATCTCTGTCGCCACAGAGACCGTGGATAAATCTACTCAGGTGTCTGTTGTGGGACCTACCGCGGAAGCTTCCTCCACGAGAGGATCTTCTTTCGCAGGGGAAATCGCGCCAACTCCATCACAACCCGCAAGGTCTCAACCTTCACGTTTTTCCGTTGTGCGGTCCTTCTTGCATGGCAAGCACTTTACAGGACGAGCAGTGGACGCGATTTCTAACTGTAGGAGGACCTCCTCTTCGCTAAACTATGCGGCTAAGTGGAAGGTTTTTGGTCGTTGGTGTAGGGATCATTCTGTAGATATATTTGATCCCTCTATACCAGACATTGCAAACTTTCTAGTATACTTGTTTGACGAAATCAAACTGCAGCCTGTTACTATAAAGGGTTATAGATCTATGTTATCTGATACCTATGCACATCATGATAGTTTACAAATTGGATCTAATGTCTCTTTATCGAAGTTGGTTAGAAACTTTTCGATAAATAGACCCAGAACTCTTAGATTAATTCCTAAGTGGAATTTAGCTTGGGTTCTCCTTAAATTGAAGGAAAAGCCATTTGAACCTCATGGGACAGTAGATTTCAAATTCTTATCTTATAAGACAGCTTTTCTCTTAGCTTTCTCTTCTGCCAGAAGAGTCAGTGAGCTTCATGCACTATCGGTGGATGATTCTCATTATCGTAGTGTTGGGAAAACTATCACCTTCACTACTAATGTGGGTTTTTTAGCTAAGAATCAGGCTCCTAATAAATATCCGGAACCTATTGTTATTAAGGCTCTTCCGTCTTCAGACGGGCGTAGGCCTTTACTCTGTCCTGTTAGAGCACTACGTATCTATAAACAGAGATCTCAGTTTATCAGAAAGGGACGGAAACGTTTCTTTCTGTCTTTGATGCCTAATAGAAAGGACATTTCAGTCCATTCTATTGCTAGATGGATTCAGTTAACTATCCGTACTGCTTATGAAGATTTATCTTCTTCTCAGCAGTCTGTGCTTAAGATTTCTGCTCATGAAGTAAGAGCTCTTTCTACTTCCTGGGCTTATGCTAATAGTGTTGCTATTACAGATTTAATGAAGGCTGCTTATTGGTCTCAGCCATCCACATTTACGAATTTTTATCTCAGAAATATTGAGTCCATTTCTGGAGACCTGCATTGTTTAGGTCCATTATCTGTTGCTCAGAATGTCGTCCACTAAACAGTTGCAACTATAGTTATGCAGGCTTTCTGTTCCGGCAGTGACTCCGTCCGGCTGCCCTCTTCGCTCTGGGCTATTTGACCCAGGGCAAGGGGAAGGGGGGGGGGGGGGGGGGGGGGGGGTGTTCCCTTAGGTCACCTGCTTCATAGTGAAAAGCAAGGGAATGCCTCCTCCAAGTCAGTATTTCTGAGTCGCTTCCGGGATGGTTTTAAAGTGTAATATTAATGTTTAAATTCATTCATGTCTTATTTTTAAAGTGTAGCTCGGTGTGAAGCATTTGTATATGTCAAGTGTCAAACGGGCTTTAATATACAATACTCGGACACTTTTAAATGACTATAAAGAGTCTCAATTCTCTGGACTACTTTATTTATTGGCTTGCTTTAAAAATAATTAGTATAAGGGTTATACTGGATGTGAATAGAGAACATGAATGTTATTGTGCTCAATTATTAAGGGTAGTGTATCTTTCTAATTTAATATTAAATAAGAAAGATACATGTAAAGCCTAATACTCCTTTTCTCCTTAAGGGGTTACCTCTTTTCTATATAGTTGAGCTTATTGGATTTTACTCTATGTCCTAGGCCCTCCAGCCTGTTTACTATTCAGCTAAGTCTGGGTCATTGGTACAGTATAAAAATGTTAAAAAATTTATAGTAATTTATATATTTTTTATACTTACCAATGACCCAGACGGGGATGGCCCTCCCTGGAGTTGGGAACTCTTGCCTCCCCGCTGAGTACATAGCGCTGACCAGGCACTGCCAGTAAGAATGATAATTGGCGCCAATTTCGGGACGACTGCGTCACTGCGCATGCGCAGTAGAGGCGTAGTATGGAGGTCCTTTAGGACATGATTTCTTTTTGTTTTGGATGCAAATTTTGGGGATTGGGGGGGAAAATTTGTGTTTGGCCCTGGTTTTGTTAGAGTTAGCACCAGCTAAGTCTGGGTCATTGGTAAGTATAAAAAATATATAAATTACTATAAATTTTTTAACTTTTTGTACAGAACTTCCATATGAAAGCTCTGATTTGAATAATTTTTTGTATGAATGTTTAGTACCATGGGATACATCACATATAATACGGGTTTTTTTCTCGTACGTAAATTGTGCAAATTAGACTAATTTTGATGTTTTTTGGGGTTACTTTCAGCACTGTAAGTGCAAATGCCAATACGGCTCAGGCTAGAGGCCGTATTTATGAACCGATCTTTACGAAACTTCTTGGATACCTTTGGTATCACCGTGGGACGAGAACGAGTGTTTTGGGGTCCGGTCCGAAATTCAAGATGGCCGATGGCAGCCATTTTGTACAAAATTAGGTGCAATCAGATTTTTGCACAGAACTTCCATATGAAAGCCCTGATTTGAATAATTTTTTTGTGTGAATGTTTAGTACCATGGGATGCATCACATATAATACGGGTTTTTTTCTCGTGCAGAAATTATGCAAATTAGATGAACTTTGATTTTTTCAGTGCGACTTACACACAGTAAGTACACATGTCAATACGGCTCAGACTAGAGTCTGTATTTATGAACTGATCTTCACGAAATGTCTTGGGTACCTTTGTTATCACCTTGGGACGAGAACGAGTGTTTCTGGGTGCGGTCTAAAATTCAAGATGGCTGCTAGTGGCAATTTTGTACCGAAATTAGGTCTAATCAGTTTTTTGTACACAACTTCTATACAGCTCAGACTAGAGGCCATATTTATGAACCAATCTTTACGAAACTTCTTGGGTACCTTTGTTATCACTGTGGGATGAGAGCGAGTGTTTTTGGGTGTGGTCCGAAATTCAAGATGGCCACCAGCAGCCATTTTGTACCAAAATTAGTGCAATCAGTCTTTTGTATAGAACTTCTGTATGAAAGTTCTGATTTTAATAAATTTTTGTATGAATGTTTAGTAACATGGAATACATTACATATTGTAAGGGGGTTTTTTTCGTGCAGAAATTATGCAAATTAGATGAACTTTGATTTATTCAGTGCTACTTACACAATGTAAGCACACATGTCAATACGGCTCAGGGTAGAGGCTGTATTTATGAACCGATCTTCACAAAACTTCTTGGGTACCTTTGTTATCTCCTTGGGATGAGAATGAGTGTTTCTGGGTACGGTCCAAAATTCAAGATGGCTGCCAGTGGCCATTTTGTACCGAAATTAGGTCCAATCAGTTTTTTGTCACAAGTTCTATACAGCTCGTATTTATGAACTGATCTTCACAAAACTTCTTGAGTACTTTTGTTTTCACCTTGGGACAGGAACGAGTGTGTTTTGAGGTGCCTTTGTTATCACTGTGCTATGAGAACAAATATTTTGGGGTTCAGTCAGACCCACTCTGGGACTCAAAGATTTTTTCTAGTTCAGCATCTGACTGTCACCCACCTTTACAATACTTTACCTATACATTTGTTACAGGCAACGGTCAGTATTTATGTACAGACCGTTACAATACTTTATATGTACCTTTGTTATCAGGTCATTACCTAGATGTTTGTCATTGCTGTGTCACATACTATACATGTACATGTCTTTGTCTTGACAAGTTGAGCTACAGTGTCATTGACACTTTCATTTACTTGTAGAGTGCTGGAAGCCCATTTTTTTAGGATTTATTCTGAAGTACAGGTACCCCAACTTAACCCTTTACCCAGCATAATGGCCAAAACCGCCCAGCGCTATTCTAAAATATCTCAACTTAAAGCCGTCAAATTTTGTCGTGCGTCATATTATCTCTGAAGTAAAATTATTTAACCCTTTACCTAACATAACGGCCAAAACCGGCCAGCGCTATTCTAATAAATCGGCAATTAATTTTCATTATTTTTTTCATTTTTTGTCTCAAAAACATAGGTTATGACCCCTCGATGGAACAAGCTCATCGAGCTCGTTCCAATGAGGGGTCATAACCTATGTTTTTGAGACAAAAAATGAAAAAAATTAGTTATTCAAGAATTATTTTTGCAAGTGTCGTCTGCTTTTCAGGTTAGGTAAAAGGTTAATCTGTATGAATTTGCCTTGTTTTTGGCACTCTTCCATAAATTGTAACAAATTTTAACGGCCAAAATAATTATACCCCCCGCAAACAAAGTTTGGGGGTATATAGGAATCACCCTGTCCGTCCGTCCAGGCAGACATATGGGGGTTTAGGTGGCTATTTGTTGGTAGAAATGGGGGTTAGGTGACTACCGCAATTTATGTGACTAGTCACATAGTTAAATGTCATTATTCTAGGGTCGGGTTTAGAGTTGGTGTGGGGTTAGGGTCAGTAAAGGGTAGGGTTAGGGTTTCCTACCATCCCAAAAATGTTTCACTCAAAAAGTTGTTTTAATGCAATGGACATGCATTTTTAGCTCTTCTTGACAAAGTCAAGCTGAGCTAATCTAATCGCTTCCCGTCCGTCGTCAGTCGTCTGTTGTCCGTCGTCTATCAACACCATGTTTTGGTCTTTTCCTCCAAAGCCACTGGGCCAATTCAAGTGAAAGTTTGTGCGAGTGATGGTCCCAAAGGGGCATTTCATTTTTGTTCAACTCAGCATGCCCAGCCCCATAGGGAGGGAGTGGGGGAAAATGCTCCAAAATATTTTTAAAATCTTCTTCTCAAGAACCAGTGTGTACAATGACTTGATATTTGCTATATATGAGGTGTAGAATCAAGTTTGTTCAAACGAAGTTCGTAAAGTAATATTTGGCTTTGTAATAGGAGGGGTAAGATTTTTGGCCCCGCCCAAAATATCTATTTTCTGAACCGATGGTCCGGTATGAACCAAATTTGGTTTGTGGTAGTATTGGGTCATAAGTACTTGACCCATGCAAGAAAAAAATTCCCGCATCCCCATGGGAACCCTGGGAGCTAAAAATAGAAATATTTTCAAACGCCCATATTTCCCAAACCCCACGGAACAGAGAGCTTTTATTTGGTATAAAGTATCCTTACGACCAGTAGAATTGAATGGTAAAAAAAAATTGCCATCGGTTATGTTAGGGTGTTCTGTAATGGGCATCGAAAAAATGCTGAGTCAGCATATTTGCAAAAATTTTAAAAAATCTTTTCTCCAGAACCAATCATCAGAATCTTTTGATATTTGGTATACAGCATTCATAGGGGGGTCAGATAAAAGTTTGTAGAAATAAAGCTCATTGGTTCATATTTGGGCTCTCTACAGGAGCCCGAAGTTTTAACATAGGGTAATATGGGGAATATTCTTTAAAAATCTTCTTCTTCAGAACCACCAGTCAGAATCTTTTAATATTTGGTATACATCATTGTTATGAGGGTCAGATTCTAGATTGTTCAAACCAAGTCCCTAGGTTAATATTTGGGCTTCCTATGGAAGCCCAAATTTTATCTTTGTTCAATATGGAGGGTAATTTAAAAAAATCTTCTTCTTCAGATCCATCAGTCAGAATGCTTTGATATTTGGTATGCAACATCTCTATGGGGGTCAGATTCAAGTTTGTTCAAATCAAATTCCTAGGTATATATTTGGGCTCACTGTGGTAGCCCAAATTTTTACTTAGTGCAATATGAGAAAATTTCTTTAAAAATCTTCTTCAGATCCACCAGTCAGAATGCTTTTATATTTGGTATACAACATCTCTAGGGGAGTCAGATTCCAGGTTGTTCAATTCGAGTGCCTAGGTTAATATTTGGGCTCCATATGGGAACATGAAATTTAACTTAGTACAATATGAGGGAATTTCTTCAAAAATCTTCTTCTTCAGATTCACTTGTCAGAATGCTTTCACATTTGGTATACAACATCTCTAGGGGGGTCAGATTCAAGTTTGTTCAAATCGGATCCATAGGTCAATATTTGGGCTCGCTATGGTAGCCCAAATTTGAACTTAGTGCAATTCGAAGAAATTTCTTTACAATTTCTCTTCTTCAGATCCAACAGTCAGAATGCTTTCATATTCGGTACACAACATCTCTAGGGAAGTCAGATTTAACTGTGTTCAAATCAAGAGCCTGGGTTAATATTTGGGCTCTCTGTGGGAGCCGGAATTGGCCATTTTGCTGAAGAATTAAAAATTTTGTATTCAGTACCCTCTAGAGGTACTAAGATTAATCCACATAGGTTGTATCAAGGGGCTTCATAGGGGAGCTCTACATTTTACTTATGATCAACTGAAGAAAAGGCATGATGCCCAGATTATTTTTGTCACTCCTGAGGGACTCAAGGATTGACAGTGTAGCCTATGGAGATGGCTTGCTTAATGTAGACTCATTCTTGGACTCTGTTTAAATTGTGTTCTGTACAAGATGAGCGCTTCAGGCCCCGTGGGGCCTCTTGTAGTTAAAATAGACTGGGAATATATTGAATTTTCATTAGTCTAGGGTGGGGGTTTAGAATTGAGGGTGGGGGAGTAGGGTTAGGGTCAGTAAAGGGTAGGGTCAGGGTTTGCTACCACCCAAAAATATTCCCCAGAATCTCTTGTTTTAATATAATGGTCATGCATTTTATTGTAGTCCCATAAAAATAGCCAAATAACTAACAATTTGTTAGGATGTCCGTCCATCTGTCCATCTGTCCATCCTTATTAGCGCAACTCCTCCTAAACCGTTTGAAGAATTTTCATGAACCTTTACACAATGGAAGAATTCCATATGAAGATGTGCATGAAGCAATATAATTTTGTTCTGACATTTCCAAGGGGAGATAATCTAACTTATACATTTCAATTGCTACATCATATGGTTGTGTCTTTGTGAAACTTTACACCAAAAAGGCTACAGGGGGGTATCACTTTGTGAGCTTGCTCACAGTACCTCTAGTTTAGCACTGTACCAACTAAACTGTTATTGTCTTATTAAAACTTGGAACAAATCACTTCCACATACTAATACATATCAGCTGTTTACTATCATGCATCAGTTCAAGGTTGAAACAAGTAGTATTCTCGATAGGAATGAACAGATTCTTATTAAAAGAAAATCTAGTTTTTTTGAGTGGATACCGAAAATCCTCTCACTCGTGACCAAGACAAATGGTTATTTTTTGCGAGCGCTTCCTCTATATATCTATTGTGAAAATAAAAAAATTATCTTATAAGGTGGCATGTAATAAATAGGGAGAATCGCTTGACTCGACTGGTTACAAGAAATAAGTCATGAGAGGTGAGGGACGATGTACAAACACAAGTGTGCTTGAGTGTTTTACAATATAATCCCTTGCCTCAAATGAATTATTTCACGTAACCAGTCCTGTGACGCGATTACTCTGCTTATTACTTTTCATTATTAACAATAATTATATTATTTAACCCTTTACCTTACGGAGCGGCCAAAACCAGCCAGCGCTATTCTAAAAAATCGCCAATTAATTTTCATTATTTTTTTCATTTTTTGTCTCTAAAACATAGGTTATGACCCTTCATTGGAACGAGCTCATCGAGCTCGTTCTAATGAGGAGTCATTACCTATGTTTTTGAGACAAAAAATAAAAATAATAGTTATTCAATAATTTTTTTTGCAAGTGTCGTCTGCTTTTCATGTTAGGTAAAGGGTTAATCTGTATGATTATGAAGTCCCCATTACACCCACGGCAAAGCGTCTTCGTTTGCGCACATGGATACACGACCCAATTGTTGATTGCATAATTCACTTGTGAAGTTATCATTTATAATTAAACCCGGAAATCCCAGTAAATCACACTTTGGAAAGTAATAAAATATATTGTTCATATATTTACAGGAGCTGTTGGTAATCCATTCCCAAATGTCGAGGTTAGAATAGGAATCGTGAACTTTTATGCTGAACATAATTATCAAATCATTGCAGAAGGAGATCATAAGAGAACAAAATATTCCAAAGGTCATATAATTTTATGCATTCACACATTCTCTGTGCTTTTGGATGTTCCTAATTTAAACTATGTCCCTGTCTGTAGTTATTAGTCCCCTACCGGCATCGCCGGAGGGGACTATAGGTTTGCACTCTGTGCATCCGTCAGTCTGTCCGTCTGTCAGTCACACTTTAGTTTTCCGGAGTTTTTTTGGAAATGCTTCAACGGAATGATTTTATTTTTGGTAAACTACTATAGAACAATGACTTACAGGTCAAGTTTGAGTTTCATGCTGATTGCATTATTCTTGTGAGATTTATGGCCCTTGGAAATATGGAAAAGTGCCCAAATATCAGTTTTCCAAAGTGTTTTTAGAAATGCTTCAACTGAATGTTTTCATTTTTGGTAAACTACTATAGAACGATGACTTACAGATCAAGTTTGAGTTTCATGCTGATTGCATTATTCTTGTGTGATTTATGGTGCCAAAATATCAGTATTTTTATACTGTACCAATGACCCAGACATAGCTGGTGCTAACTCTTAAAATATAGGGCCAAACACAAATTTTGCCCCCCAATCCCCAAAATTTGCATCTAAAACTAAAGAAAACATGTCCTGAAAGGCCCTCCACACTTCGCCCCTACTGCGCATGCGCAGTGTCAAGGACGTTCCGAAATTGGCGCCATTAATCATTCTAAGTTTGGCCCTTCATCAGTTAACATCTGACTGATCTTTGTGCTTATAAATCTCAGTTTAAATGATGCTAGACACATAAATATTAGTGAAATGGTGATTCTAAGGAGGATAGAGAAGGAGGAGAGGAAAAGAATGTGTGACAGAATATTATCAGGGCTGTAACTTAAAATTTTTTAATGAAATTATGTTAAGTTACCTATTTTCAAGGCAGCAGCCATTTTGTTGTCATTCTGATTATTTAGTTACACTGTTTTTTAAGTGTTTTCCTCTCTCCCTGTCCTTTAAGTTCCCCCTTGCTATTCTCCCATGCTTTTGGCATAGTTTTTGTAATTATTATTACTAAATTTTCTTGGGAGTTTTAGCTGAATAACAGAATGAATTCTGTTCTTTCCCCATGTTTACGTCTTCACCTACGGGTGGTTAGGCGTTGTGTTCTGCATCTACCATCTGATGTTCTGCAGTTTCTTCCCTGGAAGTCTCTGTTTTGCATCAGATAGTGTATTTTTGGTAACTGATTTCGGGCCTGGGTGCCTGGAGTCTTATTTTAGTGTTTTTACACTCATTGTTTACATTTACAACAGCCCTCTGTGTGAGGGGGGGATTTCTAAAAAATAATATCTTGATGTTATTTTAATCATAACTAGATACATTATTATTGTTCGTAAGTGTTCAATAAATTGTTTAAAATATTTTTAAAATTTTTGTCCACACTTAGGCTTGGGATCCATTGGGGGCTCAACGTTACTTTTCAGAAACTTGGGCTGTTCTGAAAAAATATTTTTTCAAAATATTTTGATTTCAATTATTTTTTCTATATTAATGGATCATATTATTATTATGTATTTTGATTGCCAGGAGTTAGTGCGAGTACCAGGACTTGTTTTCATTTCACATTGAAAGGATATTGATCAATTGTTTTAAGAGGAAGTCTTCCTCTGACTTTATTATCATTCTATATGTGGTCAGTGTACTCGCATTAACTCCTGTTCTGTATCGTATGATTTCGATGACAATATGGGAAGCGTATGTCACGGTATGTTGTTGGGGATTTGGACACTCCGGTCCTTTCCCCGCAGGGTCACTCTACTTTATCAATTTCTATTTCAGACGATCAAGATTAGGGTGATGTATCTGTGATGTCTTCCAACAGTGTGCCTCCGTCGTCACAATTAATGAAGGGCTAGCGGAAAAGTGCTCATGTAAATACGCCAATTGCCTAAGAGGACCCTAGTAGGTTCGACGGCCTTTGACGTCTGCTAGCTCGCCCGGTGTAGCGTCCATTCACCGAATGGTTCGGCAGCCGGGTTCGTCCGTTGCGGTCTAGAAGGAATTTTGGGGTGATGCGAGCACTATAAATTAACCTAATGCACACCCAGTGAGGGCGGATCGGAGGGAGAATGCAGGAAGCCTTTTAGTCCGGTTCATAGCTCGTTCCGGTCCATCCGGACGGCAAGCGAGAGAGGCCCCTCTCTCGTTCAACAACATCTGGCCCCAGATGTTGTGGTACAAAATGTGTCGCAAGCGGAGCATACGTCCGTCGCTTGGGACGCTCCGTTGTATAGGCAGTCCGCTGAGACTGCTAAGGCTTCCTCTTCTCGTCAGCGCACACGACCGCACCTTGGCTGCGTGACCGCCGATATATTACCAGCTTTGCCGATCAAGGATTCTTCGGCGACCAGGTCACACCATCCGGTAGCCAGGGACACGAGGCCTGCAGACTCCGGACGTTCGCATAGGAAGTGTGCGGGAGTCAACGTACACGGAGCTTCCGGCGGCAATGCATCGTAAGACCGCTACTGCACAAGCCTCGGGAACGGTCGTGCTTTCCTTAATAGCACAGTTTATCGTGGCATCCCAGCATCAACTGAATCTGTCGCATATATTTTATCCGACGATGCTGGGTCGGGATGCTCCGCGGAAGCGGGTACGGACGTCCGAAAGTTTCATCCGGTCCGACGGGATACCGAAAGGGATTCGGAGGATTTCGAGCTTTCCCTTTCGGAACAACATATGCTGTTGTGTATGTCATCTGACTTGGTCTTCTACAGCTTCTTTTGTCGGACCAGAATGCTGCGATGCCGGATAAGAAACTGATAGCGTCGGTGGACTTAGAAATTTTTGGTTCGGTTCAGGGACATCGTCCCTCAGTTCCGACATAGTCCAATAATGTCACACAAACTTTCGAATTATTGAACGACGCTATATATATTATTATTTTATGCTTGCTAACCAAGCATTTCTGGTTTCTTGTTCGAAGAGTTATGGAGATGTCTTTCAAAAGTGTGCCTCTGTCGTCATAGTTAATGAAGAGTTAGCGGCAATAAGTGCTCATGGAATATGTCTATCGCCTACGGAGTGACATTCGCTAGCTCACCCGGTGTAGCGTACATTCATCGAATGGTTCGGCTGCCGGGTTCGTCCGTTGCGGTCTAGGAAGGAGATTTGGGTGATGCGAGCACTTTAATTACTTTAGTACTCACCCAGTGACGGCAGATTGAGGACAGATCGGAGGAAGCCTGTTAGTCCGGTTCCTGGCTTGTCCAGGTCCGTCCGGGCTGTGAGCGAGAGAGGTCCCTCTCTCGCCCAACAACATAGGGGACCGCATGTTGTGGTTCAGATATTTTACATTCGGAGCATATGTCCGTTGGTCGGGACGCTCTGTTATATTGACAGTCCGAGAAACTGTCTTTAATGCTTCCTCATCCTCACAGCAGGGCACACGACCGCACATTGGCTACGTGACCTCGAGTATCCGATCAGTTTCGGCATTCAGTGATTCCACGGCGAATAGGTCGCGCCATCCGGTAGCCAAGGGACACGAGGCCTATACACTCCGTTCGCTCGCATATTGGTAGTATGCACGGGGTAACGATCACGGAGCTTCCAGCGGCAATGCATCGTAAGACCGCTTCTCCTTAGGCCTCAGTGACGGACGTGCTATCCGAGTTAGCACAGTTGTTTCGCAGCATCCCAGCAATTGACAGTTTCTCGGTCGAATCAGGAATTATCCGACGGCGCTGGGTCGGTGCGGTCCGCGGTTGCATCAGGTACGGACGACCGAACGCTTTATAGGGTCCGACAGGATGGCGAAAGGGATTCGAAAGATTTCGAGTTTTCCCTTTAGTAGTATCGGAAGATGCCTTTCATATCTTCTGGCATTATCTTCCAGTGATTATTATTTCGGACTTCATTGCTGCGATCTTGGATAAGAGACTTATAGCGTCATTGGACTCGGATTTTTCGATCGGTTCAGGGACATTGTCCCTGACTTACCGACGCAGTCCAATATTGTCATTACAACATGTGTTTTATTTTTCGACGCTATATATATATATATACAAGCCTGCTACTAAGCATGATAGTTTAGTTTCTTGTCCGCGTTGCTCATTTCTGCCATTTTATCATTTATACAAATAGTTTATTTTGGCAGAGCAGGGCATACCGAGAGTTCATATGCGTCTAGACGGTGTGATTAAAGACTGCATATATTCTTTTTCGCTGTTTATGTCTTTTCCAATTTCAATGTTGGGAACCACATTATGTATAGTAGACTTAACTTAGACGCGTTATTATACGTAATCCGCCTTACTGAGGCGTTATCATTACGTCTTCAAGATAAGATTTACGGGATATTATTCTCAATGTAATTTCTTTTGAGGGCAGTAGTTTGTTCACGTATAACTCCGCCCTTCAGTGGCTGATTGGAGTTAGTTAGACGTGACGCAGCCCTAGCTACATCCACACGCGTGGATAGTAAGGTTAAGAACTCTCTCAGAGTCGCTTCGTTCTCGGAGGAGCTTCTCTTCGACGGCAACTTTTCGGCAATCCATGAATTGCTCGATTTACACATTCTCTTGTCTATCTAGTGTTACAAGAGATTCAGACTGGGGCAAACATTCGGTGGTTGACTCAGAGAGTGCCGCCGCAGTTGCCGGACCCGAGTGTGGCTGTTATGACGGTTGCCAGTCAAACAGATTGGGATATAATACTGATCCCTACGGATTCGAAGTGCCAGGGTCTTTGGGTTCCGCAGTCTTTTAGCAATCAGTTTTCTTCCGCGGAATAATGTTTTTTAGGCTTGCTTTATGTCATTGCATGAACATTATTCAGAAACGCATGCCCAAATTCCTGTCCTTTAATTCGACAGTAGTGGCGTATCTCCGGAACCAGGGAGGCACTCTTTCGTTTCCGTTATTCAATTTAATGGAAAGAATCCGTCTGTTGGTTATAGTACACCAAGTTCAGTTTTGGTCCGTCATATTCCGGGTCGTCTGATTGTTTTATCGGACTCCCGTTCTCTTACGGGTCGCTTGTTGCTGTCAGAATGGACTCTCAACACACAAGTATTCAATCAGATTTGCTATCTATGGGAGCGCCCAATGATGATTTATTTATGACACAGCTTGCTAATCAATTGCAGACGTATGTGTTGGCTTGTCCAGATCTCTGAGCTAATATTGTTAACGCTCTATTGATCTATAGGACGGAATGATAGGATACGCGTATCCTCCGGCGCTGTTGTTTTAGCAGGTATTGCTAAGATAAACAACCACAATACATTTCTGTTGATAGCATCTCTATCTTCACAGAGATCATGAGTAATTTACTCTCTTGTCTACTGTGGGTCTTAACGTGAAATCTTCCTCTATGTGAGGATCTTTTTCACTGGGTAAATCGTGTCATCTTTATCACAACCAGCAAGGTCGCAACCTTCATGTATTCCGTTGTGTGGTCCGTATTGCATTGTAAGCACTGTACTGGACGAGCTTTGGACGTGATTTCTTACTATAGGAGATCCTCTTCTTCGCTATTCTATGCGGCTAAAGTGGAGGCTCTTCCGTCGTGGTGTAGGGATCATTATGTTCATATTGTTGATCCCTCCATACTACTCATTGCTATTTTTTAGTATACTTGTTTCACAAGATCTACTGCAGCCTGTTATTATTTAGGTTATAGGTTTATGTTACCTCATACCTATGCACTCTACGATAGTTTACAATTGAGTCTTTTGTCTCTTTATCTAAGTCAGTTAGTAACTTTTTGATAAATAGACTTAGAATCTTTAGATTAAATTCCTATACGGATTTTAACTTCGGTTCTTATTTAGCTAAGTAATAATTTGAGCCTCTGGAAACAGTAGTTTTCAAATTCTGACCTTTTAGACAGTAATTCTGTTGGTTTCTCTTTTACTGTAGAGTCAGTGAGTTTCATGCACTATCGATGGATGATTTTCACTTTCATAGTTTCGGAATCAATACTTCCGTTACTATTTAGGTTGGATTGTTGCATAAGAGTTAGGCTCCTATTATCCGGAACCTATTATTTTAAGGTCCTTCCGTCTTCGTATGGGCATAGGCCTTTACTCTTTCCGGGTACAGTTTATGTATTTATAAACAGATATCTGTTTATTACTATGGGCGTAAGCTTCTTCTGTCTTTGATGTCTAGTAGAAGGACGTTACGCTCCATTTTATTGTTAATGGATTCTATTAACTATCGGTACTGCTTATGGTATATCATTGACTTAGCAGTTGTGCTTAAGATTTCGGCTCATGAAGTAAGAGTTCTTCTACTTCTTGGGCTTACATTAATAGTGTCGCTATTATAGATTTTTGAAGGCCGCTCATTGCGCTCAGCCATCCACATTCATGAATTTTATCTCAGAAATATCGAGTCCATTTCTGGAGGCCTCTATTGTTAGGTCTATTATCTACTGCTCAGAATGTCATTACTTAACAGTTGCTACTATAGCTAGGTAGGCTGTCTGTTTCGGCAGTGTCTCCGTTCGGCTGCCCTCTTCGCTCTGGGCTATTTGACCCAGGGCAAGAAAAAGGGGGGGGGGAGGGTGTTCCCTTGGGTCACCTGTTTTACTATGAAAACAAGGGGATACCTCCTCCGGAGTTAGTAATTCTGAGCTGTTATTGGGATGGTTGTTTAGTGAGAAGTTTAGGTTTTTAAAATTCATTCAAGTCTTAGTTTTTAAAGTATAGCTTTTGATTATTGCATATGTCAATGGACATGATTATGCAATCCTCAGACACTTTTAGGAGTATAAGAGTCTCTATTCTCTAGACTTACTTTATTTATTGGCTTACTTTAAAAATTATTAGTATAAGGATTATATTGGATATTAATAGAGTACATGGATGTATGAAGCTCAATTTTGGAAGGTGTTGTATCTTTCTAATTTATCATAAATAAGAAAGATACATGTAAGGCCTATTACTTCTTTTTCCCTACAGGGGATGACTCTATTTTATTTTATTGAGCGTATTCCATTTTGCTCTATGTCCTTGGCCCTCCAGCCTTTTTACTATTCAGCTATGTCTGGGTCATTGGTACAGTATAAAAATGTTAAAAAATTTATAGTAATTTATATATTTTTTATACTTACCAATGACCCAGACGGGGATGGCCCTCCCAGGAGTTGGGAACTCTTGCCTCCCCGCTGAGTACATAGCGCTTACCAGGCACTGGTTATTAGAATGATTAATGGCGCCAATTTCGGAACGTCCTTGACACTGCGCATGCGCAGTAGGGGCGAAGTGTGGAGGGCCTTTCAGGACATGTTTTCTTTAGTTTTAGATGCAAATTTTGGGGATTGGGGGGCAAAATTTGTGTTTGGCCCTATATTTTAAGAGTTAGCACCAGCTATGTCTGGGTCATTGGTAAGTATAAAAAATATATAAATTACTATAAATTTTTTAACTTTCCAGACTTTTTTTGGAAATGCTTCAACGGGATGATTTCATTTTTGGTAAACTACTATAGAACGATGACTTACAGATTAAGTTTCTGTTTCATTCTGATTGCATTATTCTTGTGTGATTTATGGCCCTTGGAAATATGGAAAAGCGCCAAAATATCAGTTTTCCAGACTTTTTTTTCGAAACGCTTCAACGGAATGATTTCATTTTTGGTAACCTACTATAGAACGATGGCTTACAGATCAAGTTTGAGTTTCATGCTGATTGCCATATTCTTGTGTGAGTTATGGCCCTTGGAAATATGGAAAAGCGCCAAAATATCAGTTTTCCGGACTTTTTTTGGAAACGCTTCAACGGAATGATTTCATTTTTGGTAACCTACTATAGAACGATGACTTACAGATCAAGTTTGAGTTTCATGCTGATTGCATTATTCTTGTGTGATTTATGGCACCAAAATATCAGTTTTCCAGACTTTTTTTGGAAATGCTTCAACGGGATGATTTCATTTTTGGTAAACTACTATAGAACGATGACTTACAGATTAAGTTTCTGTTTCACGCTGATTGCATTATTCTTGTGTGATTTATGGCCCTTGGAAATATGGAAAAGCGCCAAAATATCAGTTTTCCAGACTTTTTTTTTCGAAAACACTTCAACGGAATGATTTCATTTTTGGTAAACTACTATAGAACGATGACTTACAGATCAAGTTTGAGTTTCATGCTGATTGCATTATTCTTGTGTGAGTTATGGCCCTTGGAAAATATGGAAAAGCGCCAAAATATCAGTTTTCCGGACTTTTTTTTGGAAACACTTCAACGGAATGATTTCATTTTTGGTAACCTACTATAGAACGATGACTTACAGATCAAGTTTCATTTACACTCTGTCCATCCATCAGTCTGTCAGTCAGTCATACTTTAGTTTTCCGCACTTTTTTTTAAAATGCTTCAACCGAATGATTTCATTCTTGGTAACCTACTATAAATGATAACTTATAAAAACAAGTTTGAGTTTCATGCTGATTGCATTATTCTTGTGTGAGTTATGGCCCTTGGAAATATGGAAAAGCGCCAAAATATCAGTTTTCCGGATTTTTTTTGGAAACGCTTCAACGAAATTCATGCTGATCACATCTAGGTTACAACATTTGTATAATTATTCATGCTCATTAGTCCGGCAGGGGGACGTTGTATTGCTTCAGCGATACATGCGCTCTTGTATGTTGATAAAATTGTGTTTTATAAAGTCTGATGAAGTTATAACTGCTTTCTTTTCTGAAGAACATTAAGTTTTACCCTTGTCTGTACGTACAGTATAAACCTGTTAACTCAAAGGTCGCAGGACTGCCAGTGCATGTTATCCAGGTGTTCAAGTTATCCAGATTTGGGTAATCCAATGATTTTGACCTGCGAAGGAAAATGGTACATCATTATGTTTGGATGTTCAGCATCTACACATGCTTTGAACATTTATTTCAGCGTTCAGTCTTTCTAAATTTTTTATACACGAAACAGATTTTTGAGATGTGCTTTGCTTTGTATTACATGTATTTGATAAAATAAACCCCAGCTTAGCTCGCTGTTTATTTATCTTAAAGTATAAAAAATGGGAATGTACAATGAGACAGCTGGTCAGCATGAAAGTGGACAATAAATACCAAGTTAACCCTTTACCCAATGCAGACGATATCAAAATTTATTATTTTAAATATCATTTTTTTAAATTTTTCCAAACATTTCAACAAAACCATATCACGTGACACCTCACTGGAACGAGCTCAACGAGCTCGTTCCACAGAGGGGTCACATGATATGGTTTTGTTGAATTTTTTTTTAAAAATAGTATATTTTTATACTGTATTCCAATGGCCCAGACTTAGTTGGTGCTAACTCAAAAATATCTAGGGCCAAACACAAATTTTGCCCCTCAATCCCCCAAATTTGCCTGCAAAACCGAAAATTAGAAGTCCTATCTAGCCCTCCATACATTTACTCTCTGCACATGCACAGACGTCTGGAAGTCACCGAAACTCGCGCCAACATCATTCTTTGTTTGGCCCTTCAGTCAGATAACATCAAACTGACATCTTTGCTTTTAAATCTCCGTTTTAATGATGCCAGACAGAAATCAATGGTTATTTTGGTGGATCCAAGGACAATACTGGATGAAGGAAGGAAGAAACATTGGTTTGAAACGTTCAGGGCTGTAATTTGATAATATTTATAAAAATTAGTTCATGTTCCCCAATTTTGGGACATGGGTCTGACGTCATATTCCTTCCCTACTTTCACTTGATCCCCCAGTTAAGTTCCCCAGCTTTTTGGCTTGTTTTATTGAAATTTTTTTTATAAAATTTCTTGGGAGTTTAACGTATTATACAGAAGATTATTCTGTGCATCCCCATTGTTACGTCCTCACCCTTGAGGTGTTTAGGCATTTTGGTCATGCATTATACGTCTGATGTATTGTTTTTTCTTCTGATGAAGCAGTGCTTCGTATGAGGAAATTTGACGGGTGCTACTTTTAGCTCTCGCATAATATGAGACGGGTGCTATTCACACTTGTGAACAGCAGTTTTAATTATTTGGAGTATTGATAGTCTATACATGTACATAAGCTTGGAACAAAAGAATTAAAGAGGATTGCCATATGGAAAACAGCAGGAGAGCGCACACTGCAGACATCATTTGACATCAGACGAACCATAAATCACCAATCTGCCAATTGTCCAGGAAACCCATTTTACCAGAACATTTTGCAATACTTTCTTCCCAGTGAAGTTACCCCCCCCCCCCCACCAACCCTCCCCCCCCCTGCCCCCCCCCCCTCCACCCCCACACACACACACACTACACATCAGTCATTGAAAGAGAGTCAGGTGTGAGTATGAGGGGGAAATCAAAATCATGGGGATCGACACACATTTATTCTGTGTATACAAATAATCTGAATCAGTATTTCACAGATAGTATTTTCCAATGAAACTGTATTTTAATATAGCACTGGCAGTAACTAAATAAAAGTTAATTATCTCTACAGTGTGTGTTGTTTTTTATTCCAACAATGCCATTATTTATTTATTTATTGGTGTTTAAGGTCACCTATTTATGCACAATGGCTAATCGTGACCACAACATGGAGATAAAGTCAAGGGTAGTCAATCGTTTATACCCATGTTGCCCATTTTAGAGGACTTCCACCCCAAGCAGTGGTCAGTGGTGAGTGGGTCCTATTTTACCAGTACAACAGAACTTTTTGACCATAGTAAACAAGCACTGCCTCACTTCCTGGGGTTCCCACAGGGGAACAATGTCATTATCTGATCTTAAAATATTTTGTATCACAGATTATCTAAAAATGATATCAGGTAGAAACACCATATTATTTTATGATAAATCTGCGTTACTCATACTAAGTATTTTTTTAACTTGCGTAAATTCCGTAATATCGAAGTCTGAGGCCGAATCTTCCCGGGCTGAACTTTCCTGGGGTCATACCTTCGGTATCAGGACAATTCGGACCAAAGACAACTCAGACCAAGACAAGTTGGACCAGTTCGAGACAAGGTTAAAGTGGGCCGAGTTGTCTTCAAAGTGGGCCGACTGGTCTTGGTCCGAGTTGTCTTTGGTCCGAGTTGTCTACAATTCCGTATCTTCCCGTTCGCATTAGGGCTGTCGCGATTATTCGATTAGTCGACTATTGAAGTAGTCGACGTTTTTTATTTTTAGTCGATCGTCGTTCATTTTCAAGGTGGTACACGTCTACTACACGTCGGGGCTAAATTGCATTGTTTTGTGAGGTGAATGATCAATGAAGGTGAATAACTTTAAATATCTAACCATAGTTAACATTCATATCCGGAAGACTGTACGACTGTCACTGAATGTGTAAGAAAGAACACTCACAGTTACTCGTGAAGAATAGATTCTTCTGAATTTCTCCAGTCTTGTACACACGAATGCACCCACTGGAAAACCCAAAGCGTGGAAGTGACAAAATTATGGCGAAAGTCAGAACGTCAGATCACTTCTCAAAGTTCGGAACTTCAGACTAAGATCCAATTTTAACAACTGACGAGGGAATGCATAGATCTCAATGTTAAAAATTTCGAGAAACTTATTGCAGAAAGGAAACATATGCAGGAACGTTCTTTGGTATATTCATTTTAATTCATCGGCTTCAATCTAGTTCAAACTTGGACCCGCAGTCAGTAATATTATTTTTGGGGTTGGTACGTCCTACAGGACGTACCAACCCCAAAAACTTATATTACGGACTGTGGGTCCAAGATTGGACTACATGTAGCTTCAGTCGGGACCGATTTGTTGTTCCCACAACCCCACTTCGTCTGAACACACTGGTGCCATTGTCATTTTCAGAGTTTTACGAACAGAAGAATGATTTGCTAAAAAATCATGGGAAGCGACTATTAATCGACTAACCGTCGATTACTGGTCACGATTAGTCGATTACAAAAAATGATAGTTGCGACAGCCCTAGTTCCCATTCAAAAAATGTCAGAATCGCAATGGCTTATTGTAATTTGTTGTTTGAAAAAGACGCATCAGGGAAAACAGTTGTGTGGGAGTTGAATAACAATTTATATATGGGTAAGTTTCGCTGTTGGTTTGGTATAAAAAAATTTGATACCCACGAGGGCAGCTGAGGAAATAGAAGTAGATGAACGTACGACCAACATCACACTTTCTGACTCTTCATGTGCAAGTTAACAAAACTGAGATGGTCACACTTTCTGGGACAAATTGTCAATAAATAATGTTGTTCGATTGGCCAGACCCCTCTAGGAACCAGTTGCACTGTACACATCACATGCGCAGAGTGCCTGTTGCGAAATTTAGCCGGGGATTTTCCAGAACATGCACACGTTTTGGAAAATCACAGTCAGTATATAGTAACAGTCACAACTGCGCATGCCGGAATGATGCCACATGTGTATTACTACAACGAAATTGTTTTCGTGGGTAAACTATTGATTTGATTTGAGAGATTATTAAAAAATTGAGGCACGCACAAATTTGATTTGCGCTTTGCCGAAACCAGAATTTCAGTGACACTGTTTCTGTTACGAGCGCGATTTATGGCACCCGACAAATTTAAAATACGAGCGCGAACGGGCACGTTCGCACTCATGCCTGTCTCACATGAAGCACTGGATGAAGATCTTGCTTTACATCGGATAGTTTTATTTCTGTTACTGACTTTGGGGCGTGTTGTCTGGGGTCTTGTTTCCGTTTTTTGTTTTGAAGTTGTTTACATTGACAATGCTCTAGGTAGTTTCCTATTATTTTTAGAGAAACGACGGTTGTAAGGAACATAAAATATTCTGGTAGTGTGGCAGCTAATTTTTGGGCATATTATTATAATTTTGTCCACACTTAGGCTCTTTTGGGCTCATCGTTCCCTTTGGGAACTTGGACTCTTATATGAGAAAAAAATTTTCAAAAATTTTTTCATTTTTTGAAGGAATTTTTCTTTTGGATGTATTTATTTCATCGATTATATTTTAATGTTATCTTATATTTATGTAGATTTGGTGGTAGTACAATTTACCTATGTTAGATTTTAGGTAATAATATTTCTCTAATAGCAGGGCAAATAAGAGGAAGCCTTTCCTCTATTTACATGGTTGTTGTCTTGCTTACAGTCGATGTACTACCATTAATTCTTGCTCCATGTGTCAGATTTTGACAATGTTGGAGACTGGTGTCATGGTTAGTTATTAGGCGAGGGGACACTAGCAGTCCTCTCGTGGCGAGGGGACACTGCTGGTCCTCTCGCCAAAAAGTCACTATAGTTTTTTAGTTTCTATTTACAGAGGAACAAGAACATGGTGTGGTTTCATGATGCCGTCAGTCAAGTTTTGAGGTATTCTCGTCCAGGTCTACCATGATCACGAGCAAGAGAGAGGTGCCTCTCTCTTATAACAACATCTGGGGTCACAGGTTGTTGGTAGGAACTTGCGTCAGTTGGAGCTTACGTCCATGCCTTCCTGTCCGGGACGCTCCTTCTAATAGGCTGCCGGGGTCGGCTAGTCTTATAGCTTCCTCTACATTCAAAAAGCACACACGGCCTCACAAAGTCTGTTGTCGCCAGCTAGATTGACCGGTGAAGCAGTTACTTAGGCCTCTGAGAACTGTGATGCCGGGTGTGTCCACTCCGGGCTAGGAGACGATATAGGGTGGAGCGAGCACTATAATGCTCACCCAGCAACGACAGAAGGAGGAAGCCGGCAAGTTTTGAGGTACACTCGTCCAGGTCTGCCAGGACCGCGAGTAAGAGAGAGGTTCTCTCTCTTACAGCATCATCTGGGGACAGATGTTGTTGGTAGGAACTTGCGCCAGTCGGAGTTCACGTCCATGCCTCCTGTCCGGGACGTCCCATCTAATAGGCAGCCGGGGTCGGCTAGTCTTACGGCTTCCTCTACATATCAGCTAAAGTGCTCTTAATATTGCACACGGCTATATACCGCGGTGAGTGCTTTCAGTTCCCTGTCGCCGGTGAAACGGTTAATATTGAAAATGAGGACCGTGACTCCAGATGTGTCGCATGTACATTGTAATTCAAAGCTAGTGGCAAAGTGCTCAATGATATAAGACAAGTTCCTAGACCTTAGAATATAGGGTTTATGACCTTGTCTCCAGCTAGCTCAGCCGGCGAATCATTACTCAGAATATGGGTACTGTTGACGCCGGGTATGTCTGTAGCGGTTGTGAAGAGGAACAAGGATGTAGCGAGCACTATAAAATCTGAACATGCTCACCCTGCGACGACAGAAAAGAGGAAGTAGTCAAGTTCTGAGGTAAGCTCTCCTGGGTCTCCCAGGACCGTGAACAAGAGGGAGACCCCTCTCTCTCTCTGTTTTAACAACATCTAGGGTCGGGTGTTGTTGGTAGGAACTTGCATCAGTCGGAGCTTACGTACATACCTATTGTCCGGAACACTCAGTTTAATTCTCAGCTGGAGGCGGCTACAGTTTGGCTTCTTCAGCATCTACCAGACACTCACGACCGCACCTTGGCTAAGTGACTTAGGATATCTAGTCTGCATCGTCAAGAGGTCCACTTTTTGTTAAGAAAGTCACACCATCTAGTAGCCAAGGAGATGAGGCTTCTTTCTTTGGGACATCCGCTGTAAGAGCCATCTCGGACACACTCCCAGGAGCAACTTGCGGACAAGCAATACATGACCACTGCTCCTCAGGCCTCTGTAACTGACTTGCTATCGCAGATAGCGCAGCTCATCGCAGTATTCCTGCTAATGCACATGTAGTTGGGCCTGTATCATCTATATTTTTATACTGTACCAATGATCCAGACTTAGCTGGTGCCAACTCTTAAAATTCTAGGGCCAAACACAAATTTTGCCGCTCAATCTCCAAAATTTGCATCAAAATTCAAAAATTCAATGTCCTATGTGGTCCTCCATACTTTTGTCCACTGCGCATGCGCAGTGTCAAGGAAGTACCGAAATTGGCACCAATCCTCATTCTTTGTTTGGCCCTGAAATCAGTAACATCTCACTGATATTTGTGCTAGTAAATCTCAGTTAAAATGATGCCAGACACATAATCATGAAGGAAATGGTGGATCTAAGGATGGAATAAAAGGATGAGAGGAAGAAACAGTGGAAGGATGTGTTCAGGGCTGTAACTTATAATTTTTATACAAAATTATTTCATGTTCCCTAATTTCGGGGCATGGGCCTGATGTTTTCATTCTTGCTATGAAATCTCCACTGTTTGTTCAGTGTTTCCTCTCTCCCTTTACTTGATTCTCCCCTTGCTATTCTCCCATGCTTTTGGCATATTTTTTGTAACCTTTTTACTATAATTTCTTGGGAGTTTTGTCTTGGTAACAGAATGTTTATTCTGTTTTTCCCCATGGTTACGTCCACACCCTAGGGTGGTTAGGCATTTTGGTCATGCATCTACCATCCGATGTACTGCAGTTTCTTCTCTGGAAGCCTCTGTTTTACATTGGATAGTGTTTAAATTGATGACTGATTTCAGGTCATGTTTTCAGTGCCTGGAGTCTTGTTTCCAGTTTTTATACACTTTTGTTTACATTGACAACGGTTTCTTCTGATAGTGATTCCTTGTCTTCTGTTTAGTTCTGCTCACAACCAGGTACATTAATATTGTCCGTAAGTGTAACATTGATAATTTTTAAATATGTTTTAAAATTTTTGTCCACACTTAGGCTTTTTGGGATCCATTTGGGCTCATCGTTCCTATTGGGAATTTGGGCTCACTTTGAAAATTTTTCGAAAAATGTTTTCTTTTGAATTTATTTTTTCGAAATGTTTGTAACAGATTATATTATTATCATGTATCTTTGTTTTCAAGGGTTAGTGCGAGTAATATGACTTTTTATATTTTTTCAATATGAAAGAATATTGTTCAAATTGTAAATCGAGGAAGTCTTCCTTTGATTCTCATGTTCATTGTGTTTCATGTAGTCAGTGTACTCGCACTGATTCTTGCTCAGTGTGTGCCAATTGGGATGACAAACGTTGGAGACGTGTGTCACGGTATATTGTTAGTGGTGAGAGGTCCTTGCCGTTCATGTCGCCACAAGGTCACTCTAGTTTTTCAGTTTCTTTTTCAGAGGAACAAGAACAGGGTGATGTTTCTGTGATGTCTTCAAGAAGTGTGCCTCCGTTGTCGCAGTCAAATGAAGAGCTAGCGGCCAAAGTGCTCAATGAAATTCAACAAATGCTTAAGAGGTCCCAAGTAGGATCGACGGCATTGTCGCCTGCTAGCTCGCCCGGTGAAGCAATCATTCACAAAATAGTTGTGATGCTGGGTTCATCCATTGCGGTCCAGGAAAGATCGGGTATTGCGAGCACTATAAACACAGATCGTGCACACCTGCAATGACAGATCAGAGGATGGAACGGAGGAAGCCAGTCAGTCTGGTAGCTAGCTCGTCCAGGTCTCCCCGAACCACGAGCGAGAGAGGCCCCCTCTCTTACAACAACATCTGGACCCAGATGTTTTTGTGCGAAACGTTTGTCAGTCGGAGCACACGTCCACTCCTCCTGCTCGGGACGCTCCGTCGCATAGACAGTCCGGCGCGACTAGTCTAGTGGCTTCCTCATCCTCACAGCAGCACACATGGCCGCACCTTGGCTACATGACCGCTGATATCCAGCCTGCTTCGCCGACCAGGGATTCCACGTCGACCAGGTCACGCCATCTGGTAGCCAGGGACACAAGGCGTTTAAAGTCGGGATGTTCGCATAAAAGAAGTATGCAGGAATCAATGTCCCAGGAGCTTCCAGCAGCTAAATCATGTAGGACCGCAGCTCCACAGGCCTTCGTGACGGACTTGCTATCGCAGATAGCTCAACTCATCGCAGCATCCCAGCAGCCGTCAGAAACTTTTTCGGAACAAGAATTGTCTGAGGAAGCTGGGTCGGTTCGCTCCTCTGCAGAGTCAGAGATTATCAAGTGGTCCAGTCGGATGGAGAAATGGAATCAGCGGAGCTGGAATTTTCCCTTTTCCGAACAACATAAGGTAGCCGTAGATTTCATCCAGCAACACCTTCCAGAAGTTGTTCCTCAGGACCAAAATGCTGCGTTACCAATAAGAGACTGATAGCATCACTGGACACAGACTTTCGGCCGGAATAGGGACACTGCGCCTGAGTTTCCGACCCAGTCCAGTAATGTCACACGGACATTTGAACTTCTAAATGACGCTATATTCAAACTGGCCTCTAAGACGGGCAAGCCCGGTTTCTTATCACCTCATGCTCTACAGCTGCCTTTCATCAGTAACAGAAATAAATTTGAAACGGCAGGACAGGGTATGCCGAGAGTTCCTCTGCATCTAGATGACCAGGCAGAAGACTTGGAATTGTCTTTATCGTTGTCTATGTCGATTCAATCCAGTACGCTGGAGATGACAATCTCGTCTAACAGAATAAGTTTAGATGCATTATCGTATGCAGGTCACCTTACCAGAGCGTTATCGTTACGTCTCGAAGGAAAAGAATTTCAGGATGTTCAAACTTCCTTAAGAGTTCTTTCGAGGGCCATTGCATACTCTACGTATAACTCTGCTCTTTCAGTGGCAAACCTGGAGTTATTTAGACATGATGCTGCCCTGGCTGCATCCACCAGAGTGGATAGTAAGGTGAAAAACTCTCTTGAGTCGCTTCGGTCTCTGGAGAACTTCTCTTTGACGGTAAGCTTGCTATAATCTGTGATCAGATTATTAAGAAAGATTCAGATTCTCTGCTTTTTAAATCCGCTTCATAAAAGTTGGATTCAGCAGAGAGGAGTAAGGCAGGCACTTCTGGGGCGAGTACGTCCAAGGGAAGTTCCTATAGAGGATCTAAGAAAGCCTCTAGGTCTTACTTCAGAGACCGTCAAGGTAGCGACTCAGGTAGGGGTCGTAATACTGGCCGAGACAACCGGTCAGACGCCCCTAGGTTGACGGGGCGAGGTGCGGGTCGTGGAGGACGTGGTTTCTCATCCCGCAAGCCATGCAGATCCAGGAGGTGATGGTCTAAACCTCTATTGCATTCCAGTTGGCAGAAGACTATCGAGATTCTAAACCAATTAGTTGTCAATTACGGACAACCAATGGGTACAGGGGGTGATTTCCGAGGGTCTGAAACTGTCCTTCAAGGAAAACCTCCATTAACTTGAAGTCCACGATGGACTCAGCTTCCATCAAATCCTCAGAAGAGAGATTTGCTTCTATCAGAAGTCCAATCTCTTCTGGAGAAGAATGCGATAGAGGTCATAGAAAACCAGGAATCTCCATGTTTCTACAGTCATCTGTTCCTGGTTCCAAAACCAGATGGCTTGTTTTGTCCAGTCATAGATCTGAGCTGGATAAACAAGCTGATCGTGGCTCCAAAATTTTATATGGAGACCAATCGATCGGTGAGAGCGAGATTTCGAGTGAATGATTATGCAGCGAGCATAGATTTCAAGGATGCATACTTTCACATCACGGTGCATCTGGCGTTCAGAAAGTATCTTCGCTTCGCTGTCCTAGGAGTCGTTTATTACTTCCGAGCAATGTGCTTCAGTCTGAATCTAGCGCCCTGGGCTTTCACTCGAATAATGAACTCAGTAATGACTCATTTCCAAGCTCATTCATCTGCGGTAACGTCAGCCTACCTGGACGACATTCTTAAGAGGTACTGCAACGAGTTAACGTTTCAGAACGATGTCCAGAGTCTGCTTCAACTACTCCGACATCTCGGTTTCATAGTAAACGAAAAGAAGTCCGATCTAGTGCCGTCCAAGTCATTCACCCACCTGGGAATGAGCTTCGAGGCGCACAACAATCTCGTTCGTCTGCCGTTAACCAGAGCGAAATTAGTCAGTTGTTACGCTCGCTTTTGTCTTCACTCAGATGTAGTAACAGCGAGAGGATTCGTGTGACTGATAGGTCTGTGCGGCGCCGCCGCAGATCTTATTCCAATAGGGCGACTACGCACTCGGCAACTCCAAATATTTTTTTCTCAGAATTGGAGTGTGAAAATTCATTTGCTCGAAACGAACATCGTCTTGTCGAATCAAGTGAAACAAGAGATTCAGACGTGGGCAGATATTCAGTGGTTAACTCAGGGAGTACCACTGCAATTGCCGGATCTGAGTTTTTCGATTATGACGGATGCCAGTCAAACAGGTTGGGGCGCAACCTTGAGCCCAACAGATTCGAGGTGCCAGGGTCTTTGGGATCCGCAGTTCCGAAACAAGCACATAAGCATCAAAGAGATGATGTCAATTTGGCTTGCTACGTCATTGGATGAACATTATTCAGAATTCACATGTTCAAATTCTGTCCGACAATTCGACAGTAGTAGCGTATATTCGAAACCATGGAGGCACTCATTCCATCCCATTGTTCAACTTAACGGAAAGAATCCTTCTGTTTGTCCTAGAGCATCAAGTTCTCCTGTCGGTCCGTCATATTCCGGGTTGTCTGAACGTTCTAGCAGACTCTTTTTCTCAGAAAGGTTGTATGTTGCCATCAGAATGGACTCTCAACAAACGAGTATTCAATCAGATTTGCTACCAATGGGATCGTCCTATGATAGACTTATTTGCGATGCATCTCAACAATCAGTTGCAGACGCATGTGTCACCATGCCCAGATCCTCGAGCGTTTGCAGTAGACGCCCTCTCAAGCTCTTGGGACGGAATTATAGGATACGCGTATCCTCCAGCTCTTTTGATTCAGCAGATATTGCTAAAATCAAGCAATCTCACTTCAAGATTCTGGTGGTAGCATCTCTGTCACCCCAGAGAATGGATAAATCTACTCAGGTGTCTGTTGTGGGACATTCCGTGGAAGCTTCCTCCATGGGAGGATCTTCTTTCGCAGGGGAAATCGCACACACTGCATCACAACCCGCAAGGTCTCAACCTTCATGTATTTCCGTTGGCGGTCCTTCTTGCACGGCAAGCATTTTACAGGACGAGCAGTGGACGCAATTTCTAACTGTAGGAGGACCTCCTCTTTGCTAAATTATGCTGCTAAGTGGAATGTTTTCTCACGGTGGTGTAGGGATCATTCTGTTGATATTTATGATCCCTCCATTCCAGACATTGCTAATTTTCTGGTCTACTTGTTTGACGAGATCAAACTGCAGCCAGTAACTATTAAGGGTTATAGGTCTGTGCTATCGGATACCTATGCGCATCATGATAGCTTACAAATTGGATCTAATGTCTCTTTAAGTTAGTGAAAAACTTTTTGATAAATAGACCTAGAACCCTTAGGTTAATTCCTAAGTGGAATTTAGCTTGGGTTCTTCTAAAGCTAAAAGAAGCGCCATTTGAACCTCTTGATACAGTGGACTTCAAATACTTATCTTATAAGACAGCTTTTCTCTTAGCCTTCTCTTCTGCTAGAAGAGTTAGTGAGCTTCATGCACTATCTGTTGATGATTCTCACTATCGTAGTGTAGGTAATACTATTACTTTGACTACTAATGTTGGATTTTGGGCTAAGAATCAGGCTTCTAACAGGTATCCTGAACCTATTGTTATTAAGGCTCTTCCATCTTCAGACGGTCATAGGCCTTTGCTATGTCGAGCTAGAGCTATGTGTATTTACAAACATAGATCTGAGTTTATCAGAAAGGGACATAAACGTTTCTTTCTGTCTGCTGCCTAATAGAAAGGACATTACGGTCCATACTATTGCAAGGTGGATTCAATTAACTATTCGTACTGCTTATGGAAAATTATCTTCAACTCAGCAGTCTGCATGAAGTAAAGGCGCTATCTTCATCTTGGGCTTATGCTAATAGTGTTGCTATTACTGATTTGATACGAGCATTAATATACAATCCTCGGACCCTTTTAAATGAGTATAAAGAGTCTCATTCTCTGGACTATATTTATTGGCTTTCCTTTAAAAAATTAGTATAATGGGTTATACTGGATGTTAATAGAGATCATTGATGTTATTGTGCTCAATTACGGAATGATATTGTGTCTTTCTTTTTTGATATAAACAAGAAAGATACTGTTCTCCTTTTCTCCTTGAGGGGATAATTCTGTTTACATGTAATTGAGTCTAATGGATTTTCTTTTATGTCCTAGGCCCTCCAGCCTTTTTTCTATTCAGCTATGTCTGGGTCATTGGTACAGTATAAAAATGTTAAAAAAATTATAGTAATTTATATATTTTTTATACTTAACAATGACTCAGACGGGGATGGCCCTCCCATGAGTTGGGAACTCATACCTCCCCGCTGATTTCATAACACTTCCCAGGCACTGGTTGTAAGAATGAGGATTTCGGTACTTCCTTGACCACTGCACATGCGCAGTGGATAAAAGTATGGAAGACCACATAGGACATTGAATTTTTGGATTTTGATGCAAATTTTGGGGATTGGGGGGCAAAATTTGTGTTTGGCCCTAGAATTTTAGCACCAGCTGAGTCTGGGTCATTGGTAAATATAAAAAATGCTATAAATTTTGTAACTTTTCAAACCGGGAGGCTGATTTGAACCAAATTTGACATAAGGTTTTAATGGGATATAAGTAGTTATTTATGCCAAAAACAAATTTCCTGTCGTCCCATGGCAACCGCAGGAGCAAAAAATAGAAAAAAATTAAAACGCCCATATCTCCAAAACTACACGGCACTGAGAATTCTTATTTGGTGTGAAGCTTCCTTAGGACCAACAGAAAGGAATGGCAAAAAAAAAAATTGCTATCGGTTTTATCATGGGGTACTTTTTGGGGACTTTTGAAAAAGTGCTGAGTCAGCATTTTTTAACATTGTGGGTAATGGGAAAAACATTTAAGACTACTTTTCTCTCAAACCACTGCTCCAAAAGCTTTCAAATTTCACATATAACATTTTTGGAAGATTGTGTCACATGTTTATTGAAATCAGTTCCCTGGGCCCATATTTGGGCTCTATGGGAGCCCAAATAATGACATTAGTGCAGTATGAGGAATAATCTTTAAAAATCTTCTTCTTCGGATCTACCAATAAGAATCTTTTGATATTTGGTATGCATCATCCTTAGGGGGGAAGGGGGGGGGGGGGGTGGTGAAATTCAAGTTTGTTCAAGCCATTTCCCTAGGTCCATATTTGGGATCACTGTGGGAGCTCGAATTGTAACTTAGTTCAAAATGAGGAATTTTCTTAAAAAATCTTCTTCAGATCTACCAACAAGAATCTTTTGATATTTGGTATTCAGTATCCTTAGGGGGGTGAGATTCAAGTTTGTTCAAGCCATGTCCCTAGGTCCATATTTGGGATCACTGTTGGAGCTCGAATTTTAACTTAGTTCAAAATGAGGAATTTTCTTAAAAAATCTTCTTCAGATACAGCAGTCGTAATGTTTTGATATTTGGTGTGCAGCATCCTTAGGGGGTGTGATTCAAGTTTGTTCAAGCCAAGTCCCTGGGTAGATATTTGTACTCCCTGGGTGAGCCCGAATTATAACTTTGTTTAATATGAGGAATTTTTCCTTAAAAAATCTCGTCCAGATTCAGCAGTCGGAATGTTTTAATATTTGACATGCAGCATCCACAGTGGGGTTAGATTCAAGTTTGTTCAAGCCATGTCCCTGGGTTCATATTTGGGCTTACTGTGGGAGCTCGAATTGTAACTTAGTTCAAAATGAGGAATATTCTTTAAAAATCTTCTTCTTCAGATCTACCAGTTAGAATCTTTTGATATTTGGTATGCAGCATCCTTAGGTGGGTGAGATTCAATTTTGTTCAAGCCAAGTCCCTGAGTTCATATTCAGGTTGAATATTTGGGGTCCAGTTCCTGACTTAGAAATTTTGGACCAAAATCCGGAAAATTGTTTTTCTGTTTTTTTATGCGTTTCGGTCAATTTTAAGACAAATAATTTTTTTTTTTTACACTGAAAATTTGGGGGCCGGGTGCACCAAAATCCAGAAAGGAGTTTTTTGGTTTTTTATGTGTTTTGGTCAATTTAATTTAAGAAGGAAAAAAATTTTAGGCTCAAAATATTTTGTTTGGGCCTTCAAAAATTTTCGAACAAAAATATAAGAAAAGCTGTTTTTTATGCGTTTATCTAAATTTTGGGACGTAAAAGTGCAGAAACTGAAAAAAGAAGGAAAATCCTGTGTATTGTGTGGGCACAAATGTTTCATCTAGTTGGTATATGCTTATCTTAGGAGGAGCATATGCAGCTTGTTAAACAACTTCACTCTTTGACTGACTTCGAGTTATCCATTGTAATTTCCACTGACTTTCTCATTTGGGACCAGGTAATTACTTCGAATTCTACCTGTTATTTGAGTTATCCATTGTAATTTCCACTGACTTTCTCATTTGGGACCAGGTAATTACTTCGAGTTCTACCTGTTATTTGAGTTATCCATTGTAATTTCCACTGACTTTCTCATTTGGGACCAGGTAATTACTTCGAATTCTACCTGTTATTTGAGTTATCCATTGTAATTTCCACTGACTTTCTCATTTGGGACCAGGTAATTACTTCGAGTTCTACCTGTTATTTGAGTTATCCATTGTAATTTCCACTGACTTTCTCATTTGGGACCAGGTAATTACTTCGAGTTCTACCTGTTATTTGAGTTATCCATTGTAATTTCCACTGACTTTCTCATTTGGGACCAGGTAATTACTTCGAGTTCTACCTGTTATTTGAGTTATCCATTGTAATTTCCACTGACTTTCTCATTTGGGACCAGGTAATTACTTCGAGTTCTACCTGTTATTCGAGTTATCCCATTGTAATTTCCACTGACTTTCTCATTTGGGACCAGGTAATTACTTCGAGTTCTACCTGTTATTCGACTTATCCATGTTCAATATACTAATTGCGCATAGGTGTTTTTTTTGACTGATGACAGACTTCGAGTTAACCTGGGTAATCCAGATAACCGACTTTAAGTTAACAGTTGTCTATTGTGTATACACATACGTCCGTCCCGAATATGGTTTACGAATGATAACTTTAGTTCACCTGGACAAAATGAAACCAAATTTTATGCATAGATTTATAACCACATAATACAGGTTAAGATTGATAAGGGGTTGGTCCAATTGTTTTTTGGCAGATTTATGGCCCTTTTCCGACTTCGAAGACATGTTGATATTGGTTTCAGGATAGTAACTTTAGTTGAGGGTGCGGTGGCGTTGTGGTAACTGGTTCTCTTCAGATCACCGAAGTTAAGCTATGTCGAGTCCGGTTAGTCCTCCGTTGGGTGACCTTTCTGAGTGATCAATTTGTACTTCCGCATTGTGTCCTTGGGCAAGGCACTTAACCCCAATTGTCCACATGGGCCCATGATGATGCCGTGTACTAAGGCATACTGCACATTGATGGTGCGCATGTCTTCAACCAGTCTAACCCTGCCTGTGCGGCAGTGCGGAGTTATGATGTTGGGGAGCTGGCAGCTGCTCGTCGTTGCTCGGTGGTTCTCTCCAGGTACTCTGGCTTCCTCCACCTGTAAAACTGTCACGGTCATGATTAACCATTGTGCATAAGTATGTGACCTTAAACACCAATAAATAAAAAAATAAATAAATAAATAGTAACTTTAGTTTGACGGAATGAAATGAAAGAAAATTTGATACATAGTTTTATAACCACAGTTTGGGATTGATAGTGGGCTTGGTCTGATATTTTTGGCCACAGCTATGGCACTTTTCTGACTTAGAACGTAAAGCGTGAACATATTTGGTTGGCTCCTGTATTTGTGCTATGGTTTAATTATTTATGAATTCAATATCAACAAAAATAGATGACTTATGCTTGGCAGTAGGGGTGGGGGAGGTGGGCACAGCCACCCTTTGTGTTGCACTTGGGATTTTTTTTAGGAAGTAACAAACAGTAACACTATGTACAAGTTCATTTTTATTAGCCCAACTGTTTACAGTGAGGGCTATAGTCATGACTCTTGTCTGTCTGTCCGTCTGTTAACATTTAGAGTTTTGGTTCAAGTTTTTAACTGAAGGTTCAAGTGTTTTTTTTTTCTTTTTCCTGTTTAGTCATGACTTTCTTCTGCCTGTCTGTTAACATTTGGAGTTTTGGTTAAAGTTTTTTAGTCAACCTTAAAGTTTTTTGAGTTTTTGTTTTTCTTTTAAATTGATATTACTATTTATTGTATCATTCTCATTTTGTTTTTTTATTTTTTTTATGTTTCATGTTATTTTTGGAAATATTTAACCCTTTTTAGCTCACCGAAAGGAGCTAAACTTATCACTTGCCGTCCATCCGGCGTCATGAACATGTTTCAAACGACTTCTCCTGTGTACGTACGTACGTATGTCAGTACATACGTCCACAATTTCCTTTGGCACACCTCACAGGTCGCATTTATGCTCAGATCACTTTGAAACTTGGTATGCTTGTTTGGGGTGACCTCTAGATGGGAGCTATCGATTTTCTTCAATTTCCGTCAAAAAATGTTGCCACGGCCAACGTTCTTGGAACTTAGTTTAGTCAGACCTCAATATTTCCCTTTGGCACACCTTACAGGGCACATTTATGATCGGATCGGTTTGAAACCAGGTATGCTTGTTTGGGGAGACCTCTAGATGGGAGCTATCGATTTTCTTCAATTTCGTTCAAAAAATGTTGCCGCGGCCAATGTTCTTAGAACTTAGTTTAGTCAGAAGACCTCAATATTACCCTTTGGCACACCCTAAGGGCACATTGATGATCGGATTGCTTTGAAACCTGGCCTACTTGTTTGGGGTGAACTCTAGATGGGAACTATCGATTTTCTTCCATTTCTGTCAAAAAATGTTGCTACGGCCAACATTCTTAGGACTTAGTTTAGTCAGACTTCAATATTTCCCTTTGGCACACCCTACAGGGCACACTTATGATCGGATTGCTTTGAAACCTGGTATGCTTGTTTGGGGAGACATCTAGATGGGAGTTATCAATTTTCTTCAATTTCTGTCGAAAAATGTTACCGCTGCCACGTTCTTAGAACTTAGTTTAGTCAGTCCTCAATATTTCCCTTTGACACACCCTACAGGGCACATTTATTAGCTCAACGGCACAAAGTCAAGCTGAGCTATTGCCATCACTTCTCGTCCGTTGGCGTACGTACGTCCACAATTTTCTTTGGCTCACCTCACAGGTCGCATTTATTTTCATTTCCTTTAAAAAATTATTGTCGTTTTCACCAGCCTTTGAAATTACTGCATTTGTGTAGCAACTTATCCCTTTTGCACGCTCTGCATGGTATATTTATGAATTTCTGTAAAAAAAGAGAAAAAAACATTGCCACAAGCAGTGACATTCAAACGTAGTGCATTTGTGCATTAACATCTTCCTTTGGCATGCCTCAGAGGGTGCATTCATTATCAGGTTGTTTTGAAACTTTGTATGCTTATGCAGGATGACAAAGATAGGAGCCATCAATTTTCTTTTCATTTCCATCATAAACTGTTGCTGTTAGCAACAGTCTTTGAATTTATTGCATTTGTGCATCGACATTCCTCTTTGACATGGCCTACAGGCCACATTTATCAAGATTTTTTTTTTAACTTGGTGTGCTCATTGGGCGAGACCTTCAGATAAGAGCTATTGATTAGCATTCATTCCTGTGAAAAAAGTTGCCATTTACAATAACCTCTGAACTTACTGCATTTGTGTGTCAACATTCTTCCTTTAGCCAGTCTTAGAGTTTACATTTATAAATTCAAGGATTACTCTTGATGTTGTGCACACACAATGCTGTTATGTTGAAATTTCATCAAATAACATTGGTACCAATGATTTTCAATTTTGCCATTTCATTTATAACTTACCAAGTTCAAGTTTGTCAAGATGAGCTACAGTGTCATTGACACTGTCATTTACTTCTAACCATGGCTTATTAAGCTCATCAAGCTTCTTCCATTAATAGGTCTTGAGGTATGTTTTGGAGTAGAGAAATGAAAAAATAAAATTTGAATAGCAAATTTTGTATATCACGTGTGCAGATATGGCAGATTCATTAGGTAAATGGTCAACAAAAAATGGCTCCGACTATTTTGTGTCTAAGCATTGCCATTGCTGGGACAGTCGGGCTGTATGCGTGACATCACTCTAGTTTTATTTTCATATCAAATTTTTCCAACAATTTTTTTTCTTTGCCAACAGTAAAAACAAATTGATCAACTTTCAAGGACGTCTTTTCAAACAATACAAAATAATAAAAACCAAATAAAAATCATGTTTTGGACACAGGTTTTTAGCTTAACTTGACAAAGTCAAGATAAGCTATTGACATTACGCGTGTAGAAGTCTGTCAGTCTGTTCACGTTCTCTTTTGCACAGGCTACACCACTTAGTTCTTGTCTGATCATCACTAAATTTCATTTGCAAATTCATGGTCATGTTTAGATGAGAACGTGCCCTTTTGGCCGCCATTTGTCAACCATGATGGCTGCCCGAAAACCTTGAGCACAATCTACAGATCATATTTATGAAGGGCTTTTATTGTAATTTCATAGGATGACTCTGCATAATGTCTAGACGAGAATGTCACCTTTTGGTCATGTTCAGTCAACTATGATGGCTGCAGGGGCATGTTACCTAGATTCCTTAAGCACAGTCTGCAGCTTGCATTTATGGAGGGATTTCATTGCAAATTTGAAGAGTGTCTCAGTATAATATCTAAATGAGAACATCCTTTTTTGGCCATGATTGGCCAACCATGATGGCTGCACAGGCATGTGACCTAGATTTGTTTTGCGCACTCTCCAGTTCATATTTATGTGGTGATTCCATTGTAAGTTGGAAGGATAACTCGGTATGATGTCTAGATGAGACTCCTATTTTGGTCATGATCCGGTCAGCCGTTACCGCCACATGTTCATGTGACCTCAGTTCCTTTAGCACTGTCTACAGGTTGTTTTTATGAAGGGATTTCATTGTAACTTGGTAGGATATCTAAATGATGCTCTCCTATTTTGTCATGATTGATCAATCTTGACTGCCGGACTGTCGTGTGACCTAGATTCCTCTAGCAAAGTCTATGAGTTATATTTATGAAGGGATTTCATTGTAACTTGGTAGGATGACACGTGATTTTACTGTGACCTGTTAACTTTGGTTGACATACATTAACTGTGAGGGCCACATCAACCCAGGTCATAATTCTTTAGTACAGTCTACACCTCAAATTATTCTTATTGAAGACATAGCACATAGGGAACAGAAATTAACATATTCCCAATTATCACAATTCTTGTCTTATTTCATAATCCTTTTATAAACATTGAACATTATCCTTTTCATCAAACACTACACACAGTCAAGGTAAGCTACAGTGTCATTGACACTTTCATTGGGCAAAGGTTTGTGATGTTCGGAAATGATAATATCGTAATTTTCTGTATGGTAGTCAATGCATGATATCAGTTATCTTTAGATATATGAGGAGATGGGTAGGGAGAGTATCTTTAGATATATGAGGAGATGGGTAGGGAGAGTATCTTTAGATATATGAGGAGATGGGTAGGGAGAGTATCTTTAGATATATGAGGAGATGGGTAGGGGAAGTATCTTTAGATATATGAGGAGATGGGTAGGGAGAGTATCTGTTTAATTTGTTGCCTAATCATTCCACTTACTATGTACATAATGATGTTTTACCAGGAATTCAGTGGGTGATGTACAAGCTGGAACTTTTTTCCCAGCACCGTTCATACTAGTTCCTTTTCCATTGAGTCATTAGTTATGCTTCAAAAAGTTCCCAAATTTCATTGGGCCACACAAAGTAGATGTTCTGTTTCTCAGGCCAAATTTTGTAAAATTGCAAGCAGGCGGGCGGTTTTTTATTTTATATTTTATTTTTGTAATTATTTCTTTGCCATCAGAAGTTCATATTCTTGATGTATTTTATGTTTTAGGCCTCATAATCTACAGAATAGCAAGGCTGGTGGTGTATTTCGTTCCTCGGGTGCAACAAGGCTTTGCAATGCTAAAGCATTACAAAGCCTTGTTGCACTCAAGGGACAAATTTATCAATTTTTTTAACTTGTGTAAAATATCAGACATAAATCATTTAATTTTTATTTTTTCAAGTTTGCATTGGTCATAAGAGAGTATGCAGCAGCCAAAAGGACCATGCGGGAGGGCCTGAGAAACAGATTTTTAATTTTATTAAGCCTTACATGTATACAATTAGTGTGAAAATGAAAACGTCCAAAGCAAAATAAAGTCAGTTCACAAAAAAATAGTTAACCAAAAATGAGATAATATTTTTTAAAAACCCAATCATTTCCAACCAGAACATTAACCCTTTACCCAACGCCGACGATACCAAAATTTATTATTTTAAATATCAATTTTTTCAAAAAATTTCAACAAAACCATATCATGTGACCCCTCGTTGGAATGAGCTTGACGAGCTCGTTCCAACGAGGGGTCACATGATATGGTTTTGTTGAAATTTTTTGAAAAATAATATTTTTTCAATCGTTGAATTTGCATATTACGCGGGCGGATGCGGCCGATTCGTTGGGTAAAGGGTTAACCCAGTCCCATGGCTCTCTCATTTTGTGGATCCCGTTATATCAAAATTAGTCAACTATATTTCAGTAAATCTTCGTACATCTTGACATGCTTTGAACTTCTTTTAAAAATCTTTCTTCCAGCTGTTTTGCAAATCTGCACAAATTTGTACTTACATTTTTAGCTCACCAACATTAGTTGTGTGAGCTTATGGCATGGCTCGATTGGTCATCGTCAGCGTCAGCATACGTGTCCAATAATGTTAAAGTTTCTGTTTAGGTCACTTATTCACCCTATTTCCATATCATGGCTTTTATAATGCTGCTATATGATGATTATTATCATTTTACCATGATTTAACCCCTCAGACCCTACATTTTAGACATTTTTCTTGACATTTTTAGTTGCGTTTAGTTTTCTGTTTAGCTCAGAATTTCATGTTTAACTTAGTGTTTAGGTCAGCTGCTGTGCTCCTTCTCTTCCCATGGCACTTATATTCATCATACATGTTCCTCAGTATCATTGTTCCATTATTAACCCCTCATACCCTGCATTTTAAACACTTTTCTTGACATTTTTAATTGCGTTTAGTTTTCTGTTTAGCTCAGAATTTCATGTTTAACTAAGTGTTTAGGTCAGCTGCTGTGCTCCTTCTCTTCCCATGGCAATTATATTCATCATACATGTTCCTCAGTATCATTGTTCCATGATTAACCCCTCATACCCTGCATTTTAAACATTTTTCTTGGTATTTTTAGTTGCATTTAGAATTTCATGTTTAACTAAGTGTTTAGGTCAGCTGCTGTGCTCCTTCTCTTCCCATGGCACTTATATTCATCATACATGTTCCTCAGTATCATTGTTCCATGATTAACACCTCATACCCTGCATTTTAAACATTTTTCTTGGTATTTTTAGTTGCGTTTAGAATTTCATGTTTAACTAAGTGTTTAGGTCAGCTGCTGTGCTCCTTCTCTTCCCATGGCACTTATATTCATCATACATATTCCTCAGTATCATTGTTCCATGATTAACCCCTCATACCCTGCATTTTAAACATTTTTCTTGACATTTTTAGTTGCATTTAGTTTTCTGTTTAGCTCTGAATTTCATGTTTAACTTAGTGTTTAGGTCAGCTGCTGTGCTCCTTCTCTTCCCATGGCACTCATATTCATTATACATGTTTCTCAGTATCATTGTTCCATGATTAACCCCTCATACCCTGCATTTTAAACATTTTTCTTGACATTTTTAGTTGCGTTTAGTTTTCTGTTTAGCTCAGAATTTCATGTTTAACTTTGTGTTTAGGTCAGCTGCTGTGCTCCTTCTCTTCCCATGGCACTTATATTCATTAAACATGTTTCTCAGTATCATTGTTCCATGATTAACCCCTCATACCCTGCATTTTAAACATTTTTCTTGACATTTTTAGTTGCATTTAGTTTTCTGTTTAGCTCAGAATTTCATGTTTAACTTAGTGTTTAGGTCAGCTGCTGTGCTCCTTCTCTTCCCATGGCACTTATATTCATTATACATGTTTCTCAGTATCATTGTTCCATGATTAACCCCTCATACCCTGCATTTTAAACATTTTTCTTGACATTTTTAGTTGCGTTTAGTTTTCTGTTTAGCTCGGAATTTCATGTTTAACTTAGTGTTTAGGTCAGCTGCTGTGCTCCTTCTCTTCCCATGGCACTTATATTCATTATACATGTTTCTCAGTGTCATTGTTCCATGATTAACCCCTCATACCCTGCATTTTAAACATTTTTCTTGGTATTTTTAGTTGCGTTTAGAATTTCATGTTTAACTAAGTGTTTAGGTCAGCTGCTGTGCTCCTTCTCTTCCCATGGCACTTATATTCATTATACATGTTTCTCAGTATCATTGTTCCATGATTAACCCCTCATACCCTGCATTTTAAACATTTTTCTTGACATTTTCAGTTGCATTTAGTTTTCTGTTTAGCTCAGAATTTCATGTTTTACTTAGTGTTTAGGTCAGCTGCTGTGCTCCTTCTCTTCCCATGGCACTTATATTCATTAAACATGTTTCTCAGTATCATTGTTCCATGATTAACCCCTCATACCCTGCATTTTAAACATTTTTCTTGACATTTTTAGTTGCATTTAGTTTTCTGTTTAGCTCAGAATTTCGGGAGCGCGGTGGCTCAGTTGGTAGAGGTGCAGGCTGCAAGCCGAGAGGTCCTCGGTTCGAATCCCACCTGCGGCAACCGCGTTGTGTCCTTGGGCAAGACACTTCATCTCCATTGCCCGCATGGGGGCACGATGACGCCGTGTACTAAAGCGTACTGCACGTCGATGGTGCGCATGTCTTCAACCAATCTAACCCTGCCTGTGCTGCAGTGCGGAGTTACGATGTTGGGGAGCTGGCAGCTGCTCGTCGTTGCTCGGTGGTTCTCTCCGGGTACTCCGGCTTCCTCCACCCGTAAAACTGTCACGGTCATGATTAGCCGTTGTGCATAAATATGTGACCTTAAACCCCAATAAATAAATAAATAAATAGCTCAGAATTTCATGTTTAACTTAGTGTTTAGGTCAGCTGCTGTGCTCCTTCTCTTCCCATGGCACTTATATTCATTATACATGTTTCTCAGTATCATTGTTCCATGATTAACCCCTCATACACTGCATTTTAAACGTTTTTCTTCACATTTTTAGTTGTGTTTAGTTTTCTGTTTAGCTCAGAATTTCATGTTTAACTGAGTGTTTAGGTCAGCTGCTGTGCTCCTTCTCTTCCCATGGCACTTATATTCATCATACATGTTCCTCAGTATCATTGTTCCATTATTAACCCCCCCCCCCCCCCCATACCCTGCATTTTAAACATTTTTGTTGACATTTTTAGTTGCGTTTAGCATACATGTTCCTCAGTATCATTGTTCCATGATTAACCCCTCATACCCTGCATTTTAAACATTTTTGTTGACATTTTTAGTTGCGTTTAGTTTTCTGTTTAGCTCAGAATTTCATGTTTAACTAAGTGTTTATGTCAGCTGCTGTGCTCCTTCTCTTCCCATGGCAATTATTTTCATCATACATGTTCCTCAGTATCATTGTTCCATGATTAACCCCTCATACCCTGCATTTTAAACATTTTTCTTGATATTTTTAGTTGCGTTTAGTTTTCTGTTTAGCTCAGAATTTCATGTTTAACTTAGTGTTTAGGTCAGTTTCTGTGTTTTACTTTTAAGAGGTTGTGTTTAGGTAAGCTTTGTCACATATTATGAGCCTGTTTGATACAGTTCTTGTGTTTGCCAAAGTTACTATCAAAGAGGAATGTTGGTGAGCTATAGGGCGTTGGCATCCTTCTTGTTACTAACAGTAATAACCACAAAATGGTTAGACATGAATGGGGACACCAGCCATAGAGAAACAGCGATACGAATTTCAACAAACACTGGTTTTGAAAAGGTTGTTTTGATTTTTTATTGATCCGTTTTGATCAGTACAGCTTCAGTCAAAACAAATGGACTCTTCATCTTTGGGTATAAACTTCAGAATAAAAATTTGTTTATTTAAATGAATGTTTAATGCGTGGGATGTGTAATAAACACAGAACGTGACGTGTGTTTGAATCGTTGGGTGTTTTACATAACTCATTGGAATGGCGTAGTCATATTTTGCGAGAGCCATTCCAACGAATTATGTAAAACACCCACCGATTCAAACACACATCGCGTTCTGTCTTTTTATTATTAACATTGCATTGTTATTATCAAGAAGGCATTACTTTGGCACTACAGATTGTTATGGTTTAGTGTGCAATACATATGTTTTTAACCCTTCACACAACGTAACGGTCAAAACCGGCCAGCGTTATTCTCAAATATCGCCAATTAATTTTCATTATTTTTTCATTTTTTGTCTCAAAAACATAGGTTATGACTCCTCATTGGAACGAGCTCGTTGAGCTCGTTCCAATGAGGGATCATAACCTATGTTTTTGAGACAAAAAATGAAAAAAATTAGTTATTCAAGGATCTTTTATACGCGGTTTGAAAAACGGGGCGTATTATAGTATGGCGTTGTCCATCCGTCTGTCCGTCCATCCGTCCGTTTAGTTTCCGAACAATAACTTTAGTATTTGTTTTCCGATCGGCTCCAAATTTGGTATGTGGTTTAATCACAACAAAATACAGGTCAAGTTCGAATATGGGGTCGGTCCGAACATTTTTTGCCTGAATTATGGCCCCTGTTGGACTTAGAATTTGTCAAATATTTGGTTTCCGGATGATAACTTTAGTATTTGTTTTCCGATCGGCTCCAAATTTGGTATGTGGTTTAATCACAACAAAATACAGGTCAAGTTCGAATATGGAGTCGGTCTGAACAATTTTTGCCTGAATTATGGCCCCTGTTGGACTTAAAATTCGTCAAATATTTGGTTTCCGGATGATAACTTTAGTATTTGTTTTCCGATCGGCTGCAAACTTGGTATGTGGTTTAATCAGAACAAAATACAGGTCAAGTTCGAATATAACCAAAGATAGGAAGCTTCAGAGTTTGTAATATATATATATCTATATAAATATGTTACAGTCAAACTGTGAAATCAAGAATTTTTTTTTGAAATTATTAAATTATTGAGTCCTTTTGTGAAGCTATTGTCCTTAATTTTTAGTCTTTTTCTCAAATGACTGAAAAATTTAGTCATTTCACAAAATCACTGATTTCAGAGTCTGACCGTAACATATATATATATGCCAGTATAAATTTCTCGCACTCTAAAAAAAATTGCAAATGTGTTAAAATGGTACAATTTGAACAGTTCACGGGCGTATGATGCAATGCCCAGCGGTGCTCTTGTTTGCAAGTGTCGTCTGCTTTTCATGCTAGGTAAAGGGTTAATAGGCAAACTTCATTGAAATGTCAAGGAGATTTTTAACAGTCAGTGGTAAATATAGAATAATCGGAAACTGTTGATTTTTAACTGCTGGTTGTAATAATCAGCTGATGCCCCATAATGGGCTGGTTCCGATTGCTGATTATTAGTTGATATTAAAATTTGTCAGGTTTATATTTATATCATTGTTACTATAATACTCCTCAGGTTTATATTTATATCATTGTTACTATAATATTCCCCAGGTTTATATTTATATCATTGTCACTATAATATTCCTCAGGTTTATATTTATATCATTGTTACTATAATATTCCCCAGGTTTATATTTATACCATTGTTACTATAATATTCCTCAGGTTTATATTTATATCACTGTTACTATAATATTCCCCAGGTTTATATTTATATCATTGTTACTATAATATTCCCCAGGTTTATATTTATATCATTGTTACTATAATATTCCTCAGGTTTATATTTATATCATTGTTACTATAATATTCCTCAGGTTTATATTTATATCATTGTTACTATATTATTCCTCAGGTTTTGAGGGAAATATTGGTGAATTGCTTGTCAGAGGACCATCCGTATTTAAGGAGTACTGGAATCGACCACAGGAAACTGAATCAGCATTTTGTGATGGGTGGTTCAAAACAGGTATGTCTTTAAGTCTGGGTTATCTCTCCTTTAACACACTCACCTGTAGACTGGGCACAAGGAATTTTAATTCAGAGCAATAAGTTTGGAAAAAATGCATCATAGGTGTTTCCGTTCAAAAATTCTACATTTCTCTTTTTATTAACCCCTAGCACCTTGGTAGTGGAAAAGAATTTTCCGATTTTTAACTTAACTTGACAAATTTAAGATAAGCAGGGACCGACCTGTGCGTATTTGGTTCTGAAACATCAGGACCTGGCTCTTAAATCTCAGAAATAGGCTTCTCAGTTGGCGCGTAACTTCTCAGATCATATTTTGATATTCTTTCGATGGATAATCGAGAGAGACACTCTTACATGTATTATATATATGATTATCATTTGTCATTGTTGTAGAGTGCTTAAGTTAATACTTCAAGTCTTAATTACCAAGCATTAATCTTCACTGTGGTTTCTGATCAAGTCTTGGCTGCCTAAATAGGCAGCCAAGACTTGATCAGAAACCACAGTGAAGATTAATGTTTGCTATAGTGTACTAAATGAAAATGATGAGAGCTATTACATACTTGCAGTGTGTGTTACAAACAGCAGTGTGACTCTGTAAATTGAAATCTGGCGCATGAATTGAAAAAATAGGCTCCGAGGCTAGAGCGTATTTTAAATAGTCCTGATCGGTCCCTGGATAAGCTATTGCCATCACATGTGCAGAAGTCTGCAAGTCTGTTCACATGTTCCTTGAGCACAGGCTACACCCCATAGTTCTTTTCTGATTGTCAGAAAATTTCATACGCAGGTTTGAGATCATGTCTAGATGAGAACGTCTCTTTTGGTCACGATCAATCAGCTGAGATGGCTGCCAGAGTTCCAAACCTGAAAAACTTTAGCACAGTCTACAGGTCATATTTATGAAGGAATTTCATTGTAACTTGGTAGGATGACTCTGTTTAATGTCTAGATAAGAGCGATCCCTTTTGGTCATGATCTGTTAACTGTGACAGCTGCCCAAGCCCGAAACACAAAAACTTTTAGCAGAGTCTACAGGTCATCTAATATATAAATGCGAATGTCTGTATCTATATCTCTATCTCTCTATCTATCTTTGTCCGGGTGAACTCCTCTGTTTCTCGACCGACCGATCTCAAATTTTGTACTCGGGAGTAATTCGTCCCTGCGAGTAACATAGGATGGGTGCTGTGCCTGTGCGGGGTGACCTTGACCTTGAAATTGATGACCTTGACCTTGAAATTGATGACCTTGACCTTTTATTTTGAAAATGGCTGGGCCGATCGGGCTAAAATTGCATATGTGCGGGTATATTGGCCCATCGATCATTTTCACTTTATCAGGGTGACCTTGACCTTGAAATTGGTGACCTTTACCTTTTATTTCAAAAACGGCTGGGCCGATCGGGCTAGAATTTCATATGTGCGGGTATATTGACCTATCGATCATTTTGACTTCTTCGGGTTGCCAGAGTGGGGTGACCTTGACCTTGAAATTGGTGACCTTAACCTTCTATTTCGAAAACGGCTGATATAACCATCTTCTCCAGTGCAACGCCGGGTATCACCCGCTAGTATTTAATATGGAGGAATTTCATTGTACCTTGGTAGGATGACTCCGTATGATGTCTAGATGATAACTTCCCCACTTGGTCATGATCTGTCAACCGTGACGACTGCCCGAGCCCAAAACCTGAAAACCTTTAGCTCAGTCTACAGGTCATATTTATGGAGGGATTTCATTGTAACTTGGTAGGTTGATGTCATATAATGTCTATATGAGAACGTCCCCTTTTGGATGCGATTGGTCAACTGTGACGGCTACAGAGGCCGGAAGTCAGAACACCTTTAGCACAGTCTACAGGTCGTATTTATGAAGGGATTTCATTGTAACTTGGTAGGATGTCTCCAGATAATATCTAGATGAGAATGTCCCCTTTTGGTCATAATTATTCAACCATGACGGCTGCCCTAGCCAAAACCTGAAAAGCTTTAGCACAGACTACATGTCATATTTATGAAGAGATTTCATTGTAACTTGGTAGGATGACTCCGTATTATATCTAGATGACATCCCCTTTTGGTTGGGATGGGTCAGCTGTGATGGCTACACAGGCCTGAAGCCCGAAAACCTTTTGCACAGTCTACAGGTTGTACTTATAAAAGGATTTCATTGTAACTTGATAGGTTGACTCGTTTTGGAATAATTTCACTGTAACTTGATAACATTGGTTGACATACATTACCTGTGAGGGCCACATTAACCCACCCCTCAGTTCTTTAGAACAGTCTACAACTCATATTATTTTTATTGAAAACATAGCATACAAGGAACAGAAATTAACATATCTCAATTTTTACAATTCTTGTTATATTTCATAATCCTTTCTTAAATATTAATCCTTTTCATAAAACACAACACACAGTCAGGTTAAGCTGCAGTATCATTGACACTTTCATTCTCCATTCACTCCGTTTTTCTCTTGTTTAATTATAAATTTAACCCTTTACCTCACACAGCGAGGAAAATGGCCAAGAAATTGACCAAGATAAGCCTATCACAACCTAAAATGTCTTACATATGTCACGATGAGCCAGTTCTAATGGTATCCATATTTATATGGTTTTATTGAAAAATTGTGAGAATTTTTAAAGAAAAATATGAAATTAAATTTTTTTTTTTAAAGGGTTAACCCTTTACCCAATGACTTGCCCGAATCCGTCCACGTAATATGCAAATTCAGCAGTTGAAAAAATATTTTTTGGAAAATTGCAACAAAACCATATCATGTGACCCCCTCATTGGAATGAGCTTGTCAAGCTTGTTCCAATTAGAGGTCACATGATATGGTTTTGTTGAAATTTTTTGAAAAATTTTCCTAGGTTCGAATCCCTCCTGCGGCAACCACGTCGTGTCCTTGGGCAAGACACTTCACCCCCATTGCCCACGTGGGGACACGATGACGCCGTGTACTAAGGTGTACTGCACGTCGATGGTACACATGTCTTCAACCAATCTAACCCTGCCTGTGCTGCGGTGTGGAGTTACGATGTTGGGGAGCTGGCAGCTGCTCGTCGTTGCTCGGTGGTTCTCTCCGGGTACTCCAGCTTCCTCCACCCGTAAAACTGTCACGGTCATGATTAGCCATTGTGCATAAATATGTGGCCTTAAACATCAAGAAATAAATAAATAATTTTGAAAAATTTGATAAAATGGTATTCAAAATAATAAATTTTGTTATTGTCTGCATTGGGTAATGGGTTAATCAATAATATCTTGTTTGATTGAGCTCACTGAGCTCTTTCAAGGTGTATTTGGTTATATTTATTTATGTATTGGTGTTTAAGGTCACATATTTCTGCACAATGGCTAACCATGACCGTGACAGTTTTACGGGTGGCGGAAGCCGGAGTACCCGGAGAGAACCCACGAGCACCGGCGAGCAACTGTCAGCTCCACAACATACTAACTCCAAACAAGCAGGGTTGGCATTGGTTGAGGACAGGTGCACCAACGACGTGAAGTACGCCCTAATACACACTGTCACCGTGCTCTCACGTGGGCAATGGGGGTAGAGCTGTAGGTTTTTAAATTTCTTGTTCAGTTTCGGTTTTGGTTTTTCAGGTGGAATAAAACCTCGGTTCGGTTCGGTTTTCGGTTTGTTCATGAGGACAAATAAAATTCAATAAAACTCATTCTTATGTCCGGAGTCATAACTGAATGGCAGTGAAATTGAGTGAAACTCAATGAATGCCCGAAATAAGCTATAATACATGAAGAATCAGGAAGGCCAATATAATAATTACCTAAATATACAGAACTTTTATTGTGCTTGGCCATTTTTCAAGGTTTGACACCTACACGCAACTTGAGGAAAGCTGCAAACACAACTAAACTGAAATGTCGGAAATTCACAGAATGTAGCCTTCCCAGAGTAGTGAGAGTACCCAGACACTGCCATTGGCAGTGTCTGGGTACTCTCACTACTCTGGGATGGCTACATTCTGTGAATTGCTGCAGCAAGAGAGTATTTAATAAAAAACGAAAAACCTTAGATTACGGGATGTCAACGGTTTCGGTTTCAGTTTTTAAAAAAAACTGAAAACATCGGTTCGGTTTCGGTTAACCTACAGCTCTAAATGGGGGTGAAGTGTCTTGCCCAAGGACACAATGCGGTTGCCGCAGGTGGGATTCGAACCGAGGACCTCTCGGCTTGCAGCCTGCACCTCTGCCAACTGAGCCACCACTCCCACATATATATTTGGTTAAATATGAGACTGCATTTTGAAAAATATTTGCTGCTGAAAAGTTTGCCATCAGAGTGAAACTATTTTGTATTACATGACAGCCTCATCTGGCCAGCACTAAATGCGAAAATCACCATTCAGATTTCATTATTATACCCCCTGCAAACAAAGCTTGGAGGGTATATAGGAATCACCCTGTTCGTCCATCCGTCCGTCCGTCCGTCTGTCTATCCTTATAAGCGCAACTCCTAAACCATTTGAAGAATTTTCATGAAACTTTACACAATAGAAGAACTCCATATGAAGATATGCATGAAGCAATATAATTCCGTTCTGACATTTCCAAGGGGAGATAATCTAACTTATACATTTCAATTGCTACATCATATGGTTGTGTCCTCGTAAGCGCAACAACTGAGGCACAGGGGGTATCACTTTGTGAGCTTGCTCACAGTACCTCTAGTTTTTAAACTGCATCTAAAATATGACTTACAGCCCTTCACTGGAATACGTGCATTGAGCTATAGAAGTGAGGGACCATAAGTTCAGTTTTGGAGGCAAAAATGGACTTTTTTGTCATTGAAGAAATTCTTGTCCAGAAGTTTATAAAAACTTTAAAAAAAAAAAAAAATATGTAAACAAATTCATAATGCTGTTTTTGGAAAAAACATCATCACAATAATTCCTTTAGTTTAGGCCTAAAAAAGTTAATCTGTTTCTCATTGTCCTTTTGGCTACGGCATGCTCTCTTTTCATAACCATTGCAGAGTTCTAAAAATAAAAATTAAATGGTTTATGTCTAATATTTTACCCAAGTTAATAAAATTGATAAATTTGTCCCTTGAGTGCAACAAGAACAAGGGCTGAAATACACCACCACCCATGCTGTCCTGGACTGTAGATTATGAGGCCTAAGACATAAAACAACCAAGAACATCAACTTTTGATGGCAAAGAAATAATTACAAAAAATAAAATACAAAACCAACCGCCCACCCGCCCGCCCCAATGTCCGCCCACCCGCCCTCCTACATGCAATTTTTACAAAGATGGCATGAGAAAGATAAAATCTAATTTATGAGGCCTTAATGCTACAAATATCGGTCAATAATGGAACTAGATTTCAGTGTTGTAGTTAGAATTTTTCTTTTTCTCCAATATCTACAGTAAAATGTCAGCCTTTGAGAACTTTCTTCTATCATTTCATCCACAGAACATTCATTTTTAGCTCAACTTTTGCGAAGCCAAATTTGAGGTATTGTCATGGCCTGTTGTCTATCTGTCCATCTGTCACGCCGTTCACATGGCTCGGGCTAAAGGCCGTATTTATGAACCGATCTTTACAAAACTTCTTGGGTACCTCTGTTATCACCGTGAGACAAGAACGAGTGTTTTGGGGTGCGGTCCGAAATTTAAGACAGCCGCAGGCTGCCATTTTGTACAAAATTAGGTGCAATCAGATTTTTTGCACAGAACTTCCATATGAAAGCTCTGATTTGAATAATTTTTTGTATGAATGTTTAGTACCATGGGATACATCACATATAATACAGGTTTTTTTCTTGTGCGTAAATTATGCAATTTAGACTAACTTTGATTTATTTAGTGTTACTTTTAGCACTGTAAGTGCAAATGCCAGTTCGGCTTGGGCTAGAGGCCGTATTTATGAACCGATTTTTCCAAAACTTCTTGGGTACCTTTGTTATCACCGTGAGATGAGAACGAGTGTTTTTGAGTCTGGTCCGAAATTCAAGACGGCCGCAGGCTGCCATTTTGTACAAAATTAGGTGCAATCAGATTTTTTGCACAGAACTTCCATATGAAAGCTCTGATTTGAATAATTTTTTGTATGAATGTCTAGTACCATGAGATACATCATATATAATACAGGTTTCTTTCTCATGCGTAAATTATGCAATTTAGACTAACTTTGATTTATTTAGTGTTACTTTCAGCTCTGTAAGTGCAAATGCCAATACGGCTCGGGCTAGAGGCCGTATTTATGAACCGATCTTTACAAAACTTCGTTGGTACCTTTGTTATCACCGTGGGATGAGAACGAGTGTTTTTTGGTCCGGTCCGAAATTCAAGATGGTCGCTGGCAGCCATTTTGTACAAAATTAGGTGCAATCAGATTTTTGTGCACGACTTCCATATGAAAGCGCTGATTTGAATAGCTTTTTGTGTGAATGTTTAGTACCATGGGATACATCACATATAATACGGGTTTTTTTCTTGTGCATAAATTATGCCCATTAGACTAACTTTGATCTATTTAATGTTACTTTCAGCACTGTAACTGCAAATGCCAATACGGCTCGGGCTGGAGGCCGTATTTATGAACTGATTGTTACAAAACTTCTTGGGTACCTTTGTTATTGCCGTGGGACGAGAACGAGTGGTTTTGGGTGCGGTCCGAAATTCAAGATGGCCACCAGCAGCCATTTTGTACTTTATTTAGTGCAATCAGTTCTTTGGAGAGAACTGCTGTATGAAAGTTCTGATTTGAATAAATTTTTGTATGAATGTTTAGAAACATGGAATACATCACATATAATACAGGTTTTTTTCTCGTGCAAAAATTATGCAGATTAGAGGAACTTTGATTTATTCAGTGCTACTTATACACAGTAAGTACACATGTCAATACGGCTCGGGCTAGAGTCTGTATTTATGAACCGATCCTCACAAAACATCTTGGGTACCTTTGTTATCACCATGGGATGAGAACGGGTGTTTCTGGGTGCGGTCCAAAATTTGAGATGGCTGCCAGTGTGCATTTTGTACCGAAATTAGGTCCAATCAGTTTTTTGTACACAACTTCTATATGGCTCAGGCTAGAACTGATCTTTACAAAACTTCTTGGGTACCTTTGTTATCGCCGTGGGACGAGAACAAGTGTTTTTGGGTGCAGTCCAAAATTCAAGAAGGCTGCCAGCAGCCATTTTATACCAAAATTAGTGCAATCAGTTTTGTGAACAGAACTTCTGTATGAAAGCTCTTGATTTGAATAAATTTTTGTAAGAATGTTTAGTAACCTGGAATACATGACGTATATTACGGGTTTTTTCTCGTGCAGAAATTATGCAAATTAGATGAACTTTGATTTATTCAGTGCTACTTATACAATGTAAGTGCACATGTCAATACGGCTCGGGCTAGAGGCTGTATTTATGAACCGATCTTCCCGAAACTTCTTGGGTACCTTTGTTATCACCTTGGGATGAGAACGAGTGTTTTTGAGTGCGGTCCGAAATTCAAGATGGCTTTCGGTGGCCATTTTGTACCAAAATTAGTGCAATCAGTTTTTTGTACACAACTTCTGTATGAAAGTTCTGATTTGAATAAATTTCTGTATGAATGTTTAGTAACATGGAATACATCACATATAATACGTATAATACGGGTTTTTTTCTGGAGCAGAAATTGTGCAAATTAGATGAACTTTGATTTATTCAATGCTACTTATACACAGAAAGTGCATGTGTCAATACGGCTTGGGCTAGAGGCTGTTTTTAATAACCGATCTTCACACAACTTCCTGGGTACCTTTGCTATCACCTTGGGATGAGAACGAGTGTTTCTGGGTGCGGTCCAAAATTCAAGATGGCTGCCAGTGGCCATTTTGTACCAAAATTAGGTCCAATCAGTTTTTGTACACAACTTCTATACGGCTCAAGCTAGAGGCCATATTTATGAACCGATCTTTACAAAACTTCTTGGGTACCTTTGTTATCACTGTGGGACGAGAACGAGTGTTTTGGTGTGCAGCCCGAAATTCATGATGGCCGCCAGCAGCCATTTTGTACCAAAATTAGTACAATCAGTTTTTTATAATACTTTACCTATACATTTGTTACAGGCTACGGTCAGCATTTATGAACAGACCAGTACAATACTTTATATGTACCTTTGTTATCAGGTCATTACCTAGATGTTTGTCATTGCTGTGTCAGTATAGGAGCCCAAATTTGAACTTAGTGCTTTTCAGGCAAATTTCTTAAAAAATCTTCTTCTCCAGATCCAGCAGGCAGAATCTTTTGATATTTGGTATGCAACATTGTGGGGTGGATCTGATTCTATTTTGTTCAAATCGGCTCCCTAGATTCATATTTGGGCTCACTATAGAAGCTCGAATTCGAACTTAGTGCATTTCAGGCAAATTTCTTCAAAAATCTTCTTCTCCAGATCCTGCAGGCAGAATCTTTTGATATTTGGTATGCAACATTGTGGGGTGGATCTGATTCCAGTTTGTTAAAATCGGCCACCTGGATTCATATTTGGGCTCACTATAGAAGCCCAAATTCGAACTTAGTGCATTTCAGGCAAATTTCTTTGAAAATCTTCTTCTCAAGATCCAGAAGGCAGAATCTTGTGATATTTGGTATGCAGCATCCTTCTGGTGAGGGGGGGGGGGGGGGGGGGGGGGACTCAAGTTTGTTCAAGCCATGTCCCTAGGTCCATATTTGGGCTCACTGTGGGAGCTTGAATTGTAACTTTGTTCGAAATGAGGAATTTTCTTAAAAAATCTTCTTCTTCAGATCCAGCAGTCGGAATGGTTTGATATGTGGTGAGTAGCATCCTTGGGAGGGAGGGGGGATTCAAGTGTGTTAAAGCCAAGTCCATGGGTCCATATTTGGGCTCCCTGTGGGAGCCCAAATTATAACTTAGTCAATATGAGGAATTTTTCTTTAAAAATCTTCTTCTTCAGATTCAGCAGTTGGAATGTTTTGATATTTGGCATGGAGCAACCTTAAGGGGCTGAGATTCAAGTTTGTGCAAGCCAAGTCCCTTGGTTCATATTTGGGCTCACTATGGGAGCCTGAATGACAACTTAGTTCAAAATGAGGAATTTTCTTAAAAAATCTTCAGATCCAGCAGATGAATGCTTTTGAATATTTTTTATGCAGCATCCTTAGGGGGGTAAGATTCAAGTTTGTTCAAGCCATGTCCCTAGGTCCATATTTGGGCTGATTGTGGGAGCTCGAATTGTAACTTGGTTCAAAATGAGGAATTTTCTTTAAAAATCTTCTTCTTCAGATCCAGCAGTCGGAATGTTTTGATATTTGGTGTGCAGAATCCTTAGGGGTGTGAGATTCAGGTTTGTTAAAGCCAAGTCCCTGGGTTCATATATGGGCTCCCTGTGGGAGCCCGAATTATGACTTAGTTCAATATGAGGAATATTCTTTAAAAATCTTTTTTTAGATCCACTGGTCAGAATATTTGGATATTTGGTTTCAGCTTTTCTTAGGAGGAGCAGATGCAACTTGTGGAAATCAATTCTCTGGGTTGATATTTAGGCTACCATGTCAGGAGAGCGCCCTCAGGCCCCCTGGGGCCTCTTGTTAATAAACTGAGTAACCGCTTGACTGGACTGGTTACGTGAAATAATTCATTCGAGGCAAGGGACTATATTGTAAAACACTTGTGCGCATTCGCACACTCGTGTTTGTACAACGTGCCTCACCTCTCATGAATTATTTCACGTAACCAGTCCAGTCAAATGATTACTCTCTATATACATGTACCTCATTCACTAACTCAGCTTAGCCACTTTATTTCTGCCATTTTTGTTTGTTTACCAATTAAGTCTTGAGCATACAATTTCCCGGTGAGCATGTACATGAAATTTATGAAAACATACAGGAGAATAACAGAAATACCAGAATGAATAAAATCTCGAATTATGAGATAATTTATTTACCGTTCATCTGGATATAATAAAGAGGACAGATTACCATACAGTGGAGCCCACTTAATCGGATATCTCTTAATTGTATATCCCTGTTAATTGAATATAATTTTCAAACACAAAACCATTTACCATATCTTCAGTACAAATTTGATCTGTTAATTGCATATGGGTTGTAGAGTAAACTCCTGTTAATTGTATATACATTTTTGTAATATGTCAAAAAAACTACTGTGACACGCTCCAAATTCCCCTTATTTATCAACCTTTTTGGCCTCACTACATCCAATACAGGCATTTATTCTATTATATCTTGTTTGACAAAACATTTTAAAACAGTGCTATCAAATAAGGTGATAAGACGCAACTGTTTGACAAACTGTTTGTAATTCCAGAGGAACAACTTTTTGGTTATCTGTTTTTTCATTTAGATGACCACCAGAGGAATGATAAAATCATTCCTCTCATATTTTATGGCCTGATTCCGTCATCAGTTTTGGTGGATGCTTGCCTTATGCACACGATTATCGCACAGTTGTAGTATTGTACTAACTCCATCACTTTTTGGAGACATACTCCCTGAATTCAAAAGGGCAAATCGTAATGTAAGATTTCAAGCTTAGTTCATTTTGATTTGAATATTGAATAGTTTGCTAGTGTTCAACCGATTACCAAAAATGGTCGTTGACCGATTACCAGTTATTTGAGCTCACAATCGGTTGATTCCGATGCCGATTCCGATTGTAATACCGTGCACTAGGACAAGTCGAGACTCGAAAGAACTACATTAAACTGAACATTTTTCGTTGTTAAACTTCGTTGACTGGGGTCGAAATAAAATTACCAGTTGCGCACACTTGGGCGGTAAACGTGGCTCTCAGAGCCACGTTTACGACCCAAGTGCGTGTGACTGGTAATTTTACTTCTGCCTGAGTCAATGGAGTGTAACCGTCACTTTTCCGGTATGAACTAGCGATTTTGCCTAGTTGTAAGCTTTGCATGTTGTTTAACTTGTATGTCCCGTAACAGGGCATCTAGAGAGATTAAGAATACCCATTGTGATTGTTTCTCAACTTTATTGAATGGTATCATTTTACATTAACAATTAAACAATTGCAGAAGAGAATAAAATGTGGTTAATGAATCATCTCAAAATGCTTGGCAACAATCGGTTGAACCGATATTCCAGGAGCCGTTGCCGTTGTCATCCGATTGCCCACAATTGGCCGATTGTGGTGGCCGGTTCCGATCATTGGTTGAACACAATAGTTTGCAGGACTCTATCTTGTTGGATTCAGCAATAAACAAAAGGGAAAGTAGTTGATCAAGATTAGAATTCAAGGCTATTTATTAATTTATTATTTACTGGTCTTTAAGGTCACATACTTATGCACGAATGGCTAATCATGACCGTGACAGTTTTACGTGTGGAGGAAGCTGGAGTGCCCAGAGAGAACCACCGAGCAATGATGAGCAGCTGCCAGCTCCCCAACATCGTAACTCTGCACTGCAGCACAGGCAGGGTTAGATTGTTTGAAGACATGCACACCATCGATGTGCAGTACGCCTTAGTACACAGCATCATCGTACTCCCATGTGAACGATTGGGGTTAAGTGCCTTGCCCAAGGACACAGCGTGAGAGTCAGAATCGATCGCTAAGATGGTCACCCATCCGAGGATTAACCGGGCTCGACGTTGCTTTACTTTCGGTGATCTGACAAAAACCGGTTACCGCAACGCCACCGCGCCCCCATAGTATCCAAGGCACAAACGTGGGAGAATATGAGAGGGTTCTCCACTTTTCTGATCGCAGGGATCATCCCGAATTGCCCCAATGTTGCAGCCACACTTCTCTTTCTGAACTTAATTGGATATCAGTCATATATCATTCTGAAAGTGATTCTTTGCTGTATAACAGATAAGTTTGAGAGTTAGAGATAATTCAGGTGTTGTTTAATTAGATTTATTTTCTGCTAAACAATAGATTATCGAAGAAATTGCGGAAATATAGAAATTGTATCCCCCACTGTGAAGATATAGAAATTTTCACTTTCACGCTATCAGTCAAAATGGTGGCTTTCAAAGCATCACTTCAATATGAAAACGAGTCAAATTATCACTGTAAATGACCAATTTGTTTTAGAAATGTACAGTAGAACCTGTCTTGAGAGACCGCCCTTTGGGTCACACAAAAGTGGTCTCTCAAGACAGGTGGTCTCTCATAACAGGCTCAAGGTTTTCTCAAGTCAGTGAAAAACCAACCACAAAATTCAGAAATGGAGAAGAATGGATTTTTGTAATTACTTTGTAGTTGTTCTTTTTTATGAAGTTTTTGTAACAAATTGAAATGGACTGTTATAAAAATTATAAAAATAAATTAGTGTTGAAAATCTTCATTTTTATAATTTTTATAACAGTCCATTTCAATTTGTTACAAAAAGATTTTCAACACAAATTTATTTTTATTCCTATCTGTCGCATTTCAGGTATGTATGAAATTGTTTATTCAGCAATAATCCTAATCTTTTCACAGGGGTCTTATCAAAACATCTCAATCTGTAATGAATTAGCAATTGAAACCCAATTAAGAGCTTTTAATACTTTTAATTATGTTAGTGTAACCACAATGGATTTTCCAATTCCAGAACAGGTAAACAGTTTTTGTCATGGTTTCAGTCTTCAAAGGGGTGGTCTCTCAAGACAGGTCAATTATGGCATAAAAATACAAGTTGGTACCAGGTCACAGTGGTCTCTCAAGACAGGTGGTCTCTCAAGACAGGTGGTCTCCCATAGCAGGTCCATTATAGAGTAAAACCAATCGGTGCCTGGCAGATGAGGTCTCTCAAGACAGTGGTCTCTCAAGACAGGTTTTACTGTACCATTAATATAGTGAAAAGAAAATCTGGAGTTTTTGAGTGGATACCAATCATTTCCAGCAACAATTCAACACATATTCACCGTGAATTGATGCATGAAACCCGCTAGTCCAAACATGGCCTGAAAGTCTGTAATATAAGTTTTTGGTTTGGTACGTCCTTTTAAAGAACATACCAAACTAAAAAACTTATATTATGGACTTTAAGGCCATGTTTGGACTAGAAATCCCCCAGCTGAATCAGATTTCAAGATGCTTCTTGTTCCGAGAATCGATCAAATCACTTCCGCTAATGGTATTGGTTATCAGAATTACAATCAGAACAGATCCGTGTGGGGGAGAAGGGGGCAGCTTTCTCCACAAGTTAAACCCAAGGCACGAAATAAGTGGTGGGACAAGGACAATAACTGATACCAAACTTACTTTGGCCTACACACTTTGAAATCCATAGGACATTTTGACCGATGCAAAATTCTGCTCAATTTTACAATGTCAGTTTAAAAAACACCAGTAATTCAGTATAAACTTAAATTCCATTGTAAATTAACAAGTCATTTCCTCATTTAGTAGTCACCATATGTCATTTTACAATGTGTAAAGCAATATGTTGAAAATGACCTGCACTTAATTAAAATCACCTGTACTAACTACTTGGGGCAGGACATCTTGGCCTGCGCTGGAAAAAAATATATATCGAGCATTGGTTACACCCATGATCTTCTTGAGTGTGGTATAAATGTCAAGTCCTTGTTCTGGTATTACTATTTAACCCTTAGGTTGTCAACAATTTGATGGAATCCTAGGGTGCGGGGTGGCTCAGTTGGTAGAGGTGCAGGTCGCAAACCGAGAGGTCTTCGGTTCAAATCTCACCTGCGGCAACCGTGTTGTGTCCTTGGGCAAGACACTTCACTCCCATTGCCCATGTGGGGGCACAGTGGCATTGTGTACTAAGGCGTACTGCACCTGTCTTCAACCAGTGCTAAACCTGCTTTTGTGGAGTTGGTATGTTGGGGAGCTGACAGTTGCTTGCCATTGCATGGCATTTCTCTCCAGGTACTCCGCCTTCCTCCCCCCGTAAAACTGTTGTGATCATGATTAGCCATTATGCAGAACTATGTGACCTTAAACACCAATAAATAAATAATAAATAGTGGCACCCCCACCAGGCCGTAATCTTTAAATCAAGTGGATTGACACTGATTTACAGTTCAGTCTTGGCTGCCTGCTCTAGAAATCACAGCCAGTAAAATCTAATGACATATCATCGTTATTGAACTGTATAGAGCACCTGTTTTGAGGGATAAAACTTGATCAAAGTTGGAACATTATCTTTCGCGGTGGCGTTGTGGTAACTGGTTCTTGTCAGATCACCGAAGTTAAGCAACATCGAGCCCGGTTAATCCTCGGATGGGTGACCGTCTGAGCGATAGATTTGGACTCTTGCATTTAATTCCGATTGTCTACATGTGGGCACGATCATGCCATGTACTAAGGCGTACTGCATGTCTTCAACCAATCTAACCCTGTCTGTGGTACTGTGCAGAGTTACGATGTTGGGGAGCTAGCAGCTTCTCGTCGTTGCTCGGTGGTTCTCTCCAGCTTCCTCCACCCGTAAGACTGTCCGGTCATGATTAGCCATTGTGCATAAGTATGTGACCTGAAACACCAATAAATAAATAAATAATAAATAATCTTTAAGAGTTTAAATTTGATGACAGATTTGATGGATCACTTCATCAGTTAATGAAGGTGTTTCTATTGTTGCAGGTGATACAGCTGTTTATGAGAATGGAGTTTATAAAATACGAGGTCGTACATCAGTTGACATCATAAAGAGTGGAGGTTACAAAATTAGTGCTTTAGATATAGAGAATTCTCTACTTACACATCCTTTCATATTGGAATGTACTGTTATTGGATTACCTGACATTACATGGGGACAGAAAGTTGCTGCCATTATTGTTCTAAAGCCTGGCTGTTCTCTTGAACTGAAGGAGCTTAAAGTCTTTCTAGAGGAGAAACTAGCACCGTATCAAATTCCATCAGTCTTGAAGTGCTTGTGTGAATTGCCGAAAAATAGCATGGGAAAACTTAACAAGAAACGTCTAGCTACAGAATTATTTCCAGAATATTTCAAAAGTTTTTTGACTCGTTGATATTTTCTAACACTATTTTTTATACACCAAAGTAACAATGTATTTCAACAAAGTTTTTACCCTTTGAAAACCTAGTGGTATCTTCCATGTCAGTTCAATAGCAACAGTTGGAAGAGTCCATATTTTTTATTTGGGGTTAGACCAATTAATATTTTCAACGTGCAGCCTTGAGGCTGCACGTTGAAAATATTGATTAGTCTACACCACACATTTACCTTGTAGCCATACATTGTACCACTTAATGACATTCAAGTTTGTTCAAACAAAGTTCGTAAAGCAATATTTGGCTTTGTAATGGGAGGGGTAAGATTTTTTGGCCCCACCCAAAACTTCTATTTTCTGAACTGATGGTCCAATTTGAACAAAATTTGGTATGTGGTATTATTGGGTCATAAGTACTTGAGTCATGCAAAAAAAAAATTCCTGCATCCCCATGGGAACACCAGGAGCTAAAAATAGAAATAATTTCAAACGCCCATATATCCCAAACCACACGGACCAGAGAACTGTTATTTGGTATGAAGCATCCTTAGGACCAGTAGAATTGAATGGTAAAAAAGAATTGCCATCAGTAATGTTAGGGTGTTCTGTACAGGGCATCGAAAAAATGCTGAGTCAGCATATTTGCAAATTTTTTTACAAATCTTTTCTCCAGAACCAATAGTCAGAATCTTTTGATATTCAGTATACAGCATCCACAGCGGGGTCAGATACAAGTTTATTAAAATAAGGCCTATTGGTTCATATTTGGGTTCAATACAGGAGCTTGAATTTTTAACTTAGGGTAATATGGGGAATATTCTTTAAAAATCTTCTTCAGAACCACCAGTCAGAATCTTTTAATGTTTGGTATACATCATTGTTATGAGGGTCAGATTCAAGATTGTTCAAACCAAGTCTCTAGGTTAATATTTGGGCTTCCAAATTTGGAAGCCCAAATTTTAACTCCGTTCAATATGGGGGATAATTTTTAAAAATCTTCTTCTTCAGATCCACCAGTCAGAATGCTTTCATTTTAAGCTTAACTTGACAAAGTCAAGATAAGCTATTGCCTTCACGCTTGCGGAAGTCTGTTAGTCTGTGAGTCTGTTCACATTTTCCTTTAGCACAGGCTACACCCCGCAGTTCTTGACTGATCGTCACGAAATTTCATATGCAGGTTTGGGGTCATGTCTAGATGAGAACGTTCCCTTTTGGTCGCAATCGGTTAACCGGTATGGTTGCCCGAGCCCAAACCCGAAAAACATTAGCACAGTTTACAGGTCGTATTTATGAATGGATTTCATTGTAACTTGGTAGGATGCCTCTGTATAATGCCTAGATGAGAACGTCTTCTTTTGGGCATGATCTGTCAACCGTGATGGCTGCCCAAGCCTGAAACCCAAAAACTTTTAGCACAGTCTGCAGGTCATGTTTAATATGGAGGGATTTCATTGTGACTTGGTAGGATGACTCCTTATGATGTCTAGATGAGAATTTCTCCATTTGGGCATGATCTGTCAGCCGTGACAACTGCCCGAGCCCACAACCCAAAAACCTTTAGCACAGTCTACAGGTCATATTTATTGAGGAATTTCATTGTAACTTGGTGGGTAGACTTCATATAATGTCTAGATGAGAAAGTCCCCTTTTGGACGTGATTGGGCAACTGTGGCGGCTACAGGGGCCCGAAGCCCGAAAACCTTTAGCACAGTCTACAGGTCATATTTATAGAGGGATTTCATTGTAACTTCGTAGGATGGCTCCAAATAATGTCTAGATGAGAACATCCCATTTTGATCGCGATCATTCAGCCTTGATGGCTGCCTGAGCCCAAACCCCCAAAACCTTTAGCATAGTCTATAGGTCATATTTATGGAAGGACTTCATTGTAACCTGTTGGGTTGACTCCATATAATGCCAAGATGATGACATTCCCTTTTGGTCATGAATGGTCAACTGTAACGGCTACAGGTGCCTGAAACCCGAAAACCTTGAGCACAGTCTACAGGTCATATTTATGAAGGGATTTCATTTTAACTTCGTAGGATCACTCCAGATGATGCCCAGATGAGAATGTCCCCTTTTGGTTGCGATCATTCAACCATGATGGCTGCTCGAGCCCAAAACCCAAAAATCTTTAACACAATCTACAGGTCATATTTATGAAGGGATTTCATTGTAACTTGGTAGGTTGACTTCATATAATGTCTAGATGAGAACATCCCCTTTTGGTCGCGATCATTCTGCCTTAATGGCTGCCCGAGCCCAAAGACCTTTAGCATAGCCTATAGGTCATATTTGTGGAAGGATTTCATTGTAACTTGTTAGGTTGACTCCATATATTGCCTAGATGATGACATCTCCTTTTGGTCATTATTGGTCAATTGTGATGGCTACGGGTGCCTGAAGCCCGAAAATCTTGAGCACAGTCTACAGGTCATATTTATGAATGGATTTCATTGTAACTTAGTAGGATCACTCCAGATTATGCCCAGGTGAGAATGTCCCCTTTTGGTTGCAATCAATCAACCATGATGGCTGCCCGAGCCCGAAGCCTGAATACCTTTAGCACAGTCTATAGGTCATATTTATGAAGGGATTTCATTGTAACTTGGTTGGTTTGACTTCATATAATGTTTAGATGAGAACATCCCCTTTTGGACACGATTGGGCAGCTGTGACAGCTACAGGGGCCCGGAGCCCGAAAACCTTTAGAACAGTCTACAGGTCATAATTATGAAGGGATTTCATTGTAGCTTGGTAGGATGACTCCAAATAATGTCTAGATGAGAAAGCCCCCTTTTGGTCGCAATCATTCATTCAACCATGATGGCTGCCCGAGCCCAAAACCCGAAAACCTTTAACACAGTCTACAGGTCATATTTATGAAGGGATTTCATTGTAACTTGGATCACTCCAGATGATGCCCAGATGAGAATGTCCCCTTTTGGTTGCGATCATTCAACCATGATGGCTGCCCGAGCCCAAAACCCGAAAACCTTTAACACAGTCTACAGGTCATATTTATGAGGGATTTCATTGTAACTTGGTAGGTTGACTTCATATAATGTCTAGATGAGAACATCCCCTTTTGGTCGCGATCATTCTGCCTTGATGGCTGCCCAAGCCCAAAAACCTTTAGCATAGTCTATAGGTCGTATTTATGGAAGGATTTCATTGTAACTTGTTAGGTTGACTCCATATAATGCCTAGATGATGACATCCCCTTTTGGTCGTGATTGGTCAACTGTGATGGCTACAGGTGCCCGAAGCCCGAACATCTTGAGCACAGTCTACAGGTCATATTTATGACAGGATTTCATTGTAACTTCATGAGAACAGCCCCTTTTGGACACCTTTAGGCAACTGTGACGGCTACAGGGGCCTGAAGCCTGAAAACCTTTAGAACAGTCTACAGGTCATAATTATGAAGGGATTTCATTGTACCTTGGTAAGATGACTCCAAATAATGTCTAGATGAGAACGTCCCCTTTTGGTCGCGATCATTCAGCCTTGATGGCTGCCCGAGCCCAAAACCCCAAAACCTTTAGCATAGTCTATAGGTCATATTTATGGAAGGATTTCATTGTAACCTGTTAGTTTGACTCCATATAATGCCTTGATGATGACATCCCCTTTTGGTCATGATTGGTCAACTGTGTCGGCTTAAGGAGCCCGAAGCCCAAAAACCTTTAGAACAGTCTACAGCCATATTAATGAAGGGATTTCAATGTAACTTGATAGGATGACTCGTTTTGGAATAATTTCACTGTAACTTCGTATCTTTCGTTGATATACGTTAACTGCGAGGGCCACATACATTAACTGTGAGGTCATATTAACCCACCCCTCAGCTCTTTAGTACAGTGTACACCTCATATTATTTTTATCAAAAACATAACATACAGGGAACAGAAATGAACATATTCCCAATTATCACAATTCTTGTCTTATTTCATAATTGCTTCATAAACATTGAACATTATCCTTTTCATCAAACACAACACATAAGTTAAGCTACAGTGTCATTGACACTTTCATTGGTATACAACATTTCTAGGGGGGTCAGATTCAAGTTTGTTCAAATTGGGTCCCTAGGTATTTATTTGGGCCTGCTATGGTTGCCCAAATTTTAACATAGTGCAATATGAGGAAATTTCTTTGAAAATCTTCTTCTTCAGATCCACCAGTCAAAATGCTTTCATATTTGGTATATAGCATTCATTACCCTCTAGAGATGTGTAACTAAGATGAATCATCCACAGCGGTTGTCAAGGGGCTTCATAGGGGAACTCCACATTTTACATTATGGTTAACCCTTTACCTGACATGAAAAGCAGACGACACTTGCCAAAAAAATTCTTGAATAACTGATTTTTTTCATTTTTTGTCTCAAAAACATAGGTTATGACCCCTCATTGGAACGAGCTCAACGAGCTCGATCCAATGAGGGGTCATAACTTATGTTTTTGAGACAAAACATGAAAAAATCATGAAAATTTATTGGCGATTTTTGAGAATAGCGCTGGCCGGTTTTGGCCGTTACGTTGGGTAAAGGGTTAACTGAAGAAAAGGTATGATGCCCGGATTATTTTTGTCACTCCTAAGGGCTCAAGGATTGACAGTGTATCCTATGGAGATGGATTGCTTAATGTAGACTCATTCTTGGACTCTGTTTATATCATGTTCTGCTTTTAGGTTGGCACTTCAGGCCCCGTGGGGCCTCTTGTTTACAGTCAATTTTACTTAATATTCACAGCTTAAAGTTTCAGATTAAAGTTTTGCTTTTCAAGGTTGCACCTTATATTCTTCAACACTATGTTACAACATCATTGTTTATCATTTGGGGCAAGGCCTACTGACACTGTATACAGTGGTTTCAATTAATATTTGCACTAATTTAACCCTTTTCAAAATGTTTTTCGAATTCAGTTTCTTTAAATTTGAAATTGGGCTTGTAACACATATTTTGTCACTTGTTGTTTTTGCATTTACAGACATGATTTCTTTTACCTGTATGCAGTTTTTTTTTTCTCATTACCTGAGCTTCACATTTTGAAATATCAAGAAATGCCTTCTGCAGCATACTTCTGTTGTTTTACAAAAAGTAATACAGATTGGAAGGAAATGGGAGTGATGGACTTCGATGCTGTCTCCAAACCTTTGGGGGACATTGGTAGAATCAATCCATCCAATTATTTCATGTTCCCTAATTTCGGGCATGGGCCTGATGTTGTCATTCTTACTTTGAAATTACCATTGTTTGTTCAGTGTTTCCTCTCTCCCTTTCCTTGATTCTCCCCTTGCTATTCTCCCATGCTTTTGGCATAATTTTTGTGTTTTCTTTTTAACTAAAATTTCTTGGGAGTTTTGGCTTGGTAACAGAATGATTATTCTGTTTTTCCCCATGGTTACGTCCTCACGTTAGGGTGGTTAGACGTTTTGGTCATGCATCTACCATCCGATGTACTGCAGTTTCTTCTCTGGAAGTCTCTGTTTTACATCGGATAGTGTTTAAATTGGTAACTGATTTTGGGCCATGTTTACAGTGCCTGGAGTCTTGTTTCCGGTTTTTGTACACTTTTGTTTACGTTGACAACGGTTACTTCTGATAGTGATTACTTGTCTTCTGTTTTGTTCTGCTCATAGCCAGATACATTAATATTATCCGTAAGTGTTACATTAATTTTTAAATATGTTTTAAAATTTTTGTCCACACTTGGGCTTTTTTGGAATCCATTTGGGCTCATCGTTCCCATTTAGAACTTGGGCTCTCCTGAAATTTAAAAAAAAAATTTTTCTTTTGAATTATTTTTTCGGAATGTTATAATGGATTATATTATATCATGTATCTTTGTTTTCAAGGGTTAGTGCGAGTACTATGACTATTTATATTCTTTCATGGTGAAAGAATATTGTTCAAATTGTAATTCGAGGAAGTCTTCCTCTGATTCTCATGTTCATTGTGTTTCATGTAGTCAGTGTACTCGCACTAATTCTTGCTCTGTGTGTGCCAATTGGGATGATAAATGTTGGAGATGTGTGTCACAGTATATTGTTAGCATTGAGAGGTCCATGCCGGTCCTCTCTCCGCAAGGTCACTCTAGTTTTTCAGTCTCTTTTTCAGAGGAACAAGAACAGGTTGATGTTTCCGTGATGTATTCAAAAAGTGAGCCTCCGTCGTCGCAGTCTAACAAACAGCTAGCAGCTAAAGTGCTCATGGAAATACAACAATTGCCTAAGAGGTCCCAAGTAGGATCGACGGCATTGTCGCCCAGTGAAGCAATCATTGATGAAATGGTTGTGATGCCGGGTTCGTCTGTTGCGGTCCAGGAAAGGAGATCAGATGATGCGAGCACTATAAACATTGAATGTGCACACCCATCGACCAGGTCACGCCATCCGGTAGCCAGGGATACGAGGCCTTTACAGTCAGGATGTTCACATAAGAGAAGTATGCAGGATTCAACGTCCCACAAGCTTCCAGCGGCTAAGTCACGAAAGACCGCGGCTCCACAGGCCTCTATGACGGACGTGCTATCACAGATAGCTCAACTCATCGCAGCATCCCAGCAGCTGTCAGAAACTTTTTAGGATCAGGAATTGTCTGAGGAAGCTGGATCGGTTTGCTCCCCTGCAGAGTCAGAAAGGGACGACCGAGATTACCAGGTGGTCCAGCCAGATGGCGAAAGGGATTCAGTGGAGCTGGAATTTTCCCTTTCTGAACAACATAAGGTAGCCGTAGATTTCATCCAGCAATACCTTCCTGATGTTGTTCCTCCTGACCAAAATGCTGTGTTGCCAGATTAGAGACTGATAGCGTCACTGGACACAGATTTCTTCGGATGGATTAGAGACATGGCACCTTAGTTTCCGACTCAGTCCAGAAATGTCACCAGGACATTTGAACTTTTGAATGACGCTATATTCAAACTAGCCTCTAAGACGGGCAAGTCCGGTTTCTTATCTTTCAGTGCTCTACAGCTGCCTTTCATCAATTCAAGGAATAAGTTTGAAACGGCAGGACAGGGCGTTCCGAGAGTTCCTCTGCATCTGGACGACCAGGCTGAAGACCTAGAATTGTCTTTGCCATCCAGTATGTTGGAAACGACAATCTCGTCTAACAGGATCAGCTTAGACGCATTATCGTACGCCGATCACCTTACCAGAGTGTTATCATTACATCTCGAAGGAAAAGAATTCCAGGATGTACAAACTTCCTTAAGAGTTCTTTCGAGGGCCATAGCATACTCTATGTATAACTCCACCCTTTCAGTGGCAAATCTGGAGTTAGTTAGACCTGATGCTGTCCTGGCTGCATCCACTAGAGTGGATCGTAAGGTGAAAACTATCTTCTAGTCGCTCCGGTCTCTGGAGAGCTTCTCTTTGACGGCAAGCTTTCCATAATCTATGATCAGATTACTAAGAAAGCGTCAGACTCTCTGCTGTTTAAATCCGCTTCTAAAAAGTCGAATTCAGCGGAGAAGAGTAAGATAAGCACTTCTGGGTCGAGTAGGTCCAAGGGAAGTTCCTATAGACGTTCTAAAAAGTCCTCTAGGTCTTACTCCAGAGACCGTCAAGGTAGCGATTCAGGTAGGGGTCGTAATACTGGCCGAGACAACCGGTAAGACGCCTCTAGATCGACGGGGCGAGGTGCGGGTCATGGAGGACATGGTTTCTCCTCTTGCAAGCCTTGTAGATCCAGAAGGTGATGGTGTAACCTCTATCGTGTTCCGGTGGGCGGAAGGCTGTCGAGTTTTTTAACCAACTGGTTGTTGATTACGGACGACCCTTGGGTTCGAGGGGTGATTTCAGAAGGGCTAAAACTGTCCTTCAAAAGAAAACCCCTGCTAACTCGAAGTCCACGAACTCGAAGTCAGCTTCGTCAAATCCTCAGAAGAGAGATTCGCGTCTATCAGAAGTCCAATCTCTTCTGGAGAAGAACGCGATAGAGGTCGTAAAAACCAGGTTTCTACAGCCATCTGTTGTTTCGTCCAGTCATAGATCTGAGCTGGATAAACAAGCTGATCGTGGTTCCAAAATTTTATATGGAGACCATTCGATCGGTCAGAGCGAGCATTCGAGTGAACGACTATGCTGCGAGCATCGATCTCAAAGATGCATACTTTCACGTCATGGTACATCCGGCGTTCAGAAATTATCTTCGCTTCACTATCCTAGGAGTCGTTTATCAGTTCTGAGCAATGTGCTTCGGTCTGAATCTAGCACCCTGGGCTTTCACTCGAATAATGAACTCGGTAATGACTCATTTCCGAGCTCATTCGTCTGCGGTAACGTCGGCCTACCTGAACAACATTCTTCAGAGGTATGGCAATGAGTTAACGCTTCAGAACGATGTTCAGAATCTGCTTCAACTGCTCCCACGTCTCGGTTTCATAGTAAACGAGAAGAAATCGGATCTGGTGCCGTCCAAGTCATTCACCCACCTGGGAATGAGCTTCGAGACGCACAACAATCTCGTCCGTCTGCCGTTAACCAGAGCAAAATTAATCAGTTGGTACGCTCGCTTTTGTCTTCACTCAGACTCAGTAAAAGCGAAAGAATTCATGCGACTGATAGGTACTGATAGCCGCCGCAGATCTTATTCCGATGGGGTGGCTATATACTCGGCCACTCCAAATATTTCTGACTCAGAATTGGAGTGTGAAGATTCATTCGCTCGAAACGAACATCGTCTTGTCAAATCAAGTGAAACAAGAGATTCAGACTTGGGCAGATATTCAGTGGTTAGCTCAGGGAGCTCACTGCAATCGGCAGATCCAAGTTTTACGATTATGACGGATGCCAGTCAAACAGGTTGGGGTGCAACATTGAGCCCAACAGATTCAAAGTGCCAGGGTCTTTGGGATCCGCAGTTCCTAAACAAGCACATAAACATCAAATAGATGATGTCAATTTGGCTTGCGCTACGTCATTGGATGAACATTATTCAGAATTCACATGTGCAAATTTTGTCCGAGAATTCGACGGGAGTAGCGTATATTCGGAACCAGGGAGGCACTCATTCCATTCTATTATTCAACTTAACGGAAAGAATCCTTCTGTTTGTCCTAGAGCATCAAGTTCTCCTATCAGTCTGCCATATTCCGGGTCATCTGAACGTTTTGGCAGACTCCCTTTCTCGGAGGGGTCGCATGTTGCCGTCAGAATGGACTCTCAACAAACGAGTATTCAATCAGATTTGCTACCAATTAGAGCATCCTATGATAGACTTATTTGCGACGCATCTCAACAATCAGTTGCAGACGTATGTGTTGCTGTGCCCAGATCCTTGAGCGTTTGCAGTAGACGCTCTTTCAATCTCTTAGTACGGAATGATAGGATACGCGTATCCTCCAGCGCCGTTGATTCAGCAGATATTGCTCAAGATAAAGCAATCTCACTGCAAAATTCTGTTGGTAGCATCTCTGTCACCCCAGAGACCATGGTTGTCTGTTGTGGGACATGCCGCAGAAGCTTCCTCCACACGAGGATCTTCTTTCACAGGGGAAATCGTGCACACTGCTTCACAACCCGCAAGGTCTCAACCTTCACATATTTCCGTTGTGCGGTCCGTCTTGCATGGCAAGCATTTTACAGGACATGCAGTGGACGCAATTTCTAACTGCAGGAGGACCTCCTCTTCACTAAATTATGCTGCTAAGTGGAAGGTTTTCTCACGGTGGTGTAGGGATCATTCTGTTGATATTTATGATCCCTCCATTTCAGACATTGCTAATTTTCTAGTCTACCTGTTTGATGAGATCAAACTGCAGCCTGTTACCACTAAGGGTTATAGGTCTGTGCTATCTGATATCTATGCACATCATGATAGCTTACAGATTAGATCTAATGTCTCTTTATCTAAGTTAGTGAAAAACTTTTCGATAAATAGACCTAGAACCCTTAGATTAATTCCTAAGTGGAATTTAGGTTGGGTTCTTCTGAAGCTAAAAGAAGCACCATTTGAGCCGCTTGATACAGTGGACTTCAAATTCTTATCTTATAAGACAGCTTTTCTCTTAGCCTTCTCTTCAGCTAAAAGAGTTAGTGAGCTTCATGCACTATCTGTTGATGATTCTCACTATCATAGTGTTGGTAATACTATTACTTTGACTACTAATGTTGGATTTTTGGCTAAGAATCAGGCTCCTAATAAGTAACATGAAACTATTGTTATTAAGGCTCTTCCATCTTCAGACAGGCATAGGCCTTTGCTCTGTCCTGTTAGAGCTATACGTATTTATAAACGTAGATCTGACTTAGGAAGGTACGTAAGCGTTTCTTTCTGTCTCAGCTGCCGAATAGAAGGGACATTACGGTCCATTCTATTGCAAGGTGGATTCAATTAACTATCTGTACTGCTTATGAAAAATTATCTTCAACTCAGCAGTCTGTGCTTAAGATTTCGGCGCATGGCATAAGAGCGCTATTTACATCTTGGGCTTATGCTAATAGTGTTGCTATTACCGATTTTATGAAGTCTATCTTAGAAATATTGAGTCCATTTCTGGAGACCTGCATTGTTTGGGTCTGTTATTTGTTGCTCAGAATGTCGTCCACTAAACAGTTGCAACTGTAGTTATGCAGGCTTTCCGTTCCGGCAGTGACTCTGTCCTGCTGCCCTCTTTGCTCTGGGGTATTTAGCCCAGGGCAAGGGGAAGGGGGGAGGGGTTGGTGTTCTCTTATATCACCTGCTTTATAGTGAAAAGCAAGGGAGTACCTCCTCTGGAGTCGGTAATACCGAGTCGGTGCCGGGATGGTTTTAAAGTGTAAAGCTAATGTTTAACTCATTCGTGTAATATTTTTTAAAGTGTAGCTCGGTGTGAAGCATTTGTATATGTCACATGTCATACGAGCGTTAATATACAATCCTCGGACACTTTAAATGAGTATAAAGAGTCTCATTCTCTGGACTATCTTTATTTATTGTGCTCAATTACGGAATGGTTTTGTGTCTTTCTTTTTTGATACAAATAAGAAAGATACATGTAAAGCCGGTTTCTCCTTTTCTCCTTGAGGGGATAATTCTGTTTACTTGTAATTGAGCCTATTGGATTTTCCTTTATGTCCTAGGCCCTCCAGCCTTTTTTCTATTCGGCTATGTCTGGGTAATTGGTACGTATAAAAATGTTAAAAAATTTATAGTAATTTATAGCGCGTGCAAAAGCAGCCCGAAGGGCTGCTTTGAAGCAAGCCTAATAGACAACGTGTACGTGAAATTGGAAAAACCAAGGAATGCTATGCCATCCAATCAAAACCGGAAACCGGAAGTAAAAACATGGGGAACCCCTGCTCTCATTTTCAGAAGCGAACAAATCGAATGACGCCCCCTAAAAAGCGAACGGTGTAATGCGATATTTCTCCTTAGATCATTCCATGCAGACTGTGAATAATTTATTGAACATGCTTTTCAAAATTAAAGTTTTTCCAAACAAACTGTCATTTGCTTTGCTGACTAAATGACAGAAATTGTCGAAAAGCTAAATGTTCCCATATATGCACATTGGATTTCATCATCTGCTGGCTGGCTGTTGGGATCCCACTGTTGTTCAATTCTGCGGAGTATTCTGTCACGTGAGTTATCTGTTTTGCATTTGCAAGTGCAAAATGCTGTTCACTTCAAACCAACACTGCGTGTTATTGGAACAAAGTTACCAAATGAAAAGCATCAACAACACGTCCGTTTGTTGTAACTTAAAAGTACGCACAGGTTGGATTGTGGCAAAGGTCGTTTTCATTCAGTTATTATGAACCTAAGATGTCGAATTGACATACTGTCTGACAAACGTCCACGAATTACCATTTCCAAAACAGAAGTTCCGTTCCACAATGTATGCACCCCAGCGAAACAAAAACAATAAATTTTCGACAATACGTTTCGAGGCCAATTTTCAAGCGAAGACGCCTTACCCATCATAATGACTGCATGCATTCTCGTTTCTGACAATTGTAATGTTTTTTCTGTGTGCACAATTTATTGTGCTCGACCATTACTAAAGCTGTCCAACTTGTGAAATTTAAAAACGCCTATTCCCCCCCTCCACCAAAAAAAAAACAAAAAACAATAAAAATAAATGTTGCAGTGAAACTCTTTTTTTCTTTAAATTCGCACCAGATGAAAATAAAAAAAAAACAGATATTAAACCTGAAATATTTCTCCATTGTCCAAATAGCTCATATTTAATTCATAATATTACTGAAAATTTTCGAAAGATAATGAAAAAATAAAGCTTCCATTTCTTCCAGAAAGTTATATGTCATTATAATTTGAAAAACACTGTGAGTTGCGCGCGCTTCTTGGTTTTACCAAAGTTCATAATATGAAAATACGTGACACGTAATGGTGCACACCCAATATTGTCAATTTCGGTAAATACTGCAGGCCCCAATCAAGATTTTTCAGGAAAGAGATGGTATATATCGCAGAAATAACAGCTGTTATGTGAAATATAACAATTTGCCAAAACGTGTTGTACAGCGACATGCAATAAACACAGAACCACACATGTATGTTCATATGTTAATGTGGCGACAAATATGGCAATCGAGAAATTTTGAAAGATTGCAGAAGGATCAAACTTCAGACAAGCTATAGTAAAACAAACCTTCATTTTTTAAACTGACAAAAGATCATAATTCAATGGCAAATAGGTTCATTAGGGTTTAACAACACTTTCAAAAACCAAGGCTATTTTATAAGCGGGTTTCTACGTCAATTTCAATAACTAAGGTTATCATATCACGTTGTTAGTTCCCAAGATCCTTCCCATCCTTCAATACCTAGACGAGCAAAATAGTCGTACGTGGCGTCACTCGTTCAGGCAATTACTCTATGGCTCATTTGTTCGATGGGATTCTGGTCGTTCGAGCAATCTCAGATGGTTAGCAAGCCTGTACTAGTGCTAGTAATGGTACAAGGCCGCAAGAGTGGAAGAAGGCTGCGGGTTTTGGTGACCACTGTAAAAGCTAATCATAGGACAGACGATGGCAATATTGGGAAAATCAGTAATAGAGGTCTAGAACTGGGCAGATGCTAGGAGCTAAATTATCATCAGGTATATATAGTACTACATCATCATGTCATAGGTATCCTCCTAGTCAGGCCCGTCGGAATGAAATTTATATTGGGGGGGGGGGGCTGATATTGCTAATTTGGGTGAACTGGCTGATACTAAATGAGTATGGGGTATCCAGATGCCGAAGGCATCTGTCGCGAGTGCTGAAGGCACAAGCTTTTTGAGGGGGGGGGGGGGGGGGGAGAGGGGGGGAGGACACTCCCCCAGAACATTTTTTGAAAAGGGCAATCAAAGGAAGCATTCTGGTAGCTTTTGAAGCAAAAACCTCTTGATTTTTTTAAACGGCAAAAGTTGTTTTTTAACAAAATGTTTCAAAAATCCCAATAGAACCCCCATAACATTTGGGGACGGTTCTCACACCGGGCTTACCTGCAGGCCGTGGCCGTATTCCGTCATGGTAAAAAAAAGTCAGGCCTTATGGTGGATTCATTAGTTTTATCATTACGCCAACGTTTGTCGTGGTCTTCTAAGCTGCCAAAGGAATTGCTCAAACGTTTGCACATCAACATATGCAGGCGCATGTTATACATTCAGTGATACGTTCATAATTCTAATCCAGGGGCGTAGTAAGCTAATTTTATTTGGGGGGGGGGGGTAGGACCTATATTCCCATGACGCGATGCGTCATCCGAGCGGCGAGTGGGGGTGAACACGAGAGGGGTATACTCCGTCGTGTTGGTGTGGGTCCGGGGAAAAATTTTCGTATTTAAGATGTAAAAACATGCATTCTGGTTGATTCTGAGCAAATAAATCGTATATTCCTATGACGCGAAGCGTCATCCGAACCGCGAAGAGGCGAGTGGGGGTGAGCACGAGAGGGGGTACCTCCCCGTCTCGTTGGTGGGGGTCCGGGGTGCCCCCCCGGGAAATTTTTTTTAATTTAAGATGTACAAATATGCAATCTGAGTGATTCTGAGCAAATACATCGTCAATAAGGAAATACGTCAGCTCTCTGATCAATTCTGCGTGATTTCCGAGCAGAATGACAGGAATAGTGAACATGCAATGAATTACCCTGTGGTTGGTTGGGGTTTAACATCGCTTTCCACAATTAGGCGAAAACACGACTGTCAGTTTAATTGGTGGAAGAAAGCCCACATGGAACCCACTCAATCATTAACAGCAATGTCGGAATATGGTAACCAGTGGGCATCCCGTGTGGAGAAACCACCAACCCAGCCCAGCCCAGTAAAGCCTACTTTTGACCCTTCAGAGAACTTTTTCCGACCCCAAAACAGGGGGTCGTGCATCAAATAAGAGGGAAAATTTAGTACTAGACTACTTTATTAGTACAAGACTACTTTATTGGTAGCTGTGCACAAATGCCATTCACTCACATTTGCAACTTTATTGTGTTATTTTTTCCACTGTACCCCACCCCCAAATTTGTGTTCTAAAATACTCTTTCAATGAAGAAATTATTTTCTAACACTTTTTAACCCTTTACCAAATATAACGGTCAAATGCTGCTGGTACTATTCACAAGTATTGCCATTCCATGTTCATTATTTTCTCGTTTTTTTGTGTCAAACACATAGCTTATGACCCCTCATTGGAATGAGGTCATTCCAATGGTGTAAAAAGTCATGTTTTTGACACAAAAAATTAGTAAGTCGTTAAGTTTGTGGGCAGGGGTAATCAGCTTTTCATGTTACATGTAAGTAAAGGGTTAACAGCATAATTCAGGCAAACATCTAAATGCCAGTAAATAAAAGTGCAATATGGGTTTTCTGGCTGTGGGTTTGAATGGTGATTTGGAATGGGTTGGAAGATTGGAACCCAACTCTGCCCCTGTACTATGATGGGGAACCATGGTTTAATTACATTTGTTAATACATGTGTACATGTAGGGTAAAATAGGTTGTTATTTGGCATTTGCTGGAGGCTGTAGTGTGTCACTGGAGGCTACACTTGCTCAAGATGTGAATTTGCTTGCAATATATAGCCCTTATTGCTGATGATGACAAAAACATACTTTTCAAAACAATAAAAAAGTATTGTAAGGTGTGTGGTACCCCAATGATTTTTTAAATGTGAAATAATCTCTCAAAATAATAATTAAATCAGATTCGGAAGCCAAATTATGTATTTCCTTAATCAATCCCAATCCTATCAAAGATACATTTTACCTCTTTCATGTGACAAAAGAGTCATTTCTGCATGAGAATTCAACTTTTGGCTTCCACTGAGTTAAAAACATGGGAAATTTGTTCTTTTAAAGAAAACTGTCCAAACTGTGTCAAATGGCTTAAAAACTGCTGTTGCCTCCAATACATTTTTCAACTCTGTTTTGCTCTGTTACCTGAAGGAATTCATGTAGATTTTTTTGAAAACTAACCCAATCCCCAAATAAAACTAAAATCTGCATCAGCATGTAATACTTTGAGGAAAAATTGTCTCCTTTAACCATACAGCAAGACAAAGAGTGGTGTTCCAACCCCATGAAACCATATAAATGTCAATTTTGATTCAAAAATTGGGGTTGCAGCTATATAATTCACCAATATCAATAGACAGTACCATTTTGTCCTAACAACTGATGTCAAATTTTCTTCTACATTCTGATGTGGCAAAATATAGCCCTGAAGGTGTCCCCCTAGTATGCCCCTTTTTATCAAAAACTATGATAAAATTCATAAATTAATTGATGTTGACATATAACAAACCTCTTGTGATGTTAAATTTCTCATTTGTGATAATTTCTAAATCACATTCTGGCTTCTGAAGATATTTCACATTGCGCTTGATGAATGTTTTGCCATTCTTGTGAAAAAAGCCTCACTTTCTCAGTTAAGACACCTAGAGTCATTGGTATGTCACTGACACAACATTAAACACTGATTTTTTCCAACAGCATAACCAGCTGAGAACTGCTCCTATGTTATAGCATAGCACTGTTAAAATGCCTAAAACCATCAAATATTGATTCTGTAGTGATGTGCATGTCCCACAAGTACATGTACCCACAAGAGCTCCTTTACAACCTTGGATTTAATCCCTGCAGGCACCAATTCTGATAAAAATGGTGAAATTAGGGAAAATACATGCAGTCATGCATGCCTAGTATCCAGTGAGGATGACTCAGATATTTGCTTCACGAATGTAGTGCTCTTTAATGTTTAATGTATTTGTGTATGTGTGTGTATGGGTGTGTGTGTGTATGGAGGGGGGGGGGGGGGGGGCAATTGCCAGTTATTGAAAATGTAGAACTGTGCAAATGGAAGCAAACCAACAATTTGCATGATGGACAGACATGCAATCACATATCTTGAAAGAGACAGTCTACATGTACATAGGAATGGTATGATGGACAGACAGACATGCAATCACATATTTTGAAAGTGACATTCTACATGTACATAGGAATACATGTAATGACCTACATACAATGAAAAATATAGCGAGAAGAGCCAGGACAGGGTTGTCAAAACAGAAAAAACCCAGTGGACCCTGAGTGCTGCAGTACTAAATCAAATCATAGGAAACTGAGAGTGCATGCTGTTAACTTTCTCATTGGCTGAAGGGTTTAGTATGGGTGGTAGAGGGACAATTGTCAATTCAGTTTTGTGCTATATCATGGGGACCCTGACAGCACCAGTATCAGACTACTATATTGTTAGCTGTGCACAAAAGCCATTCATTCACATTTGCAACTTTGTTACTTTTCCCACTGTACCCCCACCCCCTTTCCACAAATTTATGTACCAAAATACTCTGTAAATGAAGAAATTGTTTTTTAACATTTTTCATCACTCACTCAATGTAATGGCCAAAACAGGCTAGCACCATTCACCGAAACTGCCATTCAATGTTCATTATTTTTGCACCAAAAACATAGCTTATGACCCCTCATTGGAATGAGCTCGTTCAGCTCAATCCAGTGGAAGTCATAACTATGTTTTTGACGCAAAAAATGAAAAGAAATTAGTTATTCAAAAGTGCTATCTTCTTTTCATGTAAGATAAAGGGTTAACATCATAATATGGAGAAAGCTTCTATTAATCATTCACTCAAATGTAATGGCCAAGACCGGCTAGCACCATTCACCAAAATTGCCATTCAATGTTAATTTTTTTTTGCATTTTTTGGAATGAAAAACATAGCTTATGCCCCCCTTATTGGAATGAGCTTGTTCAGCGAATAAAATTGAAGTATGGGTTTTCTGGCTAAATGTTTGGATGGTGGTTTGGGAGAGGATTGGATTATAATTGGAATCCCCTCTATCACAAGTACAATGAGGGGAAGCATGGTTTCATTAGATGTGTTAATAGGGTAAAAAAGGTTGTTACATGTGTACATGTATTTGTCATTTGCCAGAGGTAATAGTGTGCTTCTCAGTTCTGGATGCCACACTTGCTCAAGATGCATTTAACTGCATTATATTTGGCAATATATGGCCTTTATTGCCGACTGTGACAAAAATATAACTTTTCCAAAAATAAAACAGTATTATTCAGTCTGTGGTTCTCGAATGAACATTTAAAAGTGAAATATGTGTAATATCCAAAAAAATATAATTAAATCAGTGTTGGAAGCCAAAATATATGTACATTTACAATGTACATGTACTTATTTCCTATAATCAAACCCAAACCTTTCGAAGGGTGACCTACAAAACTTTTCCCTGACAAAAATCCCCCCCCCCCCCCCCCACAATCATTTTCACACAATGTGCAAAAATCCCCCCCCCCCCCCCCCATTTTTTTTCAGGTGAACAGAAATTCCTCCCTCCATAATTTCTGGTGAACAAAAATCCCCCCACCCCCTAATTTTTTAGAAGTACATGTATATTTAAAGCCATAAAAAAATGTCCAAAGCTTTTTTACCACTTGAGGCTGAGCACTTGTCGCTTCAATCAATGCTAACTTTGCTTGTGTGGAGTTAGCACATTGGATAATTGCTCACTGTTGCCAGGTGGTTCTCTCAGTGCACTTTAGTTTCCTCCACCCATAAAACTGTCCGACACGAGGTGACACTGGCTGTTGAAAGTGTCCTTAAACTCCAATAACTAAATAACTGTGTTGATAAATAGTTATTGAGGCATGTTTTTTTGTAAATAGTGATGAGTGTTTATGTAATTTACAAATTAAATACATAAGTTTTTAAATCCTTTTGGACTGCCTTTTAACCTTTTGGTGTAAGGGGCCAGGAGGGGGATTTTTGTACTGCTCTTAAAATAATGTGAGAGAATGTGGTACTACTCAAAAACCGTGGGGGGAATTTTTGCTAAGTATGTAAAAATGATTGGGGGTATTTTTTGTAGGGAGAGGGGGGGGGGGGGGGGATTAACCTACATTCTAATCCTTCCAAAGATACATTTTATCTCTTTCATTTGATAAAAGAGTCATTTCTGCATGAGAATCCACTGCTTTCTTTAAAAAAACTACCCCAATCCCAAAATAAAACTAAAATCTGCACCAGCAGACAATAGTTTGGGGGAAAATCTGTCTCATTTTACCATACTGCAAGAGAAAGAGTGGTGTTCACCACTCCCCCCCCCCCCACCCCCCCCACTCCACTCCACACAAAACAAAATGAATGTCAATTTTGATTTAAAAACTGGTGTTGCAGCTATATAAATCACCAATATCAATAGACAGTGCCATTTTATCCTAACAAATTATGTAAAAAAAATTTCTACACATTGATGTGGTAAAATATATCCCTGAATGTGTCCCCTAGACCCCCAGCATACCCACTTTCATCACAAATTATGATATAATTCATAAATTAATTGATGTTGACACAAAACAAACCTCTTATGATATTAAATTTCACATTTCTGATAGTTTTTAAATCACATTCTGGCTTCTCAAGATATTTCACATTGTGTTTGGGGAATATTTTGCAATATTTACAACAAAAAAAAATTTTTTTTTAATCCCTCACATTTCTTCCTAGTAATTAAGGCACTTTGAGTCATTGGTATGGTATGTCTCTGATAAAACATTACACATTGATTTTTTTAATTTTTTTCCAACAGCATGACAGTGCAGGTCATATGTTATCTCATAGCACCATTAAAATGCCTGAAACCATCAAATATTGATTCTGTAGTGCAGTGCCAAATATTATTTGGAGGTCGGTTCTGGGGAGGTTGGTATTTAGGCTTTTTAAAAGTTTTTGGCCATTTTTGGAGAAACATACTCAAGTCTAAATATCAGAATCCCCACCTCCAGATGTTGGTCAGACGAGGAGGGCGACATTGACTAGTTTGAAGATGAATTTAGTTCTATTCTGGTTGCAATGCATAAAGCATCCAGGAATTAAAACATTGTTTACCAAAACACAGAGGAAGTGTACATGTAATTTAAATGGGAGTTCTGAGTGATTCTGGTATTTAGCCTTCAGGAAAACACGTCGTATCACAAAATTGGCTGGACGTTACACTGTAATTCTGACAGTCTTAAACTGACATTGGACTGTATCATTGGTAAAAATAGTTCATAGACTGGATCCAGTGAACTTGTGAAGAAAAATCTAGGAAATAAATGAATAGGTATCGCTGTTCGCGTGCATGTCTGTTTCTGTAAAATTTTACTACAACACATTCACTTCAACAAGACTGCATGCCCGTGTTTTGAGAACAAAGATTTCCCCAGACCTTACATCAACATAACTTGAATTCATCCGAACTCCGGCTGTTTCTAAGGAAATCGCGCTAAGTTCCCCACAAATGAAAAAGGCCCACTAAAAGTGTCAATAAATCACTTGTTTTATTTTTTATTCGTTGTCAACAATTTGTGAAGTGTACGTTCTCAATTAAAATTGAAACTGGGCTTTAAATCTGACGAAACCGGCGACGGACGGCATTGGCACTTCGAACTTTCAAACAATACCTAACTCGCCAACAACTACCTAACTTCGAAGGTCACTTCATTACTTGACTATTTATCATAGTTTCCAGCATTCTGCAACAATATATTTTACATAATGTCCTTTGAAATGCCCAAAACAATTAAGTATCCGTTACAATGATTCTGGATTTTTTGCCAGTGGGAGAGCCACGCCGCCAGATGGCACCCCAAACTCTGTTGCATGGTATATAGAAAAAGTTATAAAATCATGGACACGTACCCATTACCTATGTGCGCCCACGCCACTGCGTGGGTGTGCACTATTATATTTTTTATACTTACCAATGACCCAGACGGGGATGGCCCTCCCATGAGTTGGGAACTCATACCTCCCCGCTGATTACATAACACTTACCAGGCACTGGTTGTAAGGGCGCCTATTTCGGGACTTCCTTGACACTGCGCATGCGCAGTGGATAAAAGTATGGAGGACCACATAGGACATTGAAATTTCAGATTTTGATGCAACTTTTGGGGATTGGAGGATTTGTGTTTGGCCCATGAATTTTAGGAGTTAGCACCAGCTAAGTCTGGGTCATTCTTAAGTATATAAAATAAAAAATTACTATAATTTTTTTAACTTTCCAGTTTAGTAATACAGACCAAGGTTGAACATGGGTTAAAAAATTCCAACTTATATTGACTACAGTTATTTTCCCTAATCCAACAGAGCTATGCAGCTGATGATCTAACTACACATTTGGGAGCGTGATGGCTCAGTGTTAAACTGTTGGATTTTTATGCTAGAGGTACTGAGTTCGATCCCCGTCCGTTGTGTACATGGGCAAGGCACTTTATCTCAGTTGCCTACATGGGGGCACTGTGTACTAAGGCGTAATGCACGTCGGTGGTGCTCATGTCTTCAACCACTGTAACCCTGCTTGAACAGACTCATCGATGCTCGGTGGTTCTCTCCGGGTACTCCAGTTTCCTCCACCCATAAAACTGTCACGGTCATGATTAGCCATTGTGCAAAAGTATGTGACCTTAAACACAAATAAATAAATAACTACAAATTGTGGTGACATTTTCAGAAAACACATAATTTGATACTTTCCTTCAGAAAGAAGTGAAAAGCAGAACATTTTTATAAAGGACGAAGGCGCCAGAGGTGCCCGAGTTGAGACGGAGGCGAAGCCGACGTCGAAACTGGTGAGTCCTTTATACTAATTTCACACTTTTTTTAACATAGGAAGTAGTTAACGAGGTGAGACTTCACGAGAATGACTCTGGCTGATTAAACTTTTAGGGATGTTTCCCAAAGGAACCGGGGACAAATGAGGTTACAGTTTTTCAAGGATACTCGGACGCTAGAACAAGTGATGGCTCTCCACCATTGCTTTCACCTTCATAGGATAGGGTCAAGGGACCCTTAATATATTGAGTGGGGGGGGGGGGGGGGGGGGGGGGTTGGGGGTAATGGGTCACTGATTATGTCACGTGACGACCATAGCAAGTAAAGCACGTCCCTAGCAACGGGCAAACTACTGGGCCAATTTTGACCAATTTTGATACATGGACCCAACATGCATTGCAAACGAAAACAGACAGGTGAATGGTGTCGCCACGTGACTTCCCTAGCAACCAGAGCGTCCCCTTAGCAATGGGCTAACTACTGGGCCGAGTTTGACCAAATTCGGTATATGGATCCAAAATGCATTGCAAATAAAAATAGACAGATCAATGTTGACGTCTCGTGACTTCCCTGGCAACCAGAGCGTGCCCTTAGCAACGGGCTAACTACTGGGCCGGTTGGGACCAAATTCGGTATATGGACCCAAAATGCATTGCAAATGAAAACAGACAGATCAATGTTGACGTCACATGACTTCCCTAGCAACCAGAACGCCCCTTAGCAACAGGCTAACTATTGGGCCGATTTTGACCAAATTCGGTATACGGACCCGAAATGCTTTGCAAACGAAAACAGACAGATCAATGTTGACGTCACGCGACTTCCCTAGCAACCAGAGCGCCCCCTTAGCAACGGGCTAACTACTGGGCCGATTTTGATAAAATTCGGTATACGGACCCAAAATGCATTGCAAATGAAAACAGATAGGTCAATGTTGACGTCACGTGACTTCCCTAGCAACCAGAACACCACCTTAGCAACGGGCTAACTACTGAGCCGATTTTGACCAAATTCGGTATATGGACCCAAAATGCATTGCAAATAAAAACATAGAGGTCAATGTTGACGTCACGTGACTTCCCTAGCAACCAGAGCTCCCCCTTAGTAACGGGCTAACTACTGGGCCGATTTTGACCAAATTCAGTATACGGACCCAAAATGCTTTGCAAATGAAAACAGACAGATCAATGTTGACGTCACGTGACTTCCCTAGCAACCAGAGCGCCCCCTTAGCAACGGGCTAACTACTGGGTCAATTTTGACAAATTTCGGTATTCGGACCCAAAATGCATTGCAAATGAAAACAGATAGGTCAGTGTTGACGTCACGCGACTTTCCTAGCAACCCGAGCGCCACCTTAGCAACGGGCTAACTACTGGGCCGATTTTTACCAAATTCGGTGTACGGACCCAAAATGTATTGCAAATAAAAACATACAGGTCAATGTTGACGTCACGTCTTTTCAGTAAAACTGCATTGGCATATTTTCATCATCGTTTTTTGCACAGCACTGCTGTATTTTCTTGTTCTTGTCACTTTTTACCAAAATTATTTTTCAGTTGTATTATAATAGAAGATTTTAGAAAGAGAATGTTTTATGTACCTTTTATCTGACATAAGTTGAAGACAACAGTACAAATTATTTTTCTGAAACATCAGATTTTTTCATTTTTCAGATGTTCATATTCATATGTTTTCATATGTTTTGGGCGAGTTTTGGCCTAACTATTTTCATGAGCTTTATTATTATTGCTTGTAACTGTGTGTAATTGTCGGGTACACTGTTCCATGAGTCTCTGGAGGCTCCATTTATAAATTTCATAAATATCAGTGCAGCCTTATCGCAATCAGTGTTCATTGTTATTTTATTTCCCATTCCTTCCTTCCTTTCACAAATAATTAAGCTGTACCAGTTAATGCTCAAGGAGAAACATCTTTTGTTTGATTATCCAAGGTGACATCTTTGCTCTAATCGCATGGTCAGCTGGAATTCACAATTGAAGTTCATTGGTGGATATCTGTAATGCGTTCTTTAACCTTTAATTGTCACATAGTTATGACGTCACGCCTTTGTTAAAAGTGTGTGAAATATTTCGAAGAGTTGGTTAGAGCATGTGTGATATTCAACATATATCGCCACACTTTTACCAATCAAGGAACAATAGACAGTGATTGTGTAACCTGTCAGTTCTAATACAAACACAGCCGAGAGGAAAGATTAAGGGCACCTGTGCTAAAATGTTTTGAACAGAGAAACGAGAATTTACCTGACTTTTGATTTTATTGAAAGAGTTAAAGAAAGAAATCCACACCCGGGTGTAAATGATAAATGGAACATTTAATTTCTCGCTCAACCTTTTGAGCGCAATGACGAAACGGGAAAAAATGAAGTAATATCACTTGCTTTCCATCAATCTTCATGTGTCTTGCAAGTTTGGCTTAAGAAATTAACTAATTAAACGGGAATGGACACGTGTCAGACAAGGGTTCAGTGGAGTGTTTGATTGTTCGTGTTTTGATTGTTTGTGCAAACATCAATGTGACAAGTCGGTTACAGCACAAAAACTCGTGATATTGAACATACAATCGCTCGAGCTAGTTACTCGGACAAGTCCTCGTTAACTAACTCTCGCGATTGTATATTCAATATCACTCATTTTCTATGCTGTAACCTTTAGCTAAAGAATAAATTAAATTGAACATTTTTTATGTAAAACCATACAAATATGGATACAAGAATATTTCTCTCCTTAACCCTTTGCCCAATGCAGATGATATCAAAATTTATTTTTTTAAATATTTTTTAATTTTTTTTTCAAAAAAGTTCAACAATACCATATCATGTGAACCCCTCTTTGGAACGAGCTCGAAGAGCTCGTTCCAAAGAGGGTTCACATGATATGGTTTTGTCGAAATTTTACAAAAAATATAATTTGTTCAGCTGTTGAATTTGCATATTACGCGGGCAGATGCGGGCAATTCGTTGGGTAAGGGTTAATTGTGTTGCTGTGAAGATTGACCGTAATCTGTATATGTAGTTGTAAATACTGTTACATCCAGGCTGTTAGTTAAAGACAAACATAATTTTATCTGTAACATTTGGTACGAGGATGCTAAGTTGGTAGATGAATACAATGCAGGCTGATTGTAGGACAGATGGTTGTGAATATGGACAAGTTAGCGGTGGTCCTAAAGCTAGGAAGGATGGTTTAGAAGCCAGAAGATGAATAGGATTAGGATCCATAACTATCTTTGGATAAATATCCTGCCAAAGGTATTCTTCAACAGGTATCCTAAAATAATACAGCAAAACCTGTCTTGAGAGACCACTGTCATGAGAAACCACCTGTCTTGAGAGACCACCTGTCTTGGGAGACCACTGTCATGAGAGACCACCTGTCTTGAGAGACCACTGTTGTGAGAGACCACCTATCTTGAGAGACCACTGTCGTGAGAGACCATCTGTCTTGAGAGACCACTGTGGACATGTACTGATTGGTTTCACTCTGTAATGAACCTGTCATGGGAGGCCACCTGTCTTGAGAGATGGCAATACTGTGGCAAAAAATCAGTTTTTCACCTGTTTAGAGAACCCAGAAAATCAATTCTGGGCAATTTCGGAATAACCATCAAAAGCAGTAAAACCTGTCTTGAGAGACCACTGTCGTGATAGACCACCTGTGATGAGAGAGAGCTGTGATCATGTATCATCTGATTGTTTTACTGTATAATGGACAGAAATGGTGCCCTCTCAAGACAGGGTCTATATCAAAACTATTTACAATCAATGCAGTGTGTACAGAAATCAATAGTTCAAAAATGTAACCAGGACATCTTCTCAAAAGTGAAATTCTTAGTCTGGCCATTAGTCCCTCGAAACCCTAATATCTGAAATCATTAACATGTATGACAAATAGCTTTCACTGTCGATTGTCTGAACACTAAAAGTTAAAAAATCACTTCTTCTCCATTTCTGCAACAAATATTCTCAGGTTCGTCGTTCACTGACTTGCGAAAATCTCAAACCTGTAATGAGAGACCACTTTTGCTTGGCAAAAGGGGTGGGCTCTCAAGACAGGTTCTACTGTACATGGTCATGTCATAAATATCCACAAATGCCTATATGTGCCTATACGCTGCACACAAGCACATACTGGCACATTCAGCATGTGGCTATGTACTATATATAATGTGTACACATTGTGCACCAGCACACAAGCGCATCTAGGAAAGTCAGAATATCAGAAAGTCGGATCAGGGAGGCCTACTTAGGACAGACCAGGGAGTAGAGAGAATAAGCTGTGAAATAGACTAATATAGGTAAAAGCAGGGGATTCCGAAGGAATCCAAACTAGTAAAATAATTATTGGGTTGTTTGTGGTAATTCAAACCAAGAATTCTGGGTAATTGGATTGACTCTTATGCAAAGGAACAGACTTTATACCTTTACGTGCTACACTTATATGCCCAAAATGGAGCTTTGCCAAGTCCTTTTCGGTAGTTTTTAGGTTAACAAAATCCAGATAAGCTATTGACATCACGCATGCGGAGGAAGTAAATTAGTCTGTTCACATTTTCTTTAGCAATGACTTCACCCTTCACTTCTTGTCCGATCATCACTAAATTTCATCAGTCGGGGTCATGTCAAAATGAGAACATCCCATTTTCGTTACAATCAGTCAACCGTAATGGTGGTGCGGGACCACAGGTTTAAAACAAAGAAACCTTTAGCACAGTCTACATGTCGTATTTATGAAGGGATTTCATTGTAACTTGTTAGGTTGCCTCCATATAATGCCTACATGATGACATCCTCTTTTGGTCGTGATAATTCAGCCTTGATGGCTGCCCGAGCCCAGAAACGCCATGTACTGTCTCGATGAGAACATCTTATTTTGGTTGGGTTCAGTGAACCGTGATGGCTTCAGAGGCACTAGAATTCTTTAGTGCAGTCTACAGGTTGCATTTATTAAGGGATTTCATTGTAAATTGGTAGATTGACTCGGTATAATGCCTAGATGGGAACGTCCCCTTTTGGGCATGATCTGAAAACATTCTATTTTGATCGGTCAACCATGACGGCTGCACTGATGACCTAAATTTATTTAGCACAGTCTACTGGTCATATTTATTAAGCGATTTCATTGTAACTTACGATGACTCGGTATGATGTCTACATTATATAAGACTGTCCTATTTTGGTTACGATCAGTCAGCCCTTACTGCTTCTTTGGTCGTATTTATGAAGAGATTTCATTGTAACTTGGTAGGATGACGCCGCGTGATGTCTCGATAAGAACATCCAATTTTGGTTGAGTTCAGTCAACTGTGTCGGCTTCAGGGGCACATGACCCGGTCTATATAAGATTTTGCTTACTGCTACTTTGGCATGTGACCTAGATTCCTTTAGATCTGTGTACAGGTCGTATTTATGAAGGGATTTCATTGTAACTTGGTGGAATGACTCCGGATATCTAGTTATTTCATTCTGTAGCCCTGTTTGGTTGAGATCGGTCGACCATGAGGACAGAACGAGATCGTGTCTAACTTCCTTTATGACAGTCGACACCTCTTATTGTTCTTGGTGAATGCATAAACTATAAGGTACAGATCTTAACGTATTTTCAGTTGTCTCAATTCTTGTCTTGTTTGATAATCCTTTCATAAATATGGAATATCTTTTCTTTTTCTATGATGTCTAAATCAGAACATCCTAGTTTGGTCGTGATCTGTCAACTGTGACAGCTGTGCAGGTTTGAATCCTAAAATCTTTATTTACCACAGTCTACAGGTTGTATTTATGAAGCAAGTTCATTGTAACTTGGTATTATGACTTGGTCTGATGACTAGATAAGAACATCTTACAATGTATTTTGGTCTAAATTGGTCATATTGGTCAACGGTGAGGGCCTCACAAGTCCTTGCTCTTAAAACCTTTTAACACAACCTACAGGCCATAATTATGAGGTATTTTTTTCTGTTGCAACTTTGTTACGTGACTTGGTGGTGTGAGGTCCAGATGGATTTCTGAATGAATGTCTAAATGAATTTCCCATTTTGGTTCAGATCTATCAACCATGAGAGCTGTTCAGGGCCCCAGGACCTCGGACCTAATTCTTCTACCACACTCTACAGGCAGGGTTTTTAATTATTTTACTGTAACTTGATAACTCTGGTTGACATACGTTAACTGTGAGGGGCACAACAACCCAGGCCTTAATTCTTTAGTACAGTGTACACCACAAATTATTCTTGTTTAAAGCATAGGGTACAGTACTTAACATATTCTCAGTTATCACAATTCTTGTCTTATTTCAAAATCATTTGATATCATCAAACACTACACAGTCAAGTTAAGCTGCAGTGTCATTGACACGTCCTTTGGTGTTTTGAAATGCTTGTTGGGTCCATTTGGGTAGTTGGATTAACACTCCCCGCTTTATTAGAGGGTTTGGGCTCAAATAGCAACCACATGCTACAGTAGAAACCAAGATGGTTGCCTCCAATATACAGAGTGAACGACGAAAACATGTATCACCCCACCAACACGCTGCACATGAGCACTGACATCACATATCACCAAGGGGATGGCGTCACAACATGACCGCTCACGCGGGCTACCATGACAACACATGGTGCCACTAGGTCACATGACATGACGCCACTTCCGAGGTCACCCCGATGAACCTCAAAAAGTACGAGAAACTCCACAACAGCCTTTCACATATTATGCTTGCCCCCCCCCCCCCCCCAAAAAAAAAAAAAAAAAAGAAAAATGAAAGATCACGATTGTGCACCAATAAATAAATAAATAAATAACAGACTCCTTTGAAGATTCCACGAAGTGCTTGAGACAACTTGGCGATTGCGTGGCACATTTCGGCGAATTGTCCAAACTTTAGGCGAACTGTACAAACATCCGGCGACCTGCCCAAACTTCGGCGAAGGGTACAATATTCCGGCGAAATGTCCAAAATCTTGGTGAATTGTCTTAAAAGTTCCGGCGAACTGTCCAAACTTTCGGCGAATTATCCAAACTTCAGGCAAATTGTCCAAAATTTCGGCGAATTGTCTCGAAAATTCCGGCGAACTGCCCAAAGTTTCGGCGAACTGTCTTTCCGGCGAAAAGTCCAGCCCCCAATGGTTTAGGTGGACACACACAAAACATTTAAATGTACCAGCTGCATTGTCGGAGAAATATTACTTAATATTTCTGTAGATATCTTGATCGCCAGAGTCAAACAGTATGTACTCTAGCTGACACTTCGGGGGCGCGCGGTAGCTCAGTGGGTGGAGGTGCAGGCTGCAAGCCGAGAGGTCCTCGGTTCGAATCCCACCTGCGGCAACCGCGTTGTGTCCTTGGGCAAGACACTTCACCCCCATTGCCCATGTGGGGGCACGGTGACGTTGTGCACTAAGGCGTACTGCACGTCGATGGTGCACCTGTCTTCAACCAATGCTAACCCTGAGTTAGTATGTTGGGGAGGTGACAGCTGCTCGCCGTTGCTCGGTGGTTCTCTCCGGGTACTCCGGCTTCCTCCACCCGTAAAACTGTCGTTGTCATGATTAGCCATTGTGCAGAAATATGTGACCTTAAACACCAATAAATAAATAAATAGCTGACACTTCGATTTAATGTGATCATAATTGTATCCGTTTTATCCCATCCAGATAAGAAAAATATTGTTTGAAAACTGGGCAAGGCACTTAATCCCGATTGTCCACGTTTATTTATTGTGCAAGGCTTGGCCTTGTTGAGATTTATGGGAGAGTGCCTATAGGCGGAGGGGAGCAGCCTATAGGCACTCTCCCATAAACCATAACAAGGTACACACTAAAAACTAAAGTGTTAAAACTGACACTTTCAAGGTGTTAAACCCATTCTAACTCTTAGGGTTTGATTTTAACAATGCTTTAAGCACTTAGATAATACAATCGTCAGACATCTGAAACTTGAATGGATGGCACTTCCCATGTGTCTAGCATTGGTGGTTCTTCCAGAATCGTCCATTATTTGATTTGCGCTTGGTGGGTACATAATTAAAAGGACACAACGCAGATGACGCGGATCAGGCTCGTCGAGAGTTCGAGCCTGATCCGCGTCATCTGCATTGTCTCCTTTTAAGTGTCGCGACATTACACTTGTCAAGTGGTATTATTGTAACACCTGTCAACTTCTGGGATTTCTACACTTGAACAAAGTGCTAGTTCAGCACTTAGTAAGTGTTAAATACAGCACTTCAGGTGTAGTTTTTAACACTTTAGTTTTTAGCGTGTAAAGTCATGTGAACAATGTTTGATGACCAAGAATAATTCAGTTCTCTACCAGTTAAATGGCACATTCTGCAGATGTTCTAAATATCTTTAAAGTAGGATCATTCAGTCCATGGCGACCGCGGTGGCTCAGCAGGTAGAGATGCAGGCTGCAAGTCGAGAAATCCCACCTGCTGCAACCATAGTGTGTCTTTGAGCAAGACACTTAATCCCAACTGCCCACGTGGGGGCAGGGTGGACGGACGTTTCGGTCCAGGACGTTTCGGCCAATATGCATATATTTCTTATTATTTATTTATTTTTAATATACTTTTTGTATCTGATGAACTGAAAGCCCGTCTTCCGAATTCAGATGTTACCAAACGTGTGCTGCGTAGAGCTAGGCTGCACACAGACCCAAAGATCCACAAACTCTGCAGGAACTGATATAACTGGTGAATGGAGCATGACCTCGGGTGATAAGCCTGTTACATTTTTCTTCAATGACAATGGTCCCGACGACGAGAGTATCATTATCTTTGCAACAGAAGGACATAATGTAACAGTTATCACAATATAATTACATTGTAAATATAGTTATACGTTTTGGGTCCAAATACTCAATTCCCATTGGTCAGCTGGATGAAAACGTCATGACCAAATGTAATTCATTTTCCAATGAATACATTTGGTCGAACTTTGACCCGCATTTACGGTAGAGCGCTGTTGACAGAATGTAATTCGGGCGGTGTTTGGGTGGTTTTATAACTTTTAGGGCCTCTCGCAGTGATCAGTGTCAAAGCCGAAAACCGGTGCTCAACTCAGAGTTGTGCGCTTTGTCTTTTGTGTGAGGGTGGTTTTTCGCCTCGTTTGTTCGTACATGTTTTATTTCGTCTTTCTGCTTTATTGTTTGGTAAAAAGTAGTTTAAACAGTTACGGAATGTAACTATTAGAATTGAATGTAATTTTGATAATCTTTATTGGAGTATGAACGTGTGGGAATGGGTACAAATTGTATGAATCTCGAATATGAATCCCTTCGAGATTCATACATAATTTGTACCCATTCCCACACGTTCATACTCCAATAAACATTATAAAAATTGCATTCAATTCTTAAGTGATCCCTGGTGTACGAATGGAACATTTTCAGTTGCCCCAAATATAATATATCAGCTGTATGTCATACATAGTAAAGTAGATAATGTATTTTTGTCTCTGTATGCATTGCTCCAAAGAAAGACTCAAACATGTTATGGGGATCTGTTCAACGTGCTAGCAGAAACTGGCTGTGATCCTACAACACTGATTGTAGATTTCGAAAGGAGTGTTATACTTGCACTTCATTCTATGTTTGGAGCACATGTAAATATTCAATATTGTTTTTATCACCTGTCACAGTCTGTGTGGAGGAAAATTCAGGCACCGGGCCTTGCACATTTATGAGACAGACAATGACCTCCGTTTCTATTGTGGGCAAATAGATTCATTTGCATTCCTATCTGTTTCTGGAGTTCAAGAGGGTATGAATTGCCTGAAATAAACAATGCCCGAGGAAGCAGAATCCTTTTTCAGTACTTTGATGGCACATATGTTAGTGGTCACCTTCGTCAGCGGGCAGCTAGAGAGGTTAATGGCATACAAACTGTAAGATTAAGACGTATACCACCATTATTTCTGCCACAAAATTGGAATATGCAGGATGTTACTCTTGCTAATCAACGACGTACAAACAATATTTCAGTAGGATGGAATAATAAATTTCAAAGGCTTGTTGGCCACAGCCATCATAGCATATGGAAATTAATTGAGAGTCTTCATGGCAAGTGCGCACGTGTTATGGACATTTTGTTGCAATTTGAGCGTGGTATCAGACCAACAAAAAGAGAACAAAAATGGTCAATGCAGAATTACAAGCACGACTTCGTTCGTAACTTGTGTGAAGATGGGATTTCTGGTCGTAAAACCATCCCTGTATTCCCCTGTGATGTCCGTCACAGTATTCGTGGTGGTCAACTTGATATATAATTATAACTTGTTGGACAGAAGAATAAGTGGACAAGAAAAAAGAATATTTCTTCAAATTATAACTTATGACCCTCACTTGAATGAGTTCATTGAGCCTATTCAAGTATAGAGTCATAATGTATAATTTGGATAGAAGAATAATGAACAAGAGAAAAAAAGAATTTTCTTTATTTAGTTGTACGAGAATTATTTTGCAAGTCGGCACCTGAGTTCCAATGTGTTCTATGTGCCAGCCAGTAGGCACATAGAACACATTCGAACCTAGGGGACGAAGTTTAAAGGGTTTAAAACGCGCCAAAATATATTGTGCTTTTCTGTTGCTACAAATACTAAAGGCTGCGAATCTAGAAAAAAATCAAGTAGCTGCAGCGAGAATAGTTACTGGTGCTACAACTAGTGCCAGTAAAAGTTTACTCAACGCGGAAACTCGATGGGATTCACTACAGGAAAGGCGCCGAAAGCACAAACTATTTCAATTCTTCAAGATGTATCATAATCTTGTTCCTCCATACCTTTCAAACAAAGTATCACCAGTTACTTCTTCCATCAGTCTTCACCACAATACTCGATCAAATAAAACCCACCGAGTTCCGTTTTGTCATACTAGTTTGTACCAGTCTTCGTTTCTCCCAGATGTTACCAAACAGTGGAATGTGTTAAGGGAAATTGTTCCATCATAAATTTCAGAAGGTTCCTAAATGGCGGGAATCAACGTCCGCCCACATTCTATGCCGGGGCCAAATCTCGAGCAGCTCAAATTTATCACTGTAGGCTGCGTCTGCACTGTAGCGGTGTTAACGCCCATCTGTATGATAATCACCTCTCGACTTCACCTCTGTGTCTGTGTGGTGGCATAGAAACAACTGAACACTTTCTTCTATACTGTACAAACTATACAGATGTACGTAATCTAACAATTAATACATTGCCGTTTACCTTTGATCTTCCTATGCTCTTGTGTGGGTCTGAGCAGTTGAGCATCACTGACAACTATCTTGTGTTAGTCGTGCAAGAATATATCATACAAAGTGGGCGATTTCACTGAGTTGCAGTATACGTGTAGATTTATTCCATTATGGTATATCGACAGGTCTATATGCATCAGTAAATACATCACAATAATATTTTGGACATTAACCTTCCTGGGAAAGTATACCGCGGACGGCTTCTCCGCCTCTGAACTGTTTCTCCGTACCAACAGTATCCTGATGAAACTAATTTTTAACTCCTCTGAGCTGGAAGAGTGGTGAGAACAGTCCAGGCGCGGACTCTTCACTCTTCTGCTGTCTGTTCGTGACGATGGTACTGTTCATTAATAGTGTCATAGACTACACTCATGTGATCGCTTCTGGTGTGTAATACTGCTTTTAAATTGGTTTCATCTGCAGATTATTCTGCGTCTTTTTCCCATTAGCCTGTTTGTTTTTCCTTTCTGGATTTTTTCTTTCTTTTTTGTTCTTTTAATATTTTTTTCTTCTCTTGTGTTTTTCTTGTTGTTTCTACATTTTTCCCCCTCTTTTCCCTAGTTCTCTCACTTTTCTCTCTCTATCCAACAGCGACAATGAGTTGACACAATATTTTACTCAGTTTTAGCAACCACCAATATACTTTGCTATTTTAGAAATGTTCCAGGAGACGACTTATATAAGCTAAGTGCTTTCTGCCGAATCCTCTCATTTGATATTGTCAGCCATTTCTACATACCGTTTATTATAAATTTTGTACAGTTAATGTAACATTATCAATCTTTTGTATGTATTATATCATGTTCAATTCTGAATACAAATATTGTTTAAACTAAATACTAAAAAAGTGCTTTTTATGCTCAGTTTTTGTGTAAAATGAGCTACGTGTTATATTTGTTATATTTTAATGAAAAAGTACAATAAATATTATAAAATAAAATTAAACTGTCACAAATTTGTTGTTACTTCTTTGTTTATAACCCCCCCCCCCCTTCCAAAAAAAATCTATGTCCAAAGCGTCCACCCTGTCCAATATATTTGTCCGTGTCCGGAACGTACTAGGCCGAAACGTCCGGGCCGAAACGTCCGTGTACGAAACGTCCTGTATTCGGGGGCACGATGGTGCTGCGTACTGAGATGAACTGCGCGTCGATGGTTCGCTTGTCTTCGACCAATGCTTTCCCTCTTCGCGTGGAGTTAGTATATTGAAAAGGTTGACTGTTGCTCGGTGGTTCTCTCCGGGTAGTCCGACTTTCTCCATCCATAAAACTGTCTACATGAGGTGACCCTGGCTATCAAAAGCGTTGTTAAAACCCAATAAATGAATAAATTGAAAACAATCACCGAGACTTCTCAAACAATAGAGACCCAGCCATCCATAAAATTGTGGTTTCTCTCTAGTGGTTTTCTCAGAGTATCTGCTCCAGACACACTCTGGATAAAATCACAGACTAGTATTGTCGACCATAGTTTTTGAAAAACCCTGCAGGGTACCAAGCAAGCCTGAATATTAGCAATCTGTCATTTGCGGAATGAGGTCTCCCGGAGAGAGGATTTGCTGATGCTATCCCATACAGCGGGTCGGTTTGATCTCTGGGTACATCTTTCTGTTTACGTTTGAGACCTTGGTTCCGATCGTGGTTCACAGAGGGTAAATTTAGTGATGCTACCCTGCTGTGTAGGGTAGCATCATCAAATTCACCCTCTGGGGAAGTCATTTTGCAGATGACAGTCTGCTTATTTTCAGGCTTGGCACAAAGAGGGTTGTTTTCTGTTTACAATAGCTTCATTAGCATATTTACAAAACTTCCCCTATTATTTCTGTTATGAGATTATGGCACAATAGATCAAAATTCCCAGTTCTCGGCTCATATATACCACAAAAAAGAACCGTAACTGCTGGCATTGGTTTTGTATAAGATGTACCTCTCAACTATGAGATTAAGAGCCTGAAAAAATTGTCTTTTTAAGTGAGATCATTGAATATTTAGATTTTAAAACAATTTTTGGAGACCTCGGTGCATCTTATTTACGATATACGATAAACAGGAACCAAGAGTGTAAAAATATGAATAAAAAATTGTCAACGACGCTTTTCGTTTCCGTTTACGATCCTCTTGAGCAACATCCTTTTTCATCTCGGTCCGCACGGGTCTCTCCAACTCCACCTATGCCCACGGGAGAGTGGACGGCTGTTGCAGGCGTTGAATCGTGGGGGGTGAGGTGGGGATATTTTGGTTGCCTCTCCCGTCTTCTACACAACACTTTTTCATCCACAAAAGTTGCCAGGCGCCGGGAGTTCCGTTGCTTGAAAGATCAGCTTTTTTTTTTTTTTTGGTTTTCATTCTTTTTCTTCGGGAGTTGTCCCCTTCATTTCGAGCGAGGACCGTTCTGGGGGAGATCTTCCCACGAAATCTGCTCCCTCTCCTCAAAGAACGTGTTGGTGGATTTTCATTCACGACCTTCGTTATTCGCTCGACTCTCCCATAGTTTACTTGGAGAGACTAGTAACAGGGCGAGAATCGCGAAAGGCTAACGGTACTCTCTCTCTCTCTCTCTCTGTCTGTCTACTGGTATTTCCATTTTCATTGTCCCAACGTGTTATCACTTGGCCGGGAGTCCAAGGTGCGAATGGTAACGAAAGACGGACGTCTCGAACCAACGGTTTGCGCACGCAGACGGAAAGTAGAGGCGTTATTGTGATAAATTATCCCCCTCCGATCCTTTCAGCTGTCTTGATTAATTTATCAGCTAATCCTTGGGCGGAAGCAAACGTGTCCTAAAACCATGAAAAGTCCAAATACGGCCGTTTGTAGGATTCGATGGACGTTTTCGCTCTTACTTGCAAGGTGGAGGTTTCGTTTGTGTGTTGTATGGACTGGATCCAGTCCCCTTGGTGGTATGCTGTGGTATTTATGTTTCATGTTTTTATTGGGGTTTAACAATACTTTCTACAGGCAGGATTACCTCGTGTTGGACAGTTTTACAAGGGGAGGAAGCCGGAATACCAGGAAAGAACCACCAACTAGCGGCAAGCAACTCTCGGACTCCCCAACATACAAATGTTGCGCAAACAGGATTAGCCTTTTTTGATTTTTTGAAGACAAGTGCACCATCGACGTGCAGTACGCCTTAGTACACAGAGTCACCAAGCCCACACATGGGCAGTCTGGATTAAATGCCTTGCTGAAGTACACAACGCAGTTACCCCTGGTGGAAATCGAACCTTGAACCTTTCGGTTTGAAATCCAATGCCATAACCACTGAGTAACCACGCTCACATGTTGTTTGTCGTAATATGTCCATGCACTATGCGTATTTTGCATGTGGATCATCTAGGTTGTTTAAGATGTACGTTTCCCCGTTGGCATACATTGCTACGATTTTCAGAAAGAATTCAACGTGGCCACACTTCGTGATATCCTCCTCCTTTCCTGGACTTTGGTCCAGAAGATTGGGAGTCTTCGGAGTAGGCAGGGTCGAGATTTCCTCAACTGCAACCTCTACTTGCGCCGTTGGCAATGCACCGACTCATCCCTTGTTGGGTGTGAGCAGAGTTGGAGATGGGTTTACCCCAGATATTCCGTAATCACCCATTCCTACACAGGGACCGATCAGGACTATTTAAAATACGCTCTAGCCTCGGAGCCTATTTTTTCAATTCATGCGCCAGATTTCAATTTACGGAATCACACTGCTGTTTGTAACACACACTGCAAGTATGTAATAGCTCTCATCATTTTCATTTAGTACACTATAGCAAACATTAATCTTCACTGTGGTTTCTGATCAAGTCTTGGCTGCCTATTTAGGCAGCCAAGACTTGGTCAGAAACCACAGTGAAGATTAATGCTTGGTAATTAAGACTTGAAGTATTAACTTAAGCACTCTACAAAATGATAAATGATAATCATATATATAATACATGTAAGAGTGTCTCTCTCGATTATCCATCGAAAGAATATCAAAATATGATCTGAGAAGTTACGCGCCAACTAAGAAGCCTATTTCTGAGATTTAAGAGCCAGGTCCTGATGTTTCAGAACCAAATACGCACTGGCGCATGCCCAGGTCGGTCCCTGCCTACATCAACGTGGAAAATGTCCGTCTACATTTGGGGGTAAACGATGTGCGTGTCTATAGAGGGGGATAGGGTGCTTCTCGCTTCTCTTCTTTTTCAGAAACTCCGTCGGTCGGTGGGCATCACGACGCCTGATATATGGTCTCTTCTTTCACTTCTTGTTCTTCCTGACTTGATCCTACATCAACGAGGAGAATGTCGGTCTGCATTTGGGGGTAAAGGAGGTTTGTGTCTATAGAGGGGGATAGGGTGCTTCTCGCTTCTCTTCGCTAAAGGTGCTGGACCTACACCTCCCCGAAAGACTGGAGCGTTTTTCATTTTAAAGTCCACTGTGAGGTGGATTTTGCTTTCATTTTCTCGGATACTACAGGTGGTAACAAAAGCAATATCCCAGCCTAACAGTGTTTTTTATACTTAAGTTGGGAGCTCCGCCTGATATTCTCATTTCGGTGTCCTAGGTGTGAAGGAAGCTGATAGTTGGAGATCGAGACAGTCTTCTAATGGCAGATTGGTTGAGGAGCCGCGGGCGCCTGTGGGGTGGGGGATGGGGGGTATGCGGTCACACAGAGTGTGGTACCTTTCACTCCACCATCACAGTTTTATTGTTTTCTTGGCTTCGGAGACGCTCATTTCGGGTTGGATTTTCGTGGTCTTAGTTATTGGTGTTTCAATGGCTTTTTCTTTCTTCTTTTGGCTGGTAGCTTCGCAGGGCTAATGACTGGTGAGATGAGTTTCGGAGGAATTTCTTTATTTCCTTTTTTCTATTTTGGGCTATTTCTTGGGATCTTTTTGTGGCTTGCTTGTCAAAGTCTGCCCTGTTATGTTTGATTTCCACGATTCTTTGGTTGGTTTCGATGCTCCGCGGGCTTGATGCCTCCACTGTTTCAGCAACTTTTGCCATTGTTTGCTTTGCTGTGGTAATCGGGTCCAGGGCTTCGTGGAAGGTTGACCAAGTTCTTTTGGCTCCAGAGGAAAGGGTGAATGAAGAGCAAGAGAACGTCCTAATCTTTTGCTTGGATATTGCAAGCAATGGGGAGAGACTTTAGAGCTATCAGGGCTCTCTTGTAACTCAACAGTTGCAATCCCAGCGTGCTACTTAATCTGTTCTATAATTATTTTGTATCCAAGATGTGAATGATGTGTGGAGACGAATGTCTGGTAATGAAAGTAATGGTTTGTGTACGCAGGGACGGTACTGGAGTAAAGTAGCCCCTTTGGACTCTTGTGGCTGTTTGATTTTGGATTCTCAACTAGATTTCCTTTTCCTTTTCTTTAGTGGTCACTTTAATGTGTGGGAGAGAGGGTATACCGTTCCTGTCTTTTGTGTGGGCGTGGCCTTTATTCTTTCATATTCGGCCTCTCATATACTTAATATTTCATCTTGTACTTTCACCTCGCAGTTCCATCTCGTCTCACGTGCATCTAGGATCTCCCTACCATCCTCCAAGGAGGCCACTCCCTCTCCAAAAGCTTTGGTTCCGAGAAAGAAAAGAAGTCAGAAACGAAGACTCGAATACTCTATCATCCGCCTCCTCTTCAGGCCTGAAAATAAGCAGTCTCACATTTGCAGAATGAGGCCCCCAGAAGGTGAATTTGATGATGCTATCCCATACAGTGGACAAATTTATCCTCTGGGTACCTCTTTCTGTTTAGTGCTGAGACCCTGATTCAGATTGAGGTTCACAGAGGGTAAATTTAGTGATGCTACCCTGCTGCGCAGGGTAGCATCACTAAATTCACCCTCTGGGGACCTCATTTTGCAGATGACTTACTTATTTTCTGGCTTGCTCCTCTTCCTCGTACGCCGAGAGCATGCTACTATCCGCTGGATTTACCTTCACAGAGGAAAGTGTCAAGTATTCCCATAGATTCTTGTTGTCCTCTGGCTCACCCCGCTGTGATTAAGGACCCGGTGTTGGTTTGGGCGCCCCTGATGCAAGAAACGTACAGGTAGGAATGCAATTCTCCTTTTCCTCGTTCTCCTTGTTTCTCTTCTCCAAGAATCCCGCGTGTCAGTGGGCATCTCGGCGCCTGGCACAGGAACTCTTCTTCCTCTTCTTCACCTTCGTCTTGTTATTGCCCCCCCCCCCCCCGCCTCCCAGACAGCGGTTCTGATGTTTTCTAAAAAATCAACTACTTCGCATCCAGTACTCCAGGCGGTGGCTCGGGGAGTCTTCAAGCTTAGCCGCGTTTCTTTATTTCAGCTGGCAGCTCCATCTGATCAGTATGTCGAAGGTGACCCTTAGGAAGTTAAATTATAATTTATCCACTTTATGTCTGACCTAGGTAGGGGAGGAGATGATGCAGGAAAGGTGTACACCTTGCGACGACGACGACGGGGACTCTTTTTCTTCATTTGTCCCTGGATTGATCGAGCTTGGTGGTGGCGGTGGTGGTATCTGGGGAGTTTTTCTGTTGTTTGTACTTGTCGACCCACTTGTACTCGTTTGAGCGCCTCATTTTCCCCAGCATATTTTTTTTCGGGGGGGGGGGGGAGGGGGAGTTGGGGGAGGCATTATTTCGAGGTGTCTTGGAGAAGCTGGCAGACTTTCTGGTTCAGAAGGAAGCTATGCGAAAAACACGGGGAGTGGAGAGAAAGCAATATCCATTCCACCCCAGTCTCTACAGGTCGTTCCGCATCCGAGAGAGGAGTCGACTGTTGGATTGGTGGATTTGTATGATGAGAGGTGATGTTTGCCTCTTTCGCCCTTTCCACTTTCATCCTTCTTTTCTAGAAAGGCCACCATGTGCCATGCACCGCGTCTTCTGGTAGAAGGGCCTTTCTTCTTCCTCTTCTTCTCTTTCTCTTTTTCCACGGGAGTTGATCCAGATTTCCTCGAGTGAGCAGGGCTCAAAATAAGCGGTGTCGCGTCGCTTGTTGCTATGCAAAACTTCCAAAAAGCTACGCAATGTTCAATTATGTATAGCATTTTGCGATACAAGATAATCAACTGCAGCCTATTAGGCTGCAGTTGATTATCTTGTATCGCAAAATGTAAATGAAACTTTGCAAACAAATTTGAAAACTAGTTCACTGATGCTTTACTTCTGATTGTGGAACATTCCAGGCATAACTCAGATTAACTCTCCATCAAGCATCATTAGCAACTTCATATGTAAGATGAATTCTATTGGTTTAAATTCTTCCTGTTTTTACAACATTTTGCATAAAATGTCCATTAAAAATCCCAACTTCCATTTTGAGAACTCGGTTAAATAACCACGACGTCATTTGAAAATATCCAAGTCCATGCAACCCTTAAAGGCAGTTCAGTTTAAAAAACATAGTAAATGTTTCATGTGTTGCAGATCATTTGGAAATGCCCAGAAATGGATGGAAACTATTCTATCTACTTAGAAGAATTCAATAGAAAACAGCATAACATAACTCCGGTATACAAAAATAGCTATGCAATTTTTACAAAATGTTATTCATTTTTTGGAAATGTGTAGCATTTTGCTACGCATAGAAAAAAAGTTATTTTGAGCACTGGTGAGGACCAGGGTTAGAATATGTCCTCTTACCAAAGGTGTTACCTCTCCTCTAGTTTGGTGGTGTGCTGTCTTGCGTTTCCAATTCCACCGTTAGATGGACGCTCTTGCCTTTCGTTTGGAGCGGACAAGACACGCCCGTGCTGCCTACATATAACAGAGTTTTCTTGATTGCTCTGGGGGATTCCTTGAAGGTATCAGAGATGTCAATTGACGTCCCAACACTCGGAAGTCAGAGATAGGAATGGATGGATGAAATGTCGAGATGGACGTCTTGGTACCGATAGTGGGCGGGGTTTAGATGAAGGGACTCGTCAGATTTTGGTAGATTGTTTTCACAAAGCGGTATGTGTGGACACCTTTAGACGTGTAATAGGTCAGTCTAGGATTAGATCAAATGCTCGCATGACCAAGTGCCGGAGTGGGGTCGGCTTTGCAGAAAAAGAGTATTCTGAAAAAAATTCGACCCAGCAAAGCAACTCCCATCAAGCTGAGTAAGCCCTTTTGAGCGCACCCCCACCCCCTATTTGCTTTCATATCAGGAAAGAACTTTTTGAAATTTTTGTTTCGGCAATTTCAGGGCAGTTATCGGGTTTTGTGAGATTGTTAAATGCATGCACCCCTATACCATAGAACTCTTCTTTTAACGAGCGTTTGATCCCTTTGGGGGGAGGGGGGGGGGGGCTCTTTGGTCCATGCGCCATTCGCGGTGGTGGTCTGGAAAATGTCCATTGTGAAGTGGTTGGGCTTTTCCGCTAAATCGATATTCTCCTATCAGGTTGAACACACGCTTCGGACACCTCATCCAATTTCAGGCCTTTAGAATTCATAGCAACCACGTGTCGGCATGGAAAACAAAATGAAAGCATCCAGTAAACGAAATGGACGACGGAAGAGGGTATACTAAAAAGTGTATACTGAGGTCCGGAAATGTGTTTATGAGAATTTCTTTCCCTCATTATTTCCATCAAACGCTAGCTTTTAACCCTTTACCTAACATGAAAAGCAGACGACACTTGCAAAAATAATTCTTGAATAACTAATTTTTTTCATTTTTTGTCTCAAAACATAGGTTATGACCCCTCGTTGGAACGAGCTCGACGAGCTCGTTCCAACGAGGGGTCATAACCTATGTTTTTGAGACAAAAAATGAAAAAAATAATGAAAATTAATTGGCGATTTTTGAGAATAGCGCTGGCCGGTTTGGGCCGTTACGTTAGGTAAAGGGTTAAAACAATTCTTGTTGTTGCACGAAGATGTCCCATTGTAGTATTGTCAGAGAGAAAATGATACCAATCCCTGCGTTAATAACGAAATAACCGTTCGGGAAAAGAAATTCTCGTATGCGCATTTTTCGGACCGAGCCTCGGCATACACTTTTTAGTACATCCCCGACGGAACACAGAATGCTGGACGATTCGGTGCCGAGAAGATTCGGCACCTGCGTTGGAGGATTCGGCACCTGACTTTGGGGGATTCAGCACTTGATTGTAGACGAATCGGCTCTTGGTGTTGGACGATTCAGCATCTTGAGAAATCATGTTCTATACATTTTTTGGTCATTTATTTCACAGTAATAAATTCATTATTATTAACACTGTTGGCGTGTTAGAGTTTTAAATGTATCCCAGAACCAGGGGCATGGCTAGAGGTTTTCGATTGTGGGGGGGGGGGGGGGGGGGGGGGGGGGGGAGGTAAGGTAATGAATTCATTACGTGTACAGTGCATTAAAAATTTGAGTACATTTCAGCAAGCTAATTAACGCCCACCTTTGACTATAAATAGACTCCTCACTAAACTGGACTATTTCATCTCCATGACAATAAACAACCCAGCTGTGTTTGTAAATATTGATGGATGCATGCTTAATTAGTTTGCAAGTCGGGGAGGGGGATTGGTAATCTGAAAAACAATCCGCGGATTAAAACGTCATATTATAAACAGATTTTCTTCATACATGTCTGTCAAATTAATAGTTTTATAACATTTTGAACTTGTTGAACAAAAAAGTATCCTTTAGTTTTGAATTCACTTGCACCTATTTGAGAATTAACTCTCCTGCTGTGACTTCATGCTAGGTCGTAATGATATCGTAGTTAATTGTCTTAGAATGGGATTCTCCAGTGCATATTAATAGTAACTAAATCGGGGTCGATCACCCCGACTTTATCACTTGAAAATCGGGGTGATGAATCGGGGTCTTTAATGCAGTGTACACGTAATGTTCCAGCTGGGGAGGAACCGCAAGGTGTAACCCCCCCCCCCCCCCCCTCCTGTCCTGTCCCTGTCCATAGTTAGAAATTCACTGCCGAGAAACATTTTGAAAATGAAGCCATGAAAGGGGGCATAAAATTGATTCTAGTAACTGAAATACAAACACATTTATGATAGATTTATCAGGTTATTATTATGTGGTGTTATTATTATGTTTTAAAAGACGAACTTGGGGTTATAGTAATATGGATATAAACGGATTACAGGCACATTTTGCTCAAACTACGTGGGAAAACTCTTTTACTGAAAATTTGAATGATACCACAGAGAGCCTTACATCATATACCATTGAATCAGCTAAAAACTACATACCAAATAAAGCCATTGAAATACGTCCAAAAGATAAAGCTTGGGTGAATTCAACGATCCGTAAAATGATGAGAGCCCGTGATCAGTCACACAGAAAAGCTAACAGACAAATCGTCTCCTGAGTTCCAATGTGTTCTATGTGCCAGTTGGCACATAGAACACATTGGAACTCAAAGAGACGAAATAGGGTCGAAGACTGGGTGAGATTAAGTCATAATAGAAATGAAACTATATCATTCATACGGACAGCCAAAGTGAAATACGATCTTAAAACTGAAACCTACGTATCATCTCGTAATTTTGGCAGTAAATACTGGTGGAGGACACTTAAATTATTCTCTAAAGAGCACAATGTTTCGAATAAACCTTTCCCACCACTTGAAGAAAATGGGGAAATAATAAGCGATGCAATGTCAGACTTACTGAATACGTATTTTGTTGATCAAGCTATCTCAGTCGATGACAAGGAACTACTACCCCCATCCCACGCTGTGAAATGAGCCTGGAATCCATAGTAATCTCCGAAGAAGAAGTAATGCCAAATATAGCGGCAGTAATTTGGACCCCCAGAAAGCTAGCGGATCAGATTTAATTAATTACAGAATCATAAAGGCACGTACCGAACAGTTAGCTTTCCATCTAACATATCTTTTTAATCTGTCCCTATCGCGTAATGAGTTCCCAAGTTTATGGAAGAAAGCCAGTGTTGTGCCTATCCATAAGAAATCATTAGTTAATGACAAGTTAAACTATCGGCCAGTCTCTTTGGCACGTTCTGTCAGTAAAATTCTGTAAAAAGTAATTTTTAGACACATTTTTTTCTTTCTTTTGTGGAAAACGAATTGTTAACACCCCTACATTCAGGCTTAATGCCGGGTGACAGTACAATGCACCAATTAATAGATATTGAAAACTACACTGGTAGTAATATGGGCACCAAAAAAAAAGTCAAATTAGTATTCTGTGATATAAGTAAGGCATTCGATAGAGTATGGCATGACGGATTAATTCATAAATTAGGCTCAATTGGAATAAGAGGTAACCTACTAGCGTGGTTTAAAAGCTACCTAACAAATCGCTCACAGTTTGTCGTTGTAAATGGGGAGAAATCCAAAAATCAAATCATGAAAGCTGGCGTGTCACAGAGATCCGTTTTAGGGCCACTTCTGTTTAATATCTACATAAATGATATTGTTAAAGATATTACTTCCAATATTAGACTTTATGCCGACGATACAACACTTTTCTGGTAACGAAGATGCAAAACTAGCAGCAGAAGTTTTGAATAGTGACCTGAGAAAAATTGCCCAGTGGTCTAAAACATGGCAGATCATATTTAATCCACTAAAGAGTAAATCCCACGCTTCTCCCCAATTGTAACATATGTAGCACACAGCACTGCCATCTCAACTACGCCGACCCTCCTCAATAAGAATATGCTGTGTCACAGTACTTGCCTTTGTAACATTCATGTACTAAATGTTGTAGTGTAAGCCACGCGAGTCATTAAGTTATTCAGTTATAAATCCATAACATGTTGTCAGAAGTTAAATGAATTTAAATTATTCAAATAAGCAATATGGATCAACTGAAACCTCCAGGACACTTATGTTTGGAAGGCAATTCAAAGTTTAGCGGACAACTGGAGAAAATGGAAACAAAGGTTTGATTTGTTCCTAGTGGATAGTGGCATTGGAGAGAAATCTAACAAAGTTCAATCGTCGACTTTCCTACATGTGATGGGAGAGGATGCACTAGAAATCTACAATACTTTTAAATTTTCCAGTGATGAGGAAAAAGAAGATGCTGTCAAAATCATGGAAAAGTTCCACAATTACTGCAATCCGACAAAAAACCTCACTTGGGAAAGACAAATTTTTCTCCAGAAATCAAAGTTCTACTGACACATTTGACCAATACGTTACGGATCTACGAAACAAGGCGAAACACTGTGCATTTGGAGAACTTCAGGACAGTTTAATTAAAGACAAGAGAGTCTGTGAAATTAAAGACGATTCAGTTCGTGCTCGACTACTACGAGTAGAAGATTTGTCACTGACTAAAGCTGTAGCAGTTTGTCGAGGTAGTGAAATGGGTACGTCGGCTGAGTGCTAGAATGTTCTATGTCCCATAGGGGAGATAATACATAGTCCTATAGGGGAGATAATACATAGTCCTATAGGGGAGACAATACATAGTCCTATAGGGGAGATAATACATAGTCCTATAGGGGAGATAATACATAGTCCTATAGGGGAGATAATACATAGTCCTATAGGGGAGATAATACATAGTCCTATAGGGGAGATAATACATAGTCCTATAGGGGAGATAACACATAGTCCCATAGGGGAGATAATACATAGTCCTATAGGGGAGATAATACATAGTCCTATAGGGGAGATAAATACATAGTCCTATAGGGGAGATAATACATAATCCTATAGGGGAGATAATACATAGTCCTATAGGGGAGATAATACATAGTCCTATAGGGGAGATAATACATAGTCCTATAGGGGAGATAATACATAGTCCTATAGGGGAGATAATACATAGTCCTATAGGGGAGATAATACATAGTCCTATAGGGGAGATAATACATAGTCCTATAGGGGAGATAATACATAGTCCTATAGGGGAGATAATACATAGTCCTATAGGGGAGATAATACATAGTCCCATAGGGGAGATAATACATAGTCCTATAGGGGAGATAATACATAGTCCCATAGGGGAGATAATACATAGTCCCATAGGGGAGATAATACATAGTCCCATAGGGGAGATAATACATAGTCCCATAGGGGAGATAATACATAGTCCTATAGGGGAGATAATACATAGTCCCATAGGGGAGATAATACATAGTCCCATAGGGGAGATAATACATAGTCCTATAGGGGAGATAATACATAGTCCTATAGGGGAGATAATACATAGTCCCATAGGGGAGATAATACATAGTCCCATAGGGGAGATAATACATAGTCCCATAGGGGAGATAATACATAGTCCTATAGGGGAGATAATACATAGTCCTATAGGGGAGATAATACATAGTCCCATAGGGGAGATAATACATAGTCCTATAGGGGAGATAATACATAGTTCTATAGGGGAGATAATACATAGTCCCATAGGGGAGATAATACATAGTCCTATAGGGGAGATAATACATAGTCCCATAGGGGAGATAATACATAGTCCTATAGGGGAGATAATACATAGTCCTATAGGGGAGATAATACATAGTCCTATAGGGGAGATAATACATAGTCCTATAGGGGAGATAATACATAGTCCCATAGGGGAGATAATACATAGTCCTATAGGGGAGATAATACATAGTCCTATAGGGGAGATAATACATAGTCCCATAGGGGAGATAATACATAGTCCTATAGGGGAGATAATACATAGTCCCATAGGGGAGATAATACATAGTCCTATAGGGGAGATAATACATAGTCCTATAGGGGAGATAATACATAGTCCCATAGGGGAGATAATACATAGTCCTATAGGGGAGATAATACATAGTCCCATAGGGGAGATAATACATAGTCCTATAGGGGAGATAATACATAGTCCTATAGGGGAGATAATACATAGTCCTATAGGGGACATAGAACATTCTAGCACTCAGGCGACGAGTAGCTCTCAGATGAAAAAACTAACAGAAGATTTAAGTGAACAAAGTCTCACTATACATAAAGTTTACAAAAAGCTTCAACATTCAAAACGTGAATCCGGACGTGAAACTGGACATAACGTTTCAAAAAGCAAGCAAACTTCTGCCATTCATAACTGTATTCGGTGCGGAAGTTCTCATGATAAAAATAGATGTCCGGCCTTTGGAAAACGATGCCATAATTGTCAGAAACAAAATCAATTTGCAAAGATGAGTCGGTCACCAAACCAGGGCGACCCAGAAAAGTGCATACCGTCACAGAGGATGACCTTGAACGGGTCCCAGAACTCTTCATTGGTTCCATTTGCACTCTCAGTGATAATGTACACGACCGCAAAGACTGGAATGTTCAACTGAAACTCGGGCACCAATGTATCAATTTCAAAGTCGACACTGGAGCACAGTGTAATGTTATTAAAAAAATCCACATTTGATAGCCTAGATTCTCTTGAACTTTCCTCAAGTAAAGTGAAACTTGTAACGTACGATGGCAGTAAACTTGATACGTATGGAAAAACTACATCCATGTGCTCATACAATAAAACGAGATACAAGCTGGAATTCCAAATTGTCGCCAAAGACGTTCCATATGTGTTAGGACTGAACTCAACCAAGCTCTCGGGGCTCATTCCCAAAATACAAACGCTCGTGACTGTCTGTGATGAAATTTTCAAGACCTGTGCAGATGTATTCACTGGGTTGAGCAGTTGTAACAGGAGGAGAGATAACAGCGGGAGCCGGGGGTTCGAACCGTCGACCTCTAGCACACAAAGCGACCGATTTACCACGAGACTAAGAGATCCGGACCAACCTGGCTGATTGGTAAATGGCCTTTATACCTCGACCGCTACACTACTCTCCCCTTCTTTTGAGATTCACCGCATGTGAATCTCACCCAGGTTCCTCCCTTAGAGCGGTCGAAACACACGCAGTGCCACCTACTGCTGAGGACCGGACGAGCCCCCAAATGTAACAGGAGGAGAGACAAGTGCAGGAGCCGGCCGGGGGTTCGAACCGTCGACCTCTAGCACACAAAGCGACCGATTTACCGCGAGACTAAGAGATCCGGACCAACCAGGCTGGTTGGTAAATGGCCTTTATACCTCGACCGCTATACAGTCTCAGAGAGGAACACCATATAACTGTTGACCCGTCAGTTCCCCGGTTATCCATCCACCCAGGAACATTCCCGTCGCTTTAAGAGACAAGGTGAAACGTGAATTAGAGAAAGAATGGAAAGCATGAATGTAATTGAAAAAGTGCATGGTCCCTCAGACTTGGTTAATTGTATGGTCACTCTTGTAAAACCACACAAGACTGAAGTTACGCATATGTTTAGACCCGAAGCATATAAATAAAGCGATCCGACCTGAGTACCACCCGTTGCCGACAATTGCCTACCCGCAGCTAAAATATTTACAAAGTTAGACGCTAATTCTGGGTTTTGGCAACTGAAACTTGATGATGAATCATCACAACTCTGCACATTCAATACACCATTTGGCAGATACCGCTTCAAACGTTTACCTTTTGGAATCTCATCCGGTCCAGAAATCTTTCAAACATCAATGTCGCAGTTGTTTGATGACATAGAAGAAGTTGAATGCATAATGGACGATATACTTATATGGGGTAAAAATGAAGAGCAGCACGACCAACGACTAACGCGAGTTCTCGACCGAGCACGTACAGCAAATTTTAAACTAAACAGGGACAAATGCAGATTCAAACAGACTGAAAAAACGTACATTGGGCATGTATTGAGTGCTGAAGGACTAAAAGTTGACCCTTCTAAAGTGGAAGCTGTGAAAAAGGCGGACTCTCCACGCGATAAAGTATCTCTACAGAGATTTATGGGGATGATCACATATCTGTCGAAATTCATACCTCCTTTATCAGATATAAGTGCACCCCTCAGAGACCTTCTTGTAAATAACACAGAATGGCACTGGACTGAACATCAAGACAAAAGCTTAAAAAACTGAAAGATGATGTCACAGAAGCTCCAGTTCTAAAATATTTTAATGTTCATTACCGGTTAAATTATCAGTAGATGCTAGTTCAAAGGGACTAGGGGCGGTTTTGTTTCAAAACGAGCAGCCTGTAGCATACGCATCAAGAGCTCTAACTGATACTCAACAACATTAAGGTCAAATAGAGAAAGAAATGTTAGCAATAGTGTCCGGGTGTAAAAATTTCATGAGTATATCTATGGTCAACGTCTGGTTGTGGTAGAATCAGACCACAAGCCATTGGAAGCAATTTTCAAGAAAGCTTTGCACCAAAATCCTGTGTGTCTGCACAAAATACTTATGAAACTCTAAAGTACAACTTATCAGTCACGTTCAAGTCGGATAAAATGTTGTTCATAGCCGATACGTTAAGTAGAGCTCATCCACAGGAAACGTCAAGTGAAACTGTAGACGATGAACTGGAAATTAACATGTCAATAATGCTGCCAATTTCAGAACCTAAAATGGAACAACTGAAGATAGCCACGCAAGGTGACGCGGCAGTGCAACAGTTAAAAACAACTGTACTCGACGGCTGACCTCTTGAAAGGAAAGAGGTACCAAATGACATTCGGGAGTTTTGGCATTTTTGAGATGAGATAAGTGTGTACGACGACATACTATACAAAGGTGAAAAATTATGATGCCTGCATCAATGCAAGCGGAGATGTTAGACAAAATTCATGAAGCACACTTGGTGTGGAAAAATGCAAACGTCGCGCTAGAGATGTGTTGTTCTGGCCCGGAATGAACTCACAAATACAAGACAAAGTTTCAAAATGTGCAGTCTGTAATGGCTTCAGAGTGAGAAATCAGAAAGAACCTTTGCTTTTTCGTCCCGTGCCTGAACGCCCGTGGGCAAGAGTCGGGGCAGACTTATTTGAAATTGACGGCAGTGACTAGTAATTCTGGATTACTATTTTGGTTTCTTTGAAATTGCAAATCTGTCGAGTACGAAGTCAGTTTCAGTAATCACACACTGCAAATCACAATTTGCGAGATATGGGATACCTGTTGAGTTTATAAGTGACAATGGACCGCAATTTTCGTCTGCAGACTTTGCTAACTTCCCAAATACATACAATTTCAAACACACCACTTCTCAGTCCTAACTATCCCCAATCAAATGACATGGCTGAAAGATCTGTTCAAACAGCTAGACGATTGTTGTAAAAAGCAAAACGAGATGGCAGTGATCCTTATCTCGCCCTGCTGCTAAATTACAGAAATACACCACGGTACGACGAACTTGGCTCACCAGTGCAAAGATTAATGGGACGCAGAACATAAACTAAATTATCCACCTAATGTCATTAAGCTAGAGACTGTTATGTTTAATCTTACATGTAAGAAGAAAAAACAGCAAAAACATTATTATGACAGACACTCGAAACGCCTTCCAGAACTGAAATCAGGTGATTGTGACCGATTTCGCAGTGGGAAATATTTTAAGGCTGCTGTTGTTCTAAATAGGTCACAGGAACCAAGATCATATGTCATCAAAGCTGGTGGCAGAACATACAGGCGTAATCGCAGAGACGTAATAAAAGTTAATGAATGACCACTGAGCCATGATGATACGGAATGTGACATTGACATTGAGCCTAATCAGGTTAATCAGTCAGTGCAACCTGACCCAACCTCTGTACCAGTTCAGCAGAGAGCACACGATCCCGGTACAATTAAAACTTCATCTGGTAGAGTCATATACACGATCCCGGTACAATTAAAACTTCATCTGGTAGAGTCATACGCAGACCTGTCAGATTTAAAGACTATATCTGTACATGAACATAATAACAGCAAACTGTAGACTGTAGTGATAGCAGCGTGTTTACTCAAATCGACGAATGGCAACAGAATCCATAGAACAGTTAACTCTTGTCGTCACTATATAAGCGTATTTAGCTCACAGAATAGTTAACCATTGTAGTATCCACCACATTTACATCATAGAACAGTTAACCTATGGAGAGACCATGTAGCCGCATTAACCAGAGTGAGACACATTTTTTTCCAAAGAAACATTTTTTTCTTGTCCTACACCCACAGCTGTGTTCCTGACATTTCACAACCCCAGCTGTGTTCCTAACGTTTTATCACAAGACAGTGTGCCTCCGAGCTGTAAGCACATCATACTTTTTTCTTTGGGTGTGATTTAAAAAAAAAACAAAAATAAAAACGGGGAGATGTAACATATGTAGCACACAGCATTGCCCTCTCAACTACGCCGATCCTCCTTAATAAGAATATGCTGTGTCGCAGTACTTGCCTATGTAACATTCATGTAATAAATGGTGTTGTAAGTCACGCGAGTCGTTAAGTTATTCAGTTGTAAATCCATAACACCGATCTTTACCTCCTAGGACAGCAAATAGAAGAGACGGGCACTCATAAACATCTCGGGTTGATCTTTTCAAAACAGGACAATTGTATTCACACATAGAAAGTCTTATAAATAAAGTCAGCCCTATGATAAACTGTCTTAGAAGCATAAAATACAGATTGTCCAGACAAGCATTGGAAACTCTATATCGATACTTCATTCTCCCGCTGTTTAATTACGCCGATGTTATATGGGATGGTTGCACGGAGACTAAATCATTACTCCTAGAAAATCTAGACTTGGATGATCTACGAACTATAATAGGGGTCACAGGGGGGGGGGGGGGGGGCAAGTCCCCAACTTATCTACAGGGAATCTGGTTCCATACCACTCCAAGGGCGTAGACGACGTCAGAAATTAGTAGCGTTGTATAAGATTATATTCACAAACCTGTCAATCTACAGTACGTGGAGAGTATATTATCACTAGATCACCCGCAGAGTGGAGATTCCACCCGAGCAATAATAGCAAATTTGTTGCAAAGCATAACCAGAACCAGCAAAGTTTCAGCCAATGGACCTCCGGGTTAAACACGGAGGTCCATTGACTGAAACATTGCTTGTGTTTATTGTCGATATATACAAAATTTGAAAGTTATAGCTTGGGTGGTAATTTCACTCCGCGGGTGATTTAGTTACAATCCACTCTCCACGTACTGTACATTAGGCTGCTCATTCCGCAACCTATATCAGAATAGACTTATTACTCCCCAAGATCTTCGAACTGATTAAGGGAAATTAAAAGTAACACGAACAGGTTTTCTAACTCGTTTCTGCCATCGGTGTTGAAACATTGGAACGGCTTAAGCACAGATCTGCAGAACTGTTCTTCCGTCGATCATTTTAAGAAGAAACTTGCAATTAACGACAATGTCGTCCAGGGCTGGGTTTTATTATGTGGGTACAGAAGGAAACAAATCTTTCACACGAAGATGCGGTTAAATTGTAGTTATTTAAACGGACATAAATTGAATATATTTATAAGTAATAATGCATCTCGTGGCTGTAATCATATATATGAAGACACTGAACACTATTTATTAATGTGTTCTCTATATGCAAACAAAGAAATTCGCTTCTAACAAATTGGGGCCACGCCGCTAATATCACTCTTATTTTATATGGGGATACGGAGAAAACTGCCTTGAAAAACGCCAGTATATTTAGTGTGGTTCAAGAATATATTAGGGAAACAATGAGATTCCAGTGAATGATTTATTATCCAGTGGAAATGAATCCTGACAATGACCTTTGCTGTATTGGGTAAGAGAGATTTTTGTGGGCCTATCATATAAATGAAAGCAGATTGCCTCCACACCCGATAGATAGGTAGATGATATAAAGGAGATGATGGGATATAGTATGGTACGGGCGCGTCATTTTACCCAAATGAAACCAAATGAAAACAAATGAAATCAAATGAAAGTAATTAAATCACAAAACCAACCAAATGATATTATATAATGTTCCTCTATTCAATTTAAAACCACGAACCAAAAAGAAATCGTCCGTTTCGAAATAAACTGAGTTTTATAAAACATTGCACACTGATACTGACTTTGTCTTTCTTTCCAATTCAGTTTCTGTTTTATGTGCAGTTGTATTTGCACCATTGTACTGTATGTTTCTGTAGGGTAGGGCGTTAATATAGGCATTGCCTGTTCGCCAAACCCCATTTCATTGAGGGAATAAAAATATTGGTTTAAAAAAAATTGGTATTATTCTGGAAATTGAATATGTGCTAACCAGATTCTCAAGCTGAGGACTTCGAGCAATTCACACTGTCCTAACATTAAATCAGATCTTATGCAGGAATGATCAATTTTCGATGTTTCATCATTTTGTAACTGTGAATGATGGAATTAACTCAGGATAACGATTTTACATGATGTGATTTTCTTGAAGTGCATTTAGAGGATTTTTTTTTATTACGATAATAATTAACGTACTATAGAAATTTCGTACCGATTGACATCATGCATACTTATGAAGCTCGATATTGCGTACATTGTAGTTATAAATAGTAACAGTTGGGATAAAATTAATGTGTGTAAAGGTAGGATTTTCTATTGGCGGAGAGGGGGGAGGGGGGTAATTGCCCTTATAAAAAAGTACCATGGTAAACCATGGTAAATCCCAAAATACCCTGGTATTACCAGGGTATTTGGGGGATTTACCATGGTTTACCATGGTACTTTTTTATAAGGGTTGGTGTGGGGTGAACGAAAATCGGCAATCTTGACAATTAAGAAACACCAGAAATTATCCGTTCGTACTGAATGTCTGATATTTCAGCCTTTAATAAGGTGTAAATCAGTCATTTTCTTGTGATTTACACTTTATTAACGGCCGATATATCAGGAATTAATGTGTGTGAAGGTATCTTGACTAGAACGTCGCGGGGTTAGTATGAATAAACAAAGGCAGACTAGTGACGATGACAAATTTATTACATCTTTTCCACACAAAGTGAACAAATTTCGCATAGCATATATTCACAAATTACAGAAAATAACATATGTCAAAACCAGTATCAATTTACAACATTTTATAGACCTGTTAAACATGTTTATAAATCTCCATATACAATATTTACCTTTATTGTGTAGGAATATCCATTTATTGCAACCAGCCTTTTCCCACCACGCTTCGTGCCAAGTTCAATAACTTGGTACACAGGTTTCTTCGTCTTCCAAGACAGACTGTGATACTGATCTGTCCGCAAGCGATTCATTAAATACCTCAGGTACGACTTGTATATCCCGGTTGGTAATGTCAAACTCTAAATCTGGCTCAGTTAATGTATCCAAAAGCGAATCAGTTTTTTGGGGACGAATCATCGCTATACTCTGAAAAAAATTATTGGGACGAATTGTCCCGATATTTGGGACGAACCGTCCCGGTTGTAATTTTGGGACGAATCGTCACGGACGAACTGGTTTTGGGACGAAACGTCACGTAGCCCTACGGATGTGGGTAGCCGCTACATTCAGACCTCTGAACTACTACGGGGCATACGGAATAGGTTACGCAGCATCATAATCCGAGCCACCATCCATTTTAGATTTCCCGTCACACCTTTTCCCGAGTTATTACGAATATAGGAGAAGTCGGCCCCGAACGCAGTCGGCCCACAAGAAAAGTCGGCCCAAAACGAAGTCGGCCCACGAGGGAAGTTCAGGCCCATGAGAGAAGTCTGCCTTATCTTCGAACGAAGTTGGTCCACAAGAGAAGTCGGCCCACAAGAGAAGTCGGCCCCCAAAAAATTCTGTAGTCAACGTTTGGATCGTCATTATAGTGCATTATAATTTAAACATTAGGTGATAAAGCTGTCTTGTCTTTCTCTCATGGGCCGACTTCTCCGAAATTATTTGGGCCGACTTCTCCGAGGCCGAGTTCTCAATGGGTTGACTTCTCTGCATCCCGTTATTACTCTAACAACAATATCAATATTAAAATCATGACATGTTTGTTACAAACAGAGTTCATTTTTAAGATTTAATCTAAATATATACCGGTGTATAAAAAAACACATCGTAATCTTCGTCAAAATATTTATAAAAAACAAAAGATTATCAACAAAAACTTTATTTTTAAGAAAAAAAAATGAGACTTTTTTTACCAGGTCAACTCGCCCCTCAAAACTGGGGGCGAGTTGACCCGAAAAAATAAACGGGGCGACTTGACCCGGCGACTTGACCCAAAACCTTGAGGACGAGTTGACAGGTACAAGGTATCTTACAAGCCTTCTCTTGAGACCTAGTGACAGATCCGGGATCTTTCGAAAATGGATGCCCCCTGTATAAGCTGAGTAAAAAATTTTGCAGACAATATCATGTGAACTTTACGTTTGTCATGAAGCCAAAGCAACAGTCCAAGAAAGTGGAAAGCACTTTTGACATTAGAGATCCAGGATGGAAAAAACTCGATTCGACAAGTGCTTTCAGAGCTATTAATTTCGAATTATTTGTCAAACCGGTTAGTGCTTCCCTATTTTCGAGATAATGACTTATTATTGTAGTAATTTTTGGCCTGGGACGTTTCGGCCGGGACGTTTCGACCCCATAAAAGGCCGAAACGTCCCACATTGGGAGGCCAGAACGTCTTACTTTTTAAGCTTTTACCAAGTCATTTCGACCCCAATAAATAAATATTTGCATATGATGAGTCAATACATATTTTTAAATATAATGCAACCTTTACACCTCTAGAGGTTTTTTCACAGCTCAGTACATAATTAAATACAGTGACAAGCTGTCAGCTGTCACCCATATAGATGATTCTTGAGTTTGGGTTTCACAACTCAGTTTGTGTTGAAAAACAGCAAACCATCATATGTCAAACTTGAAAAAAGACTGAAGGAAGCTTGGAGTAAATGGGAGCATACCCCCCTCCCCCCCACCCCTCCTGACACTAGCTCTTAAATGAATTTCTCGTTGTTTGGCAGTGACTAAAATAAACTACAATTATAAGATTTTTTTTACTGATTTCATTTAATTTAATAAATTGCCAGATAACTGAGATAAGTCTGTACCATTGTTATTTATATTTGTCTCCAGTAATTTTGCGTAATCATTCATTGAAATGGCTCCATTCAGCTTTTTCCTCCAATAAACGAAAAATTATTACTTTTTTTACCAGATTTTGTTTAATTTAATATATTGCTACAGTACTAGTACATGGAGAGTGTATTATCACTAAATCACCCGCAGAGTGGAGATTCCACCCGAGCAATAATTGCAAATTTGTTGCAAAGCATAATAAGCACCAGCAAAGTTTCAGCCAATGGACCTCCGGGTTAAACCCGGAGGTCCATTGGCTGAAACATTGCTTGTGTTTTTAGTCGGTATATACAAAATTTGAAAGTTATAGTTTGGGTGATAACTCCACTCTGCGGGTGATTTAGTTACAGTCCACTCTCCACGTACTGTAGATAAGTGTGTAACATTAATTGTTATCTAAATTTGTCACAATAATTTCGCATAAATATTCATTGAAAGGCTTCAATGAATCATCGCAAAATTATTTCAATTCTATCAGATTTAATATAATTTAATGCATTGCTAGATAAGACTAACCCTAATGTTTATATATATATCTGTCACAAATAATTTTGTTTTTATTCATTGAAAAAGCTCCACTGCAGCGTTTTCATCGAATAAACACAAATTATTACACTTTTTTCAGATTTAATATTATTTAATAAACTGGTATTATCACGTGTTTCCAAACATTGGCAAACCACTTCCCGTGTTGATAATGCAGATAATCAACCAATGGAATAATTGATGAACTGAGTATAATGTGAGAGCCACGACTTGTTTTCACTATAATCAGGTGGGGCCAAGAATTAGTAACTAATGGTATAAGACTAGGGAAATATGGAACAATAGGTTATTTTCGCCATCAGATATTATCTCATAATAACAATTACTCTTCTGGCATCACTTTGTTGTATGAGGCATAGATTATTTTTCATTAATCCACATAAATCTACGCAATTTATAGACAGAATTTACATGTTTTATCTTTTTTGTTTATTAATCCACTCCTTTCGAAGAATGCTCGATTTCGTTGCACAAGTAGGCTATCACTAAAAAGTGTATACTGAGGCAGAGTCTGAAATTGGTGTATACAGAAATCCATTATTCAAATATCCTCGTAATGCCATGGCGTTGACGAGATATTTTTATCTATATGTCGTATAAACCCATCTTCTTTCCAATTAGTGAAATAAAATTCAGGAGGAAAATCAGCATGCACACATTGTCAGAGCATTCTTCGGCTGAATCTATTTACTTACGTTGTCTCTGCACTCTATTTCTACGAGGCCAAAATGTCCCAGGCCAAAATATCTCAAGGTCGAAACATCCTGATCCCTTTGAAAGGACCACCTCACTCCTCAGTTCATTGCTGAAGTCCAGGTTCAGGTGAAACCATTTTAGTGTACTAGTCTTTATATAGGTTCATAGTTATAACACAGTTCAACAGCTATAATATAACTATATGACTAGTTATAACACAGCTCAACAGTTAGTTATATAAGTATGTTGTGACTTAGAGCAGCGAACCAGTTGTGACTAGTTAAGGTGCTATATATAGTATGTGTAGAGTATATTATCACTAAATCCCCCGAGGAGTGGAGATTCCACTCAAGCAATAATTGCAAATTTGTTGCAAAGCGAAACAAGCAAAGTTACAGCCAATGAACTTCCGGGTTAAAACTGGAGGTTCATTGGCTCATTGAAACACTGCTTTTGTTTTTTGTCCATATGTACAAAATTTGAAAGTAATACTTTGGGTGATAATTCCACTCCATGGGTGACTTTGTTACAATCCTCTATCCACGTACTGGAAGTAATGGAATTTTGTTTATTTTGAAGTTTCCACCTCTCATATTCCTTAAATTCAAATTAAATTGTGGCCAAATGTGCTTCGCATATCCAAGAACAAAACTAGGCATTCAGAACACTTTCAAATGCAGCGATAGGACTGCATTTGGGAAAAGGACAACACTGTCTGCATCTTTTTATTGAAGATGGATTCCATGTTCAATGGACATGTGAAAATCACTCGATACCATAAATTTCCATAAAAAACAAAATTGTGATTCTAAGAAATTTCACCAGGTGTCATGATAATACCTTACATTGAATATGACAACTTTGCAGTCTATATATAATGATAGTATGCTGTATTAAGGTGATCTTTCTCATTATTTGATTTTAGATGGCGTTGTTTTTAGATGCTGTTCCCGTATGACGACATAGACCGGAAATCGAAAGTAAGAATATATGTAAACAAAGCAGTCACTTTGAGAATTTACCCCCATGCAGCTCTGTTTTGAAAGATTTTGATGCTCAAGCATTGTTCTTGGATATGTGAAGCACATTTGGTCACAAGTTGTTCTCAGGAAATATTATTTTATGATCAGTTCTGGTACGAATACGGTAGCAGACTTTTAGGAGCCATTGGTGCATGCGGTCAACTCTGTGGGTTGATTTAATATATTTTTCGTGTTCTCTATCGCCCAACCTTCGTTTTGATGTATAATTTGTGTATATTTAATTTGAATTTAAGGAATATCTGAGGTGGGAATTTCAAAATAAACAAAATTCCATTACTTATATAGCCCCTTAAAACACAGTTCAGCAGTAATAAATTATTAAAATATAACTATATAATTAGTTTATAACACAGTCCAACAGTATAGTATAACTATATGACTACACAGCTCAACAGTTATATTACTATGTGACCAGTTATAACACAGTTTAGCAGTTATAAATCTAACTATATGACTAGCTATTACAAAGTTCAACAGTTATAACTAGATAAGACAGTTCAGCAGTAAATGTGTAAGTTTTAGCTTGGTTTGAAAGTACCACCTCAGAACATGGCTGAAGTCGTCCAAGTTCAGTAACTTCAGATGAAATGATTTTAGTGTACTAGTTTTTATAGGTTCATAGTTATAACATAGCTCAAGAGTTATAACATAAAAATATTACTAGTTATAACACAGTTCAGCAGTAAATGTGTAACTATCAGCTGGGTTTGAAAGTACCACCTCAGTGCATGACTGAAGTAGTCCAGGTTCAGTTGAAACCATTTTAGTGTACTAGTCTTTATAGCTTCATAGTTATAACACAGTTCAGTAGTAAATGTGTACCTATAAGCTGAGCTTGAAAGTACCACCTCATTTAATGGCTGAAGTTGTGTGGGTTCAGTTAAAACCATTTTGGTGTAGGCCTACTAGTCTTTGTAGCTTCATAGCTATAACACAGTTCAACAGTTATAATATAAATATATAACTATAGTTGTGACACAGTTCAGCAGTAAATGTGTAACTATTAATAGCAGGGCTTGAAAGTACCACCTCAGTTGTACAGGTTCAGTTGAAACCATTTTAGCATACTGGTATTTATAGGTTTATAGTTATAACTCAGTACAACAGTTATAATTTTAATATATAACTATAGTTGTGACACAGTTCAGCAGTAAATGTGTAACTATTAACTGGGCTTGAAAGTACCACCTCATTTCATGGCTGAAGTTGTGTGTAGGTTCAGTTGAAACCATTTTAGCATACTGGTGTTTATAGGTTTATAGTTATATCACAGTACAGTTAAAATTAGAAGTCCTGTCCCGAATTGTGCGCTTATCTAGGCTTAATTGCGCGTAGGAATTGCGCGCAATTGCCATCTCGAATGGCATCCAAAGCACGGCAGGCTCTCCTGATTACTCATAGCAAACACAGGCAATGTTTCTGCCAATGGACCTCCGGGTTACCCGGAGGTCCATTGGCTGAAACATTGCTTGTGCACAGGCCATATGTACAGAATTTGATAGCCTTACTATGGTTATAACGCGTGGATTAACGCGCAAGTCGACGTGCTATTTGTGCGCATTTCATGACATGACTTCTAGTTTTAACTGTACAACAGTTACATTGTATAATATTAATATATAACTAGCCATAACACCATTCAGCAGTACGTGTTCAAAGTACCACCTCACTCAGTTCATGGCTGAAGTAGTCCAGGTTCAGGTGAAACCATTTTATTGTTCTAGTCTTTATAGGTCCATAGTTATAACACAGTACAACAGTTATAAATATAACTATATAATTAGTTATAACTCAGTCCAACAGTTACAGTTAAAACTAGAAGTCCTGTCACGAATAGTGCGCTTATGTAGGCTTAATTGCGCGTTGGAATTGCGCGCAATTGCCATATCGAATGGCACCCAAAGCACGGCAGGTTCTCCTGGTTACTCATAGTAAACACATGTAATGTTTCTGCCAATGGACCTCCGGGTTACCCGGAGGTCCATTGGCTGAAACATTGCTTGTGCACAGGCCATATGTACAGAATTTGATAGTTTTACTTGGGCCATAACGCGCACATACACGCGCATATCAACGTGCTATTTGTGCGCATTTCATTACAGGACTTCTAGTTTTAACTGTATATAGAACTGTGTCAGCTTTGGATTTGGATATCAACTGTCAACAATTCCTTTCTCTCACCTGGTGTGTTTCGAATTTCATATGTTGCTTTGGTATGATGTCCAGATGGGTGCTATCAAATTTTTCTGAATTTTGTTGAAAACTATGGCTGCTAGCAGCCTCTTGGATTTGGCACATGAATTGTCAACAATTCCATTAGCAGACCCTGCAGACAGCATTTATCACCCAATCTTTTTCAAATTTCATATCTGGCTTTGGTGTGATGTCCAGGTAGGAACTATTGAAGTTTTCAGAATTTCGTTGAAACATACATGTATGTCAACAATTCGATTAGCACACCCTACAGACTGCATCTCTCACTGAATCTTTTTCGAATTTCAAATGTAGCTTTGGTTTAATATCTAGATGGGAGCTATCAAATTTTCCTGAATTTTGTTGAAAAGCATGGCCGCCAGTGGCCATCCTGTTCCTGGATTCGGCAGATAAATTATCATCAATCCCATTGCACACCCTACCAACTGGCTGAGAGCCTGAGACTGCATCTCTTACCAGATCTTTTTCAAACTTTATATGTAACTTTCGTGTGATGATGGAAGTTATCAAATCTTCTGCATGTCGTTGAAAAACATGGCTGCCACCAGCCATCTTGGATTTGACATACATGTATAAAGTGTCTACAATTCCATTAGTACACCCAACAGGTCCCACACCTACCCTACATGCTGCATCCCTCACCCATCTATTTTGAATTCCATGTGTAGGTTTGGTGTGAAGAATGGTGTGATATCTAGATGGGAGCTATCAAATGTTTCACAATTTTGTTGAAAAACATGGCCGACAGTGACCGTCTTGGATTTGGCATGTAAATTGTCAACAATGCCATTGCACTCCCTACCGACTGGCTGAGACTGCACCTCTCACCAGATCTTTTTCAAACTTTATATGTAACTTTAGTGTGATGATGGAAGTTATCAAATCTTTCTGCATGTCGTTGAAAAACATGGCTGCTACCGGCCATCTTGGATTTGACATATAAAGTGTCTACAATTCCATTAGTACACCCAACAGGTCCCACCCCCACACCTGATTTTTTCAGATTCCATATGTAGTTTCAGTGTGATGTTTTTTCTGTAGAAACTTTGGTGAATGACTTGGTGTTAGGCCACACAAAGTAGATCTTCTGTTTCTCAGGCCATTATTTGTGAAATTGCATGCGGGCGAGCGGTTTTTTATTTTATTTTTTATTTCCGTAATTACTTCTTAGCCATCAAATGTTCATGTTCTTGGTTCAAGTTTTAGGCCTCATAATCTACAGAATAGCAAGGGTGGTGGTGTATTTCATCCCTTGAGTGCAAGAAGGCTTTGCAGTGCTAAAGCATTGCAAAGCCTTATTGCACTCAAGGGACAAATTCATCAATTTTTGTAACTTGGGTAAAATATCAGACATAAACCATTTAATTTTAATTTTTTTTAAGTTTAAATTGGTTATAAAAAGAGAGCATGCGGCAGCCAAAAGGACCATGCGGGAGGGCCTGAGAAACAGATTTAAATTTTTTTAGGCCTTACTGGATCTTTTAATTTAGTTCCAGGGCTTGAAATAAGTGGCCGGACAAGGACAATGACCAACACCAAACTTACTTTGACCACCACACATTGAAACCTATCCGACACAAATTTCTCCTCAATATTTTAGAATCTGAGGTTCAAAACACCAATATAAACTTAAATTCAATTGCAAATTAACAATGAAATAGTGGCACGTCCGTTTGCAAAGAAAAAAATGAAAAATAATTCTGATAAGCCCCCAAGACACCGAAAAAAGTGGACATGACTAATCATGGGTTTTACTCTGACAGAAACACATTGCTAAAAATACAACAATAGATTAAAAAGTAAATTGATGTAACAAAACATCCATCCACCCTCTTGAAAAGTTCTGAATTTAACTCTTAACTGGTCGAGTGCTGGAAGTGAGGGGCGTGGTGGCGTTTCGGTAACCGGTTCTCGTCAGATCACCGAAGTTAAGCAACGTCAAGCCTGGTTAATCCTCAGATGGGTGACCGTCTGAGCGGTCAATTCGGACTCCCGCATTATGTCCTTGGGCAAGGTACTTAACCCCGATTGTCCACATGGGGGCACGATGACACCGTGTACTAAGGTGTTCTGCACGTCAATGGTACGCCTGTCTTCAACCAATCTAACCCTGCCTGTGCTGCAGTGCGGAGTTACGATATTGGGGATGGAAGGTGCTCGTCATTGCGTGGTGGTTCTATCCGGGTACTCCGGCTTCCTCCACCCATAAAACTGTCACGGTCATGATTAGCCATTGTGCATAAGTATATGACCTTAAACACCAATAACTAAATAAATAAATAGTGCTGGAAGCCCATATTTGGTCTTTATTCTGAAGTGCAGGTGCCACAACTTACTGGCTTCATATTCTGTGGATGTGCTTCATATTATTTTTGAACTGAAATTATTTAGTCTGTGAGGATTTGCCTTGTTACAATTTATGGGAGAATGACACTAGGCACTCTGCCGTAAATTGTAACAAGGCAAAGAGATGTGGACAAATTTGGATGACCAAAAATAATTTAGCACTCCACCTGAGTCCACCAGTTAACCAGCTAAGTCATTTTAAAATATTTTTTATCAAATCGAGTCATGGCTGCTTTAAAGCAGCCATGACTAGATTTGATAAAAAAAATTATGAAAATTTGACTTGGGAAATCATTGGTCAAAATATCTTTACAATTCACAGGGGAAAATTGGGTTAAATATCCTTAAACTTTACTTATTTTACTGGCAAGAGATTCCTGTCCTTGGACAAGAATATCCGTCAGCAGCATTTAATGAGTTAAGAAATCAATTAAAAAAAAACAAGTTACACAATAGCTTCATCAAGTCATTTCCTCATTTAGTAGTTGGGGGCGCGGTGGCGCAGCTGGTAGAGGTGCAGGCTGCAAGCCGAGAGGTTCTCGGTTCGAATCCCACCTGTGGCAACCGCGTTGTATCCTTGGGCAAGACACTTCACCCCGATTGCCTACATGGGGGCACGATGACGCTGTGTACTGAGGCGTACTGCACGTCGGTGGTGCGCATGTCTTCAACCAATCTAACCCTGTCTGTGCTGCGGTGCAGAGTTCAGAGTTACGATGTTGGAGAGCTGACAGCTGCTCGTCGTTGCTCGGTTGTTCTCTCCGGGTACTCCGGCTTCCTCCACCCGTAAAACTGTCACGGTCACGATTAGCCATTGTGCATAAGTATGTGACCTTAAACACCAATAAATAAATAATAATAAGATTTAGTAGTCACTAGTTGTCAATTTACAATGGATAAAGCAATATGTTGAAAATGACTTGCATCAAATTAACTTGACCTGTACCAACTACTTGGGAGGGGACATTTTGACCTGCACTAAAAAGTATTTATTTTGTGACTTTTTTAGTTCAGTCCCTCCTTGGACATGTTGAGCTGAAGTGTCATTGACACTTTCATTATTGAACTTAAATGTGCTCATTAGGTGATAAGACCTATCGATTAACATTCATTTCTGTGAAAAAGTTGCTGTTTACAATAGAGCTGTAGGTTAACCGAAACCAAACCGAGGTTTTTAGTTTTTTTTTAAAAAACCGAAACCGATACCGTCGACATCCCGTAATCTAAGGTTTTTCGTTTTTTATTAAATACTCTCTTGCTGCAGCAATTCACAGAATGTAGCCATCCCAGAGTAGTGAGAGTACCCAGACACTGCCAATGGCAGTGTCTGGATTCTCTCACTACTCTGAGAAGGCTACAGTTAAAACTAAAAGTCCTGTCATGAAATGCGCACAAATAGCACGTTGATATGCGCGTTAATATACGTGTTATGGCCCAAGTAAAGCTAGCAAATTCTGTACATATGGCCTGAGCACAAGCAATGTTTCAGCCAATGGACCTCTGGGTAACCTGGAGGTCCATTGGCAGAAACATTGCATGTGTTTGCTATGAGTAACCAGGAGCACCTGCCATGCTTTGGATGGCCTTCGATATGGCAATTGCGCGCAATTCCAACGTGCAATTAAGCCTACATAAGCGCACTATTCGTGACACGACTTCTAGTTTTAACTGTACATTCTGTGAATTTCCGACATTTCAGTTGAGTTGTGTTTGCAGCTTTCCTCAAGTTGCGTGTAGGGACCTCGAAAAATGGCCAAGCACAATAAAAGTTCTGTATATTTAGGTAATTATTATATTGGTCTTCCTGATTCTTCATGTATTATAGCTTATTTCGGGCATTCATTGAGTTCCACTCAATTTCACTGCCGTTCAGTTATGACTCCGGACATAAGAATGAGTTTTATTGAATTTTATTCGGCCTCATGAACAAACCGAAAACCGAACCGAACCGAGGTTTTATTCCACCTGAAAAATCAAAACCGAAACCCAACAAGAAATTAAAAAACCTACAGCTCTAGTTTACAATGACTTTTATACTTACCACATTTGTGTAACAACATTCTTCCTTCAAAGTGTATGCATTGCTCTGTTTATAAAATTGAGTTACAGTGTCATTGACACTTGCTTTGTTTTTATAGAGCCCTGCACACTAAAATCTAATTAGGTTGTCTTGAAGATTTTGAATTGAATCAACAACGCTCTTCAAGTTGGATATAATGACATCATAATGCACATTCATAACAGCCATAAATATTGGTAGGCCACACTCGAGTGTTGCATTCAGTTGCGACTTCCAAGTTCACGAACCATAGGTCTAATTCTGTTATGGTCTGGAGGCTGGAACTTGTCTAGTCCTCAAATAGGTTCTCACCTACATATAATGATGTCTCATTGTGTCAACGTACCAAACCCAAAAATTATATTACAGACTTCCAGACCATGTTTGGACTACTGAAATCTATGCTTCACTTTTCCGACCAACTGTTATATTCTGGATTATTGAAGCTGAAAAAATTCATAAAGATTCATTTTCAGTGATTCAAAGCTAGAAATGTTCCTCAGTACAGACTTGATTTGAGTAATGGTTATGATTATGCCAGGTAGGTTTACAAATTATGTTAACCCTTTACCTCACGTGAAAAGCAGACGACACCTGCAAACAAAAATTCTTGAATAACTATTTTGTCTCAAAAACACATGTTATGTGACCCCTCATTGGAACGAGCTTGAAGAGCTTGTTCCAGTGAGGGGTCATAACCTATGTTTTTGAATAAAAAAATAATGAAAATTAATTGGCGATTTTTGAGAATAGCACTGGCCAGTTTTGGCCGTTATGTTGGCTAAAGGGTTAATATCATTATACGTTATGTCACACTTAACAGAACTCATGCATCTACCAAACAAGGATTTACGAGGATTTTTGCAATCCGCCAAGGACTCCTACATTACGCACCTGCTAAAATGCACCCACCAAATAAATTTACAAAGCTTTCTGCATACGCCAAGGTGTCCTACATTTCACATCCACTAAAATGCACCTGCCATATGCATCCGTCAAAACAGGCATCTGCCAATGAGGGTATATAAAGCCGAGCCAAAGTAGTCACTATATGCCTCAAATGAAGTCCACTGTCGGACGAAACCGGTAAGGCGAGACAAGTAACCTATACAGGATTACAGAAATTTGAGATCCTCTTGAACTCTTCAGAGTTGTTAAACTTTTATTATACCTCCCGTAATGAGTTGTGGGAGGGTATACTGGAATCACCTTGTATGTCCTGTCAATCTGTCTGTCCGTAGATATAATAATTTTGCCCGGAGATTTTCTCAGGCGTTTATGGACCATTGTCATCAAAATTTGGTATGGATGTTCACCACCAAGGGAACCTGTGCACTTGTGATTATAGTTGTGATCACACTATGTTTGCCAGAGTTCTGCCCCTTTTTCATATGTCTTAGAATGCCAGAATTTTATCCGGAGATTTTCTCAGATGTTTATGGGTCAATTCCTTTGAAACTTGGTTTGAGTATTCACTATCATGGCAACCTGTACACCAGTGATTATAGTTTTGATCAGATTTTTTTGCCAGAGTTATCCCCCTTTTTGTCTTTGCCTGGAGATTTTCTCTGACGCTTATGGGTCGATTCCTTTGAAACTTGGTATGGATAATTACTACCATGGGGACCTTGCACCAGCGATTATAGTTTTAATCATAATTTTTTTGCGAGAGTTATGACCCTTTTCGTCTTAGAATGCCTGAATTTTGTAGGGAGATTTTCTCGGATGTTTATTGTTAGATTCCATTGAAACTTGGTATGGATGTTCACTACCATGGTAACCTCTGCACCAGCAATTACAGTTTTGATTGGACATTTTTGCCAGAGTTATGCCCCTTTTTAGTCTTTTTTTTTGTTGATCTTTATGGGTCAATTCCTTTGAAACTTGGTATGGATGTTCACTATCATAGGAACCTGTGCACCAGTGAATATAATTTTGATCAGACCTTTTTGCCAGAGTTATGCCACTTATCATCTTAAAATGCCTGAATTTTGTCTGGAGACTTTCTCTGATGTTTATGGGTCGATTCCTTCGAACCTTGATATGGATGTTCACTCCCATGGGAACCTGTGCCTGTGTGATTATAGTTTTGATCAGACTTTTTTTTACCAGAGTTATGCCCCTCTTCATCTTAGAATAATCATAGCAGTGGGACCTGCAGGTGGTATCGACAGGCCCATCTGGGGCAGTTACACCTCTAGTTATTTTGATACTTTCAAGAGGAATCAGATACTCATTTATTGAAATATCTATAACTGGGGTAGGAAAGAATACCTGTTTATCTTTGTTTGTGAAGCCACATGACATTACATCAATAGTCGTCTACATGGAAATATTCACAAAAACTAGATAAACAAATAACCCTCAACAGAATTAAATTACAATCTGAATTACATGTACACTGGAGCCAACACTATAAAACCTTTACAATTGTATTTTCTAGAATAGTATTTTCTACCTGTTAACCCTTTACCCAACGAATCGGCCACATCTGCCTGCGTAATATGCAAATTAAGCAGTTGAAAAAATATTATTTTTCAAAATATTTCAACAAAACCATATCAAGTGACCCCTCATTGGAAAGAGCTCATCGAGCTCATTCCAACGAGGGGTCACATGATATGGTTTTGTTGAAATTTTTGGAAAAATTTCAAAAAATGATATTTAAAATAATAAATTTTGATATTGTCTGCGTTGGGTAAAGGGTTAATATTACTGACTAAAATTAATCATTTCAGCATTTTAAAAGATATGGCAATTTGCCAAGTGGCAAATTGCCACATCTTTGAAAATGCTAATGATTCATTTCAACCCACTTAATGCATAACTAGAAAATACAATTCTTGAAAATATATTTGTAAAAGTATTACAGTATAGACCCCTGGTGACCCAAGAGTTTGTGATAACAGGTCTGTGTGGACATGTCAGTCATAATATTTCAGAAATGGAGTCCCAAGTGGTTTGGGAATTGAAGGTCTCAGTATGATAGAAGAGTTATAGGCGGTTCTGTAACTACTTTCAGATCCGCTTTACTAGTAAAATAGGACCCAGTCACCAATGCTTGGGGTGAAAGTCCTCTAAAATGGGTAACATGTAGATCAATGATTGACTAAACTTGACTTCATCTCCATGTTGTGTCACGATTAGCCATGGTGCATAAATATGTGACGTTAACCACCAACAAACAAACAAACTACTTTCAGAAGAGTTGTAAGTAGGAGACATTGGTTAGATTTTGAGAATATATCACAGTGCTTTGAAACTTGCCAAATTTGTGCCGTTCGAACCAAATCGAATCACTAGATTTCATTTCAAGTCAGATTGGATTTCAAAGCTTCATAGGGATCCAATTGTTTACAGAAATGCTATATACATATATTTGGTAATAATGCCTGTTGGTATCTGCTATCATAAACAAGACAACTGCATCAACCAGGTCTTACCTAGTTTCCACATCACTCTACTGCATGGGTGTGTGTGAATTTATTTTTCTTTGAAATGAGTTTTGAAAGATTATGAGTGATTTTGTTTTTATGCCCCCCCCCCCCCCCCCCCCCAAAAAAAAAAAAAAAAAAAAATCCCTCACCTCTGCACAAGTCAACTGGGTGATTTTAAATAACATGGTCCCAACATGTACCTCCCCCCAACCTCACTGGATGAAATTTGGTAAAAACATTACTCTTTTGGCATGAAATCACTTGAAATGTTTCAAAACTTATCTTAAAACCAAAAAAAAAAAAAAATGAAAATTCTCCCTACAGAACCTTCAAGTGAAATTCCAATAAATTTTCTATTTTTCTTAAGACACTCCCCCAGCTCCCTCCCCCAGGGAATAAATTTGTAGAAAATATTTCTTTAGCACGAAATTTCTTGAAATTGTCAAAGCTCATTTTAAAACAAAAGAGTTCTGCCCCAACCCCTACCCTTCTCATCTCCCCTCCACAAAATATATTAATTTCATCCTCCCTCATGTTGAAGAATCCTATACTGCTTCACTGAACTATCTTCAATAGTTAAAAAGTTTCAAGGATCAAGGTTACTGTTACTAAAATAGAATTTATCATCAATGGTAACTTTTGTGGTCAAGCTTTTCAATCGATTGAAAAACTTGACCACAAAACTTAGCCTTGATGAGAAATTCTATTTTAGTAACAGCAGCCTTGACCTTAAAACTATTGTAATGATTTTGATTGTCACATCTCAGAACATCGTGGGGTATATCCCTGTAAATTTTCATGGAAATAACTTCATAAGTTAAACAGTTGATAGTCGATTGAAAAACTCAATCTAAAAATGTGACCTTGACATGAAATATATTTTTAGTAACAGTGAACTTGACCTTGAATCTTGTGGTATAGTTTTGATTGTGACATCAGTTGATGATGGAGTATAATTCACAGAAATGTGTTAACCCTTTACCCAACGCAGACGATTTCCAAATTTATTATTTTAAATATCATTTTAAAAATTTTTAGCTCAACTTTGGCGAAGCCAAATTTGAGCTTTTGTCATGGCCCATCGTCCGTCTGTCCGTCTGTCAACAATTTGATACGGCTCGGGCTAGAGGCCGTATTTATGAACCTATCTTTACGAAACTTCTTGGGTACCTTTGTTATATCTGTAGGACGAGAACGAGTGTTTTTGGGTGCGGTCCAAAATTCAAGATGGCTGCCAGCCGCCATTTTGTAACGATGATGCAGAAATCTGTTTTTTGTACAGAACTTCCATATGAAAGCTCTGATTTGAATAATTTTTTGTATGAATGTTTAGTACCATGAAATACATTACATATCATACGGGTTTTTTTCTCGTGCTTAAATTATGCAAATTAGACTAACTTTGATTTATTTAGTGTTACTTTCAGCACTATCAGTGCAAATGCCAATACGGCTCGGGCTAGAGGCCGTACTTATGAACAGATCTTTACAAAACTTCTTGGGTACCTTTGTTATGACCGTGGGACAAGAATGAGTGTTTTGGGGTCCGATCCGAAATTCAAGTTGACCTCTGGCGGCCATTTTTTACAGACTTGGGTGCAATCAGATTTTTGCGCAGAACTTCCATATGAAAGTGCTGATTTGAATAATTTTTTGTATGAATGTTTAGTACCATGGGATACATCACATATAATACGGGTTTTTTTCTCGTACGTAAATTATGCAAATTAGACTAACTTTGATGTATTTAGTGTTACTTTCAGCACTGTAAGTACAAATGCCAATACGGCTCGGGCTAGAGGCCGTATTTATAAACCGATCTTTACGAAACTTCTTGAGTACCTTTGGTATCACCGTGGGACGAGAACGAATGTTTTTGGGTGTGGTCCAAAATTCAAGCTGGCCGATGGCAGCCATTTTGTACAAAATTAGGTGCAATCAGATTTTTGCACAGAACTTCCATATGAAAATGCTGATTTGAAAAAAATTTTGTGTGAATGTTTAGTACCATGGGATACATCACATATAATACAGGTTTTTTTCTCGTGCAGAAATTATGCAAATTAGATGAACTTTGATTTTTTCAGTGCTACTTACACATAGTAAGTACACATGTCAATACGGCTCAGGCTAGAGGCTGTATTTATCAACCGATCTTCATGAAACTTTTTGGGTACCTCTGTTATCACCTTGGGATGAGAACAAGTGTTTCTGAGTGTGGTCCAAAATTCAAGATGGCTGCCAGTGCCCATTTTGTACCAAACTTAGGTCTAATCAGTTTTTTGTACACAACTTCTATACGGCTCAGGCTAGAGGCCATATTTATGAACCAATCTTTACGAAACTTTTTGTGTACCTTTGTTATCACCGTGGAATGAGAACGAGTGTTTTTGGGTGTGGTCCAAAATTCAAGATGGCCACCAGCAGCCATTTTGTACCAAAATTAGTGCAATCAGTCTTTTGTTCAGAACTTCTGTATGAAAGTTCTGATTTGAATAAATTTTTGTATGAATGTTTAGTAAAATGGAATACATCACATATAGTACGGCTTTTTTTCTCGTGCAGAAATTATGCAAATTAGATGAATTTTGATTTATTTAGTGCTACTTATACACTGTAAGTGCACATGTCAATACGGCTCGGGCTAGAGGCTGTTTTTATCAACCCAACTTCACAAAACTTCTTGGGTACCTTTGTTATCACCTTGGGACGAGAATGAGTGTTTCTGAGTGCTGTCCAAAATTCAAGATGGCTGCCAGTGGCCATTTTGTACCAAAATTAGGTCCAATCAGTTTTTTGTCACAACTTCTATACAGCTCGTATTTATGAACTGATCTTCACGAAACTTCTTGGGCACCTTTGTTTTCAACTTGGGACTGGAATGAGTGTGTTTTGGGGTGCCTTTGTTATCACTGTGCTATGAGAACAAATATTTAGGGGTTCAGTCAGACCCACTCTGGGACTCAAAGATTTCTTTTCTAGTTTAGCATCTGACTGTCACCCACCTTTACAATACTTTACCTATACATTTGTTACAGGCTACGGTCAGTATTTATGTACAGACCGTTACAATACTTTATATGTACCTTTGTTATCAGGTCATTACTGTGTCACATACTATACATGTACATGTCTTGACAAGTTGAGCTACAGTATCATTGACACTTTCATTTCAAAAAATGTCAACAAAACCATATCATGTGACCCCTTTTTGGAACGAGCTCGTTCCAAAGAGGGGTCATATGATATGGTTTTGTTGAAATTTTTTTGAAAATAATATTTTTTCAGCTGCTGAATTTGCATATTATTATTCGTTGGTTAAAGGGTTAAATGGTTCATAGATTATAACCTATTTTTGACGACCATCTGCCTCTAGTCTTGCCTCTGCTAAAACAGGAGAGACAATAAAGCTACCTGTGCCTCTTGGTTTGATGCATCATCTGTGAAAAACAGAAACGTTCTTTCTATTTTTGTTGTTGTTGCTGTACTCTGATGATTCTGAAAAGTTTATGCATTTGATATATGGTTGTGTTATAATTTCAGAATAAAGTGGTTATGGCATTCGGTGCTACAGCATTCACTGGATGTCTAGCTTATATAATATACCTTAACTGGACTGACAAAAAGCACAACACATATGCTGCCATAAATGAAGATGGAACACTTACAACTCGCAAGAGAGAATCAAGATGGGACTAATATTTTGTTTCTTTTGTATGATGGAAAGAGATGGGACTAATGTTGTGTTTTGTCTGTATGACGGAGAGAGAATCAAGATTGGATTAATGTTGTGTTTCGTCTCTGTGATATGAATTCGAGTGTTAGCAACTCACTGAACTCAATGGGAAAAAAATATTTGGTTATTTTTTCTACTTTTTGCCATGGAATTAGCTTGTTGGAATGAGCTATTTTTCTAGATATAGAATAAAAGTGTTAATGTTATTTTAGAAAATGTTTTGTATTTTTCACCAGTCATGCCAAGTTGGAATTTTTCCCATAATGCAACTAGGAATTTAACCCTTTATCTAACGAATCGCCTGTATCTGCCTGCGTAATATGCAAATTCAGCAGTTGAAAAATATTATTTTTCAAAAAATTTCAACAAAACCATATCATGTGACCCTCGTTGGAACGAGCTCATCGAGCTCGTTCCAATGAGGGGTCACATGATATGGTTTTATAGAAACTTTTTGAAAAAATATTTAAAATGATAAATTTTGATATTGTCTGCATTGGGTAAGGGTTAACCAATTCAGTTTTGTTTGACAGAGCACATTCAGGGCTTAAAATATTTACGAGAATCAGAATCAATTTTTGCAAGCAAAATAATGAGAATCAATATTGATTCTCATAAAATATTCACTTGGTTCTCATCATAGATTCTAAAAGTGTCCTTAACTTCTTTGCGCTGGTGTCAAAATATCAAATTTCAACCTCCAAATCTTTTCCACAATTCAACCAGGAATTAACCAGTTCAGTCTCACTGAGCTCTGTCAAATAAGATTGAATTGGTTAAATCTTTACTTGCATGATGGGAAAGAATTGTTTTGGGAAATTTTATTTTTTCCGACCGTAACTATGCTGAAGATTAATTTTGACAAATTCTCGCATTCAGTTCACCTTCAATCTACTTTTTAAAGCCACCTTCACTACAAAAAATTACAGGTCTGCATTATCAACTTGGTGCCTCTATTCTGTGTTCAGGGTTCCTGCAGCTAATTTTTAATTGGATCCCAGGCTTTTCAAGGCCATTTTCATGCCATATTAAGGTTTTTCAAGGCTTCATAGAAGTAAAATTCAAGGTTTTTCAAGGTTATCGACTAAAAATTGAGAGTACTTTACCAGGAGAAATAAGTTGTAGGATAAACACAGGAAAATTTTGATGGTTTTTTATATTTTGAAAGACTGTTTTCAAGGATTTTCCAGGTCACTTTTGGAGTTTTGGAGAAATTCAATGACTTTCCGAGCCTTGAAAATTGATTTTCAAATTCAAGGCTTTTCAAGGTTTTTCAAGGCCCGCAGGAACCCTGCTGTTGTTTTTCAACTGAATAGTGTTTTCCGGATTTTGTCGTAATCTTCTCATGGAGTTGTCATGTCTGTGACATATTTGTTTTTGTATGTCAGTTTGGAAAAAAATGGGCTTCATTACATGTATGTGATTGGTCTGTCCGTCCATCCATCCATCTGTAAACTTTTCCATTTCTGCATGATAACTTGAGTTTGAATTTTATTGATCAGGACCAAACTAAGTTTGTGCCTCGGTTGTATCAAAATACAGGTTGACTTCGAATTGGAGCATGGTCTGATTATTTTTACAATAGTTATGGGACTTTTCGATTGGGAAATTGCTGTGTTAGGCATATTATGCAACACCAGGCATAGCTCTTGTTATACACCCCACAGCAATAAGTTATGGGGGGTATACTGGAATCAGCTTGTCCATCCATCCGTCCTTAGACATAATTTTGCTAGGAGATTTTCTCAGACTTTTATGGACCAATCTGCTCGAAACTTGGTATGAACGTTCACCACTTATGGGAATCTGTGCACCTTCAATTATAGTTCTGGCCACACTATTTTTGCCAGAGTTATGTCCCTTTTCGACTTGAAAAAGCCGGCCTAGAATTTTGTCCAGAGTTTTTCTCAAATGTTTATGTCAATTTCTTTGAAACTTGGTATGGTTGTTTACTACCATGGGATCCTGTGATTATAGTTTTGATCAGACCTTGCCAGAGTTATGCCCCTTTTCATCTTAGAATGCCTGAATTGCGTAGAAAATTTGTTTGGAGCTTCTCTCAGGTGATTATGGGTTGATTTCATTGGAACATGGTAAGGTTGTTCACTGCCATAGGAACCTGTGCACCTGCGATTATAGTCTTGATTGGACTTTTTTCCCAGAGTTATGTCCCTTTTTATCTTAGAATGTCAGAATTTTGTCCGGAGATTTTCTCAAATATTTGTCAATTTCTTAAAACTTGTTATTGATGTTCACTAATATGAGAACTTGTACACCTGCGATTACAGTTTCGATTGGAATATTCTTGCCAGAGTTATGTCCCTTTTTGTCTTAGAATGCCTGAATTTTGTCCAGAGATTTTCTTGGATGTTTATGGGTCGAATCCTTTCACACTTGGTAAGGATGTTCATCTGCGATTATAGTTTTGATCAGATTTTTTTTTATGAAAGTTGTGCCACTTTTCATCTTGGAATAATTATAGTGGCAGGGGTATGGACAGGCCCATCTGGGACAGTCACACATCTAGTTAATTTTATTTTTCAAAGCATGCTTTCCAGTATGTTATGTTTAATCATCGATAGACACAACTTTCTCGGCTGTGACTGAGAATTAAATGTAAATACATACTCTTGAGTGCCTACTAATCATGATTATTCTTTTTCGAACATAATTCCTGCTTGTATGCGCCTTAT